>OY728135.1:209036992-209554119 GCA_963277665.1 Viscum album | reverse complement strand
CCAATAGTGCATCCCTCCATTTTCAAATTTTCATGCCCAAAAATTTGGCAAACACTAGAAAACGGTACC
Source organism: Viscum album (assembly GCA_963277665.1). NCBI lineage: Eukaryota > Viridiplantae > Streptophyta > Magnoliopsida > Santalales > Viscaceae > Viscum > Viscum album. The sequence continues at coordinate 209,554,050 of OY728135.1, read as the reverse complement.
ACCTTCAGTACTATTTCCCACTTGAATTGTATGATCCATTTCCTAGAAAACATTATGAACTTCTAATGAGGATTGAAAAAAAACAAAAAACATACACCATTTTTTGCATAGAATGGTCGTGGTTCCAACAATCTCTCCCTTTGGGTTTGTTGGAAGTCACCAGATAAATTCAATAGAGCACCAGCCACAAGCAAAACTTGAAACACAAGAATCAACTCAGCCAAAACTCTAAGTCTACGTGGGCAGTCCTAGGTGTAGAAAACAAGAAGGGAAGATTTAATTGGGTTCCCATGTTTTGAAATTCTTAAAGACACCCAAGAAATTATCTTACTATGTTACAGAATCATTACATGCCCTGAATTTATATCTTCTCCTCCTAACACCGAATTCTCATCATGTTATAGAAGAATTACATGTCCCATGTATTCCTTCTCCTCCTATCACAGAATTATTATCGTTTCACAGAATCATTACATGTCCATTACAAGTCCTGAATTTATTCCTTCTTCTCCATTCATAATAAACCCAAAGATCGTTATTTCTTCATTATATATCTCAAAACACCCCTAGATAATATCTCCCCCATAAACCTGCATCACATCCACAAATATATTAAAAACAGTTAACATTACTAGGGATAGGGGAATTTCATAACCTCCTTATGCACTGGGAGGTGGCTGAACATCGAGATTCAACTGATGTTTCTCAAACACATCCATTGACAGTGGCTTGGTCAGGATATTATCCAGTTGCTCATTAGTTCCCACATGATCCATTTTAATCGTGCCTTGTTCAACTTTTTCCTTGATAAAGTGATATCTGATTTCAATATGTTTTGTACGAGAATACTGAACAGGATTCTTCGTAAGATAAATTGTGCTCTTGTTATCATAGTAAATACCATTGGTTGTTTCACCTCATCACCAATATCTATCAGTTGTTGCTTCATCCATAGTTTTTGAGTGCATTCCTTAGTATCAGAGATATACTCAGCATAAAAAGTACTAATAGAAGTACTTTCTTGTTTCTTTCTCAACCATCCAACACATTTTTGTCCAATATAGAATGCTCCACCACTAGTGGACTTTCTTTCCACTATATATCCAACTCATTCAGCAATATAAAATGCTGATAATTCAATTTCCCTTCCTACAACAAAGTATAACCCATAATTATGAGTACCTTGAATGTACCTCGTGATTCTTTTTACTGCTGTCATATGTTCTTGCTTTGGATTACTCTGAAATCAGGCTGCTAAGAAAGTTGTAAAGACAATATCAGGTTGTGTCGTCGTTAGGTATAGTAAGCTTCCAATAATCCTCTTGTACATAGTGCGATCTATAGAGGTCTCATCCTCATGCTTTACAAGTTTTGTTCCAAATACAATTGGAGTTGACATTGGTTTGGAGTCATGCATATTAAATTTCTTCAGCAGCTCTCTTGCATACTTTTCCTAAGAAATGAAAGTGTAATCCTTCTTTTGAATCACCTGTAGCCCCAAGAAATATGTGAGCTCCCCAATCATAGACATTTCAAATTCTGATTTCATGTGATTAGAAAATTTATCCATTGATTTCTTCCTACTACCACCAAATATAATGTCATTAACATAAACTAGAACCATGAACTGATCTTTAATATAATTCTTCACATAGATATTTTGATCTACTCATCCTCTTTTGAATTTTAGCTTCTTGAGATAAAAATCTTACTGATAATACCATGCCTGTGGTGCCTGCTTCAAACCATAGAGGGCCTTCTTTAGTTTACAAACCTTTGTTTCATTAGTACCAAGAATAAAACCCACTGGTTGTTTGATGTGGACTTCTTCTTTGAGAAAATCATTCAAGAATACTATCTTGACATCCATTTGATATACTTTATAGCCTCTTTGGATTTCTATGGAAAGAAAAAGACTGATTGACTCTAGTCTAGCCACTGGAGAAAATTTTCCTTCTACATCAACACCTTCAATATGTGAATATCCTTTACATACTAGTCGTGCCTCTTTTTATAACACTTCCATTCTCATAAAACTTGTTCTTGAAATTACACTTTATACCAATCACATTGTGACCCTTGGGTCTCTTAACTAGATCCCATGTCTGATTCTTTTCAATCTGATCTAACTCTTAATTCATGGATTTCACACATGATTCATCCTTTGCAGCTTATTCAAATGAGAATGGTTCTATAACTGATAGAAATGTAGATTGTGTGTTATTCCTCATTCTCCATGTTTGTGTCGGTGCAGTCCAATCCCCAATAATGTTGGATTGATCAATTTCTGCTCTTTGATTCCTCCTTTCAAAATCAACCACATTATCTCCAGCCAAGGTTTCCTCTTCAAATTCTTCTTCTAAATCAACTTCATGATGTGACTCCTGAGTATTTTGTACACCTTATTCTATTTATTTATTTTCACTTACTCTAAATTCACTTTCTTCCTCATTTTCTATCACATCAGCATATGAAATCCTTTAAGCATTTTTGTTTTTCTCCTTAATGATATTAACATTGCTGATTTCCATAATCCTTTCTAAGATCTTGTTGAAACACTTTCAGGATTTTTTGTTCATTGAGTATCCAAGGAAAATTCTTTAATCTACATTATCACCATACTTCCCTTTATTTCTTTATTTGTTTCTGATGAATAATTTACTTCCAAAAACACAAAAGTATTTCAAATAGGGATTCCTTCCATGCCACAATTCATATGGTGTCTTCATCTCACCCATATAAATACCTGTTCGATTTTGAATATACATTGCATCTTGAATGGACTCTTTCTAGTAAGGCTATGGAATACGACTCTCAATTAGCATAGTTCTTTCCATGTTGTCACCTATCAATTCCTGCACTCAACAACTCCATTTTTCTGTGGAGTTCTCATAGCAGCTACCTCATGTTGTATCCCATGATTCTCTAGGTAATTTTCAAATTCAATGGACATGTATTCACCTCCATTGTCATATTGTATAACTTTGATTATTCGTCCAGTATCATTCTCGGTGATTCGACGATATGTTTTCATGTAGTAAAGCACTTGTCATTTTCTATGTATAAGCATTACACATGATATTCTACTATAATCATATATGAAAAGGATGAAGTACCTTTATCCATGAGTTCCATCAAAATTTATTGGGATGCATACATCTGTATGAATGAGATCAAGAAGATGAGATTCCCTTTTCTTCTTGGACGATATGAATTTCAGACCAGCTTCCCCCCGAATGCAAGCATCGCAAGACTTTTCACGTTCATGATTTAGGTTGGGAATGTCTATGACAATCTTTAGTTTTAATATTTTATCCATGTCTTGTTGATTGATATTCCCCAATGTCTAATGCCATAGGTTATTTTCTTCCTCAATAGTCATGTAGAAAATGTTTTATTTACTATCAACCTGATATAGGTTTCCTTATGTTCTGCATCCCATCATAATTGAATTTCCTATCTTTCCCTTTATAGTGTATCCTTTATAATTAAAAGTAACTATAAGTCTTGAGTCACCAAGTTGACTCATGCTGAGAAGATTATGACTTAGGCCATCCACATAAAGGAATTTAGTTTTCTTTATCTCTCCATTAGCTAGTTTAGTACTTCCATTGCCTTTGATTTTTAGAGCTCTATCATTACCAAACCTTACTGTTCCATCAACCCTCCTCTTGACATCCGTTAATAGGCCTGCATTATCTATCATATAAGACAAACAACCATTATCCATAATCCATGTGTTTTTGCTTTTTTTAGATTTGAGGTCAACCTATGTAAGGTTGGATTTCTCAATTTTCTTCTTTTCTTTCCATGAGACATTGGATTGAGTGTAGGACATTGATGGTCTTTCAATTCTCTATTTCTTGTACATGGGTTCTTCATAGTCGAAATCTTCTTCTAGATGAGCAAACCTATTTACAAGAGCTACATTGTATTTGACAAGATTTGACTTGTCTCAGACTCTAATATGAGGTGTCTATGTCCCTCCTCTACCTACAATCAATGTCCTTATGACCAAAGTTATAACAACGAAAATAATATCCATAGAAATTTTTTCTTATAAAAAAATATGATATGAATTTGTTTTCCATTTTTGAACTCCCATCTATTCTTCATTCAAATAGCTTCTTGGCTCTTCACAATAATACATGGTATGGACCAAATATCCACAGAATGACACTTCATGAGAAGAAATTTCTTCTCACTTTTTTTATCCTCATTCCTTATTATGTGGGATAATAGTTTGACTACCTCTTATTCCTAGAGGCTTGAGGATAGTCTTCTATTCTTCTTTCATATTGAATTGGTGGTTTCTTTTTCAACACTTTAGGTGACTTTTCCACAAGACCCACTTTTATATTTTCTTTATTTTAGTAACATTTACTTGTAGCATTTGAAGATTCATCCTCACAACTGATTCCACTATTTCCCATGTAAGTGGGTCTCTGATCTTTTAAAATATTTTCAACTCCATTAGAACCATGTTTTCTCTCTCCAAAAGCTCAGAATCTGAGAATCTTTCAAACTTTATTTTGTTCCTTGATTCTTTTGAAATTGATTCACTCTAAAGTTTACTACTAAGAGTAATAACTTACTCTTAAAGACCCTCAGCAGTCTTGGACTTTTCTTCCAGTCTGGAGGTGAGGTCATTGATGACCTTTGCTTTCTCTTCAATTCTCTACTTCAGATCCACTATATCATCAGTGCTTTCAAGGATTTTAGACTATACTTTTACAAATTCTTACAGTTGTTCGAATTCAGCTTCGAGCTGATCAACATATTTATATGATTCTTCTACAATTGATTTCCACTTATTAGAACTCTTACATTTAATATTAAGCTTACTAAAAGCATACTTAAGTTGAAACTCGAGATTGGGATTAGTTTTCAACTGATTGTCTCCACCATTATCTTATTATGGTTCTGATTTTTCAACAGTGGCCATCATGGAATCATGGTTTCTAGTTTTAAATTTTGGTTCTTATTCTTCACAAAAATCATTATCATCATCTTCCTCTTCACATAAAATACTCTTATTCAATACTTTATTTCTAGATTTGAAGTCTCCATTTTTGAAAAACCTTTCCTAAGTCTTATCAATGTTTTCAGCTTTGTTATCTTCATCATTGATCTTTCTTAAGCAATGAAAGGAAATGTGCCCAAATTTTCCACAAAAAAATCAAGCTAAAGGTAACTTCCCTTTGAATTTCACTTTTCCCTTATGGAACTTCTTGGAAATGAAATAAAGAATTTATTTTTCCTCGTCATCTTTAGAACTAATATCTTTTGAAATTTTCAATTTCTCCATGGATTTTAATGCTATTTCCTTACTCACTCAAGTCTTATAATTTTCTGGTTTGACTCTCATTTCATATGCCACCAGGTTTCTCAACAGATCATCCAGATAAAGTTTGGAAATATCTCTTTCCTCAAGGGCCGACACCTTTGAATTGTACAGGGGTGGAAGTCTTCTCAATATTTTCTTTACAATATCAACGTCTTTGATTTCTTAGCCTAGACCCCTAATTTCTCCAACCACTTCAGTAATTCAATTGAAGAAAGATTATGCATTCTCATCATGATGCATCTTCAGATCATCAACCCTATTGTGCAGGACTTGCAGTTTCTCCTCCTTCACTTTGCAATCTCCTTCATAAATATTTTCAATTTTATCCCTCATATACTTTGCTGAGATTCAATTCATCACCTTTAAATAGATCTAATCAGAAAGGGATACGGTGAGAGCATTCTCTGCTTTATCATCTGCATCAATAATTTTCCTATCTGCATCAGTCATAGACAGCCCTGTTGGATCAGTAACTAGTTTTCCTTTCATAGTGGTAAATAAGACTTCTATTCCAAAGGATATTATATGATATCTCATTCTATTTTTCCAAATCTAAAAAATACTTTCATCAAAGAGGGGGACTCCCCTAACACTAGATGAATTCTCCATGATGGTATAAGATAGATCAAACACCAGCATCCCCCTTCTAATACCACTTGAAGCACCCTAGAACACCCTGAGAGGGGAGGGGTGAATCAGGGTGTCAAATTTTTCTTTTTAAAGTTGTGGATCTTGTTCTCATATTGGTAGGAACTTGTTAAATATTTCAAACAAATGAAAGTAGGTAGATGACACATCACTTTTACTTGGTTCACCGCAAAGGGCTACATCCCAGGAGCATATGCCGACAGTGTATCTATCATACCTAAATCCACTAATATTTACTAGTTTGAGGATTATAAGATTTGGTCACAGTCACTCTGTTTCAGGCACACTGTCTTTAGAAAGGTTTACGGATATCTCACTGTGTCCCTTGGATCACTTCCCTCGACTCCCCCTAGCTCACTGCCTTGATAGAATTCAAATTTAGTTTATCGAATTGAAGGTTTCTTCAATAGATTTTTATTGAAATCTGTGTCTTTGTTCATCATGAGACACTACTTACATCGATATCCTGAATTGATGCACTTGAAATCACTGAACCACTGAACCGGATATTCAGAACATGTATTCATCCTACACTTACAATTGTATGAAACACCTACCCTGTGTGTTCAAGATCTTACTTTTGCGTGCAATATTATCCTTTGCGTGCAATATTATTCTTTGCATGCAAGATCCACTATTGGCATGCAATATTTGATTTTTACATGGAAATATTATGCGCAGCTACAACCTTTACATGCAACTTAACCTTTTACATGCAACCTCACCTTTTACGCACAACTACACCTTTTACACGCAACTTTAACTTTTACACACAACTTCAACTTTTCCATGTAACTACAAATTTTGCGTGCAACTTCCTTTTCGGGCAATGTTTATGCGCAATAGAGCTCAGATTTTTGCTAAGTATTTATCCATACCGAATGAGGGGTCACCTATTATTTATAGGCATCTCTAACCCCCGTACGCAAAACCCACTGTGTCATGCAAAACCTCTCATTCTACACGCAATGCTTTTCACATAGGAACCATTTTCCGCGCACATCTCCAGATTTGTCATGCAGCTGATGCCTTTTCTATTTTTTAGAATTCTAATCCCAAAACACTTTTTGTGTGAAAAATCCAACATGATTTCACTATTTTTTGCAAAACCAATTTAGCGCACATTCCATGCTTTTATCACACCTTCCTTTTCTAAGAACACATCTCTCCATTTTTCGATTTTCAGGCCCAAAAATTTGGCAAACACTGGAAAATGTCACCACCTTTATTATTGTTGCCCACTTGAACTATATGATCCCTTTTATAGAATACATTCTGAAATTCCAATGAATATTGACAAAAAACACAAACCATACTCCATTTCCTACATAGAACGATCGTTGTTCTAATATGAATAATATGTCAAGGTTAGGCATGTTCACCCTGAGGAAACCCCAAATGGGTTATGGAGAAAGGAATGAGGAATTTGTATTTGGATTTCATTATGGAGTGTGTGGATGATTTTGGGAATCAAGTTAAAGTCTCAAGGGTAGAATTATATTATACATAGCATGTTAGACTCATAATTTAAATCATGTTAGATTGAAAGTAAGGATCCTAGGTGGTTGGACCTTGGAGGGATGGAGTGTGGGTAGATGATCAGAGGGGAGTGAGATTTGGTGAGGCATCTGGGAAAATTCTCAAGGTGTGAAGTTAGGTGTACCCTGGTTGTGTGTGGTGTTCATATGTGTTGAAAATTAGTGATCGGGACTTGTATGGGTTTATTACGGATTTTTTGGATTGTGTATATGAACCTAGGTGACACTAATATGGTAGTGTAGTGAAGGTTTTAGTTAAAAATATATCTCAAAGTGAGGTCATTGATGTCTTCATGAGATTCATGTGGTCATGATATCCTAGGATTCCTTAGTGAAAGTTTAAAATTCCCTTGTAGTAAGGGTTATCTTGGGTAGTGTATCGTGTGCAGTGATATGACCAATCCAGGTTGGACCTTGATAGAGTTCCATGGTTGACATGGTTAGGCAAGATCACCTCAAGAGGAGTGGTATGTGTGTGGTGTTGGGACCCATTTGGGGTCTTCACTCATGGATAAATGTAATGGAACCCATATGGTGGGGAGCTCTACATTTGATGATTGGAGGGTGTGACCCCTGTTTTGGATAAATTTTAGAAATTCTGATAATGGCTTTCCGGTTAAGCTGATAATGGGCAGTAAAAAATATTGAAGTTGGTTCTTAGGTATGAGTGGGATGGTTTTTCCTGGTCATTATGTATGTTTTTGGGTAGAGAGTAAACTATGGAGATCAATATTTGGTTTTTGTAGTGATGATAATGATACTCCTATGGTGGGGAGAATTATGTCGGTTGTGGGTAAACAACCTTCATGTTGAAAGGATCATGGGGGAGATGAAGAACCATTCATTGAATGGTTAAAGTGACACTATGGTGTCAAAGTGCAGTATATCTGATGTGATTTTGTTCCTCAATAAATACAAGAATCAAAATTCATATGAATTTTTAATTGATTAATTGTGTCAGCACTAGGATCGAGGTGTTTCGGTCTGATCTAAGGCTAATTCAGATCAAAGGTGTGTCATGCTTGGGGTAAGATATTGATTAATATAGAAATAGGTTGGCAATCCAACCATGTTTTTACAATAAACTTTAAGTTTTTAATTTAGTGTTTTTGTTAGGAGATCATTAGATATTGTTGGGAGTTGAGGCATCAGGATCGGGTATCTTGGTGGTGTGTCGACAGGCGAAAACAAGAGTTTTGGAAGGGGTAAATTGGAGGATGTTTTTTTGTGCTTTTTTATAAGTTTTGGGCATGGTAGTTTAGAAACATCATAAGAATCATTTTTTAGATATGGTTAATGATTTAGTGGACCATTGGAGGCATGTTGTTGGTAGGCAGTTTCTATAGCAGGAAGCAGCATGTTTTGGAACCGGTTATCATGAGTAGAGTCGTATAGTGGGAAGCACCACAAGTTTTGAGGTGAAATAGAGGAATATTATGAGGTATGTTATAGGAGACTACTATAGTGTGCACTGTATCTATGTTTGTGTTGGAAATGATTATGTGGATTAGTTTCTGGTGAATGGTGTACACTGGTGTTTGGAGATTCACAATGGTAGTGTGTTTGGAATTCAAAGATGGAACATGGAAAGTAATCAGTGAATAGAAAACCTTGGATAATCATGAGATATGGTATGTGAACTTATATATATTTTTTAGGATGAGAAGTGTTATGATGGGGAGTTTTTAATGACATATGCCATTATGGATTGGAAATTATTATGGAAATTTTAACTTTTCTATTTAGTGGACAAGTCATTTTGGGAACTGAGTATTAAGTTATAATTATGAAGGATTAGACATCCTAAAATTGTGTTTTTATATGTGGTTTGAACCTCAGTAGATATTTCAGGTGTCCATAAGGGAGTTAGATAAGGATTGGGCTAGCCCATTGATCGTAACATCCAATGGCTCTCCAAGCAGCTATTGAGACCTGGTGGCTAGCATATGGTATTGACCTAAGATATTCAGTGGAAGGGGGCTCAAAAAGAGACATTCTTTGTCCATTTTTCCCCTCCAAAGACTCTCCTTTAATTCCATTTGACTAGGGAAGAATTTATGTGCGATGTAAATATGAATCAAGGTAATATCATCAAATTTATTCTATTCATAAACCACTCTTCAATACTCTTTTAATTTTTTCAAATATGTTTTGTTATTTTATGTTAATTCCTTTAGGGAATGGTGTAATTGACCTAGAATGATGGGTCTTTGGATCAAATTACATAGAGGATGTACGGAGACACAGTCTGCACGCTATTGGAAGTTGATTCGATTGAGGTAAGTCACTACCCTAGTTTGATTAAAGGTAATTATTTAATTTGGGTAAAATTAATTATTGTATGAGTGTCAAACAATAGTTATTACATGTGGGTTAATGTCAAAGGTGTATCTCAAACTGTCCGGATGTGTTTGCTTTCAAATCTATTGTAGTGAGAGCATTGATGAGGGTGTTTTACTTTAATGAATTTTTATTTTGATAAAATAATAAATTATAATTGTTTATAATTAATTATTATTTATGCTTGTTATAAGGTAGATATATGGTGATATGAATGGTCTTAACTAAGGATGGTCGCGTCTTGGATGGGGATTGGTAAATCTAGGTGGAGGCATACATGAGCTTGGTGAGGATGATGGACCCTTTGGAGGTATGTGTCCCCTATCATAAAACACCATATGTGTGTTTATAAATGGGTGTGAATACATGTGTAAATTTCTACATGGACTTGGGTAGAGTGGTTGAGTAATGAGCGATCACTAATCTATACAATGGGGGTGGTATTGTTCCCTAAACCTGGGATAAGTTCTTATAAGTACTAAGAATATTAGGGTAGGTCCAATGATTATGTATTCATGGGGGAATGGTGATTAATGTGATGAAAAGAGACCTTGGGATATATCAAAATTTGATATGGTTAATGGAAATAGACTATGTGTTTTCCTTAGAGACTTTATAAGCATAATATGGATGTGGACAAATGTTATTTGGTCTCCCTAGTGAGACATGATATGAGACCCTATCTTGGGTAGTGGGAATAAATTGAGGACTAATCAGATATGTAATTTTTAATAGCCTAATATTTTATGATATATTTATTTTTTAAATAAGTTTTAATATATTTAATACATTTATTTACATGAAACACTAAGTTTAAAGAAATCTTGATATACTATTGAAATATTATTATTTAATTTGATAGTTATCACCTAATCATTGGATTCATGGGTATAAATATGATTAACCACATTATGATATATATATATATATAACATTTTCATTAATTCTAACTTATTGATTAATTCCTAAAAAATAATCATTAAAGTTTAATAAAATCATTCTATGATTAAAATCCCTATTTTTATGAAGAAATTTATTTTTCTAGGTGTTATGTATTTTTTACATAAATTATATAATTATCACTATTAAAAAGTTATTTTAATGAAATTTATTTATTAAGTACGAATAATCATTCATATATTGGTTATAAATTGGTTATAAATTGAAATAAATGAATTCAAAAGTAAAAAAAAAGATATGTTTTTATGAAAAATAGTTTTTATATGTGTAATGTGTTTTTATCTTAATAAATTAAATTAATCACTATTTATAAATTATTTTAATGAAATTTGTCGATTATATATTCAATAAAATATTTTAACATTCATATAATAGTTTTTACTAATAAAGTAATGAAATTAAACTGAGTTTTATGGTTAAAATAAATTTTTCTAAAAATGGTTTTTGTTATGTTTTCACACTTATTTTAAAATGAATTTATACCACTTGTATCAATTGAATATTTAAAAATAGATTCCATATTTTTAATCTTCATTTCCAAATTTTTTAATGATACCGCTTTCATTTTTGTTCTTAATGAAAATTAAAAAATAGTAAAAATTTGTTACTACGGATAGAGTTAAAATAAGTTAACCGTATGGGGGGATAAACTAATAGATAAGAGTAAAATTGGTACTTAAACTTGTATAATTATTATTTCTTGAGGATATTTAGACCTTAAATTATCTTAAAATATATATTTTTTTCATTTTCTTCCATTCTCATTGGAAAGTGACTTTATTTAATTTACATCTTTTAAGAAATTCTATATGTGTCCCTCCCCTCGCTTATAAAAGGGTACCTCTTCTACACCCTTATTCATAAAATTTGAGCCCTATATCTCAGAATATATCTATCTAAAAACCTTAATAGATACCTTTCATTAATTATTTATCTTATTTTCATATCCTAATACCACCCCAATAAGGCTTAAGGTGTAAGCCAAATGAGGTATCGCAAAGAAGAGGTAATCATCCTACCCAACTCTTTCAAAGTTTATCACTTATTCTACTTAATACAAATCTATTTTATCCATACTAAAATTATATATATAGTATCATAAATATAATTATATGAAATTATTATCATTTTAAAATTATTTTCCACCACCTTTACATCAAATGGGTAATGAAAGTATCACATGTGCGTATGTGTGGATTATCCCTTCAATGTAGTGATATAATTAATTTTCCAGTACCATATTTCATGGATGTTTATTATGATAATTTAGTTTTTATATATTATATTTGTGAAATAAATATTATTTTATAATTATAATATATTATCTACCTTATTTCTTTTCCATTCTTTGGAAAATAATATCTCCCCTCGTGTGTGTGTGTGTGGACTACCACCTTCACAAAGTGATATGATTCATTTTTTTCATTTTTTTCTATAAATGGATGTTAATAATGATATATTTAATTAATATATATGATATTTATGATATAATAATGATTCTTTAAAGTTTAATTATTATTTAACTTTCTTTAATTCCATCGATCAAAAAGTGGAAACACCACTCGTCCGTACATACTGACTACCATCTCCATGAAGTGAGGTAATTCATTTTTCACCACAAATTTATATGAATGGTTATAAAATTGTATATAATGAATAAATATAATAGTTATTTATGTTTAATATTATAGATATGATGAAACCATGACCAAGGTGCATCTACCAGAATCATCAAACCAAAACATGCATGGAAAACATACTAGTTTTCACCGGAATGTTCATTTTAATAAAGGAATTGTTAATAAAGGATAATTAGAAATTATAAAGGAATTATATATAGTAATTTATATATTAATAGGATTTTTGAATATATTTATAATAAATATATATTTACTATATAGTAGGTTTGAACGCGTATGAGGCAATATAGGACTTGAGGTAATGGTTTATGTCACAATCTCATTTATTTTTGGAATTGTCTAAATTTCCATTGAGGGAAATTATATAAATCATATACTTTCAAACCCATATATTTTCTTCTCATGTGGATTTTATTATAATTTTTAATTAATACTACATTTTTTATCTCTTTGGTGCTGAAAATGGCTAAGAAAATATTTTTAATAAAAACTAACCTTATTTCCTCTTTAGTTGATAAAATTCTTATTTTATATCCATGTTCTTTAAAATTATTTCAAGAATATTGTTTTATATGATCCAATGATTGCTTAAAGAAATTTTAAAACATATTTTATTTTATTTTAATAATTTTTAAAAGTAATTTTTACAATTATTTCTGAATTGGTTATTTATGACGTTTTATAAAAAGTGTGCAAAGAATATTTTTTTAAATTTTACTGCATGAACAGAGTTTCCCACCTTCGTGGATATTATTTGATTTGTGATTACTTTACAAGTTTACATGGTTATTTTAAATATAAAATTTTTCCCAAAATTCGGGGAATATTTAGTTTTTAAAGAAACTAAAAGAAAATGGTTTTTCTTTGTTTTAAAAAAACTATTCAAATACTCTTATAAAGGTATTTTCATCTATATTAACATCCTTTAAGGATTATTATTCTTCACTAGGTATATGATCTTATGATACTAACCACTTTAATTCTCTAGATGTCTTATGATAATGATGATTTAAGGATGATTATATAAAAAAAAAATTTCCCATGGGTTAATTAAGTTATAATGAAATATTTATAAAATCCAATTATTTTCGATGGGTTATGCTATGATGAAATTATGGAATGTTTATGGGACATGTTTATTTTCCATAAGTTATAATGTGATGAATTCATGAATTTTTAATGATATTATGGTACACATATGTATATTTTTCATTATATGACATGTGGAACCAGAATTATATATCCCTCCAATGCATTGATTAAAATAATGATATATCGTGAGATAATATGGATAAGAATGGGGAGTGAACCCACTTCAATGAGGGAATATTTCAATTATGATAGTCTTAATAGTGAACCATGACTAAGGAAATGATGGAATTTGGAGTGAACCCAATCCACTGTAATTTTCTTGTAAGTGATCCTTAACTGAGGAAAAGATTTTATATTCTTATTTATATGACACAAACTTATTTTTTAGGCTTATGATATGTTCTCATAGATCATGTTTGATTATTAATGATTATATACACTTATGAATTTTGTATTTTATTATGAAAAAAACTTATTCCATGATTTATGAACAATGATCTTTGACTGATTGGGTATGAATTTTTTAAGTTATGACCATATTCTCATACCATTTTTCTTATATTATGCTCACTTATGATCATTGATTGATTTCTATTATATTTACCCTTACTAAGGATTTTCTCTCACCCTTTCTTATATTTACCTTACCTAGGTTTTGAAAAAAGGTTTTAAGTAGGGTATTTCTAAGAAGTGTACTATATGAAAAGAAATATATGGGAGATATTGAATATATTTCATGAAATAAGATGATTATATATCTAGTCTCCAAAGAAACTAAACCTTTACAGTTTTGGGGCTTGTATTGTTATGAGATGTATCAAATATTCATCTAAAATGATGTAATATTTATGTATGTAATTTTTGGGATGACTCAGTGGGTATCAAAGAAGGGTTTATTTAATTTTAGATATTGATATTATATAACTTTGTTGAAACCCATGGGGATAAGTCTGAGTACATGATAACATCCAGAAGATTTGTTAAAGTGTATATTGTGTGGGCTTCCTAGAAAATGCATCTCTATCTATACATTGTAAATTGGATGGGGTTGTGGAATGAATACACCTAGGGGTAACAAATCTAAAATGGGTTGATTTGGTATTAACATGATCATCACTAGTGCACAATGAGTGGTCCTAATACTGCACACATAGATAGACACTCCCAAGGTATACTCTTAGGTTAATTCACATTTTCTTTATAAACCATTATAAAGAATTTTAATATATAAAGATCGTGGATATATTAGGTTAAAACTAAGGTTTTATAGATTGAAAATAAGGTTTCATGATTTAGAAATCCTATTAATGATTTTTCATGATTTTATGATTTCTCACTATGATTATTGTTTCTCACACTGTGATTTTTAGTTTTAGTTACACTACTGGAAAAACTACCTATACCCACAGTTCGAAACCGTGGGTATAGCCCCCAAAACTGTGGGTATAGTCTATACCCACGGTTTTGGGAACCGTGGGGCTGAGTGGAATCGCAATATGGGTCTTAGTCTATCCCCACTTTTTTCTAAACCATGGGTATATATATGTCACCGCATTCCACATTGTTGTACATGTGGCATAGGACTTCCCCCAGGGTTTGAAAACCGTGGAGATTTATATCTCAAAAAAATCTGCAGGCGGGATTCGACCCCGGTACGCAACACTGGCAGAACACCAACTCTGACCAACCGAGCTATCATGTTATTCAATATATACATATATATTTATATAAATATATTAATATTTCCGCTTATCGAAAAATGAGACACGCGAGAATCGAACTCGCGACCTGGGGGACAACAGTACAGCGCCTGACCAACTAAGCCGAGAATATTTTGTTTAAATAGCCATACATATATTTACTTATATTATCTAAACTCATTTATAAGAAAAAATAATTGCCCGAGATTAAAACACCAGACCACCTTTAACAACACAGATACCCTGACCAACCAAGCCACGTATATTATTTGTAATTATATTTGTATATTTGTAATTATATTAATCTAAACCGTGTTCCCTCCAAATTGTTTTGGTTGTCCCACGTACATTTTTTTCCCGCCTTATGGCAGGAAAACAATACCCACAGTTCTCTGAAACCATGGGTATAAATCTTCAAAAAAAATAGCAAAACCCACGGTTTTGAAGAACCGTGGGTCTACCTCTTCCGAAAAAACCCTATGCCCATGGTTTGGCCAAAATTATGGGTATATGTCTTGAAAAAAAACCCTATTCCCACGGTTGTGCAAAACCATGGGTATTGGTTCTTAAAAAGAATTTATACCCATAGTTTTGGGAAAACCGTGGGTATAGGTCCCCATATTATCACTATACCCACGGTTTTCTAAAATTGTGGGTATAGGCCCATTTTCAAGTAGTGTTAATGGTTGGAACCATGATTAATCAATTAACTCTGAATAAAATAGACAATTAAATGATCATAATCATGAGAAAAAAATTAAATTAGGGTTGTAATGTGAAACCTTGGTATTATTTCTCATCATTTATCTCATTATAAGATTTAAAACCTCAAATTGGGTGAGTTTACTAACACACCTAATAAGAGAAAAAAGGAGTTTCATGGGATTTTTCTTGATGAATACCACGGTGGAAAAAATATCCGGATTCCAACATGTCGAGAATGTGGAAATAAACACCTAGGTAAATAACTCAAAGGAATGGAAAAATATTTTGTGTGGGGAAAAGAAGGGAATGGATCAAGTAATTTATGAGGAAAAAATAAAGAGTTCAATGGAGGGAAATAAAGTACATCCTAAGGTACCATTTATAATTAAATTCCTTATGTGTGGGGAACTTGGGAATTATCTGAATAAATTCCCTAATCTAAGGAATAACTCCTAGACCAAGGAAGGGCCAATTCTATTTTAATCATCGAATTGGATCATGATAGTTCAGGCACACTTATCCTCCACTCCATAGTTGAGGATTTCATATTAATTTTTTTAATAATTTTCCATATGAAAATATTATTATTCATTCTTTAGTGAAATTTGATGTGATTTTGAGGATTGGTTAGCTCTCTCTGTATATATTCTATATAAATTTCTAGAATAAGAAGATCGCATTTGATATTCTAAAACAACCTATGATTTTCTATTTGTGAAATTATGCATATGAAATTTTAATGAAAATTACTTCTATTGTATGAGTATTACTACCTATTAATGAGGGATATTTATCTAAAATGGTTGGGTAGAAAATCAAAATCAAATATGTACCTAATATTTAGAATTATTCAGATTTATTTTTTGAATACATTCCTAGTTTTCCCCCCAGATCATGAAGTTCAGTTTTCAATAGAATAAATATTTGGTGATTCAACTATTTCAAAGACTTCATATTGAATGTCCCTTATTGAGTTTCATAAATTGAAGAAGAATCTCCAAAATAATCTTGATAAGGGATTTATATTCCCTAGTGCATCACCATGTGGTGAACCTATTCTTTTTATTATGAATAAAGATGGGGAAATGTGTATTTTCATTGATTATTGAGAACTTAACAATATCACTATCAAGAATAAGTATTATGTACCCCATATTCATGACTTTTTTGATAAACTATGTGGAGCTCAATACCTTTATAATATTGAATTTTATTCTATATATTATCAATTGAGGGTCTATAAGGAGGATATACTTAAAACGATTTTCATATGAGTTATAGTCATTATGAATTTATAGTGATTCCACTTGGACTCACCAATGTATCTGTTATCTTCATGGATTTAATTAATAGAGTCTTTAGAGATAACCTCAATAAATTTGTGTTAGTATTTATAAATGATATTATTATATATTACGAGAGTAAGGAAGAGTATAAAGATCATTTAAGGATTTTATTGAATCCCTTGTGGAAGGATAAGTTGTCTTTAAAATTTAACAAGTTTGAATTCTCACTATATAAAGTTTCATTATTAGGCCATATAATCTTAAGTAAGATAATATCATTAGATCCTTTAAAGACAAAAGTTATTGATAAATGGCATAGACCAGCCATGATAACCGATATTCATAATTTTCTTGGTTTGGTTAGATATTATTGAAGCTTTGTGATTGATTTTTCATGACTATATAATCCATTAACCAAGTTGACATGAAAGGGAGCCAAGTTACTATAGATAGATGAATGTGAGGAAAATTTCAAGGACATAAAAAGTAAGTTGATTGGAGAACCTGTTCTCACACTACCCTACAATGGAGAAGGGTTTTTTATTTATAGTGATGCATCAAAGAATTTATTGGGATGTATCCTCATGTAGAATGATATGGTGATATATTATGCCTCACTTCAATTGAAAATTCATAAGAAAAATTACTTGACTAATGATTTGTGGTTTTCAGTATAAATTTTTTCATTGAAAATATAGAGGCATTATATTTATGGTGAAATATGTGATATATATACTAATCATAAAATATTTAAGTATATATTCACATATAAAGTATTAAATATGAACCAAATGAGATAGTTAGAGTTGATTAAATTTTATGAATACTTAATACATTACCCCCTGGGAAGAAGAAAAATGGAGATGATACTCTGAATCATAAAACCATGCAAGTTTTTACATGATGTGGATTGAACAAGATCAAATACTTAAGGATTTTAAAAAGATGGATCTTGAAATCATGAGGAAAGTGGATAAATTTTATCTTTCTTAAATAAATGTTTACCCACCTATCTATGTGGGTATTAAGGAGGCACATAAAGAAGATATGGATCTATTAAATAATGTGAGTAATATTCCTGAGTTCAACCATGATTTTGATGGAATTATAAGGTTCAAAAACCAAGTATTTGTCCCTTCAATACCATATTTTAAGGAGATGTTTTATGAAGCTCATAGTTCATCATTCTCTATTAATCTTGGAAGTATGAATATATATAGATATTTAAAAGAGTATTTATAGTAGAAAATATGAAAATTAATTTTTTAGAGTAAGTATCTCGATGCCTATTATTCTAGAAAGTTAAGTCTAAGATATAGAATTCTTATGGGTTTTTATGACCATTACCCACACCAGAATATAAATGGGAAAACTCACCATGTATTTTTTTATCCAACTCCCTAAAACATCTGAAGGCTATAATTCTCTTTGGGTTATAGTCAATCACCTTACAAAGTCATCACATTTTATTACTATTAGAGATGATTTATCTCTTGATAAAATTTCTAGGATATACATGAAGGAAGTGTTAAGGTTGTATAGAGTACCGCATTATATTTTATATGATCAAGATTTGAGGTTTTCACAAAGTTATGGAGAAGTATTTAGTAATATTTGAATACAAAGGTAAAATTTAGTATTTTATATCATCCTCATATAGATATTTAGTATGATAGTAACATTAAAACCTTAGAAGATATGTTGAGAGTATTTTATTTAGATTTCAAAGGTGGTTGGTATCAACATCATTCCCATGTTGAGTTTCCTTACAATAATAGAGTTCACTAAAGATTCAGATGACTCCTTGTTAATCTATCTATGGAAGGAAGTACAAAACTATAATTTTCTAGGATAAAGTTGGAGAATGAAATCTATTAAAACATAATCTAGCTGAGGAAATGGTAGATAAAGTTAGATCCATTCAGCACCACATCAGAGAAGCTCGTAGTTGATAGAAATGTCATTCTAAAAATCATTAGTGAGATCTAGAGTTCAAAGTTAGTAATAAGGTGTTCCTATAGATATATCCATAGAATATGGTTATGAGATTTGGAAAGAATGGGAATCTTTTACCTAGATATATTAGTCATTTCTATATTCTTGATCAAATCAGGATAGTTTTTTATCACTTGTCACTTCTACCAAATCTCTCTTAAGTTCGTGATGTATTATATGTATCTCTCCTGATGAAGTATGTACCTGATCCTTCACATGTATTAAACTTAGAGGTCAATCCATTGGAGTAAGATCTATATTATAAGGAATAATAAGTGGAAATTATGGATCTAATAGAGAAAGATCTATGGAACAAGACCACTCACCTGGTCAAAGTTTTATGGAAAAACCATAAATTTTTGGAAGCTACATGGGAACCTGAAGATGTGATGGGGTGGAAGTATCCATGGTTTTTTGTACCAAAGTGATATAATTTCAAGTGAAAAAATATTATAAGGGGAGTATAATGTAACACCATGATATTTTATGATATTTTTCCCTTTAAAAAAAGTTTTATTTCTTTTATATCTTTCTTTACATGTAACGTAAAGTTTAAATGAACCATGTTATACTGTTGAAATATTATTATTTAATGTGATAGTTATCACCTAGATATTGGATTGGTGGATGTGAATAGTATTAACCACATTATGAAATATATATAGAAATTTTTTCCATAATTAAAATTTATTTATTAATTCTTAATAAATAATCATTAAATTTTAATAAAATCATTTCATGATTAAAAGCCCTATTTTTCTGAAGAACTGTATTTTTATAGGTGTTGTGTATTTTTTATATGAAAAAAAAATATTAATCACTATTAAAAAGTTATTTTAATTAAGTGTTTTAATAATTTATGACTAATCATTCATATTATGGTTATTAATTGGTTGGAAAAACATTAAATCATTTGAAAGTAAAAAAAGATGTGTTGTTATGAAAAATTGTTTTTATTCATTCAATGAGTTTTTAACTAAATAAATTAAATTAATCACTATTTATGAATGAATTTAATGATATTTTAAATTATATATTCAATAAAATATTTTAAAATTAATCTAATAGTTTTTATTATGAATGGAATGAAAATAAACTCAGTTTTATGCATAAAATATCATTTTTCAAAAAACGCATGTTATTGCGTTTTTCACACTTATTTTAAAATGAAATTTTACCACTTATAGAAATTTAATCTTGTAAAATGGATTCCATATTTTTAATATAAATTTCAAAAAAAATAAATGAGTATTCTTTCATTTTTTCATAATTAATAGTAAAAATATTTAAAAAATTACCATAGTTAGGGTTAAACGGGTTTATCAGGGTGGGGGTTTAACTAAGAGATAAGGGTAAAAATGAAAATAAAACTTATTTAAATCTTATTATTTGAATATATTTAGAACATTAATTATACTAACTTTTAATTATTTATAATTTTGTGCCACTTTCATTTGAAAGTGACTTTATATTATTTAAATCTTTTAAGTAATTTCATCTGTGTCCCTCCCCTCACTTATAAAAAGGTAACCTCTTATCCACCAATATTCACACAATTTGAGGTCTCTAGATCATAAAAACCTAGAAAAAATCCTACTAGATTCATTACCTTCATTCTTGATCTCTTGGTTTTACCCTAAGACCATCCTAAGAAATCTTAAGGTGTAAAACCAAGGAGGTATCTCAAAGAAGATGTAATCATCTTACCTGAATCTTTTAAATTTTATATCTTATTCTACTTAAAATAAATCTTTTGTATCCATACTAAAATTATTTATACACACTATTATAAAATTAATCTATATCCATGGGAAAAAACCTGGCTATATATGTATAAACTATGGCTATAGGTAATTACTACAGTCCAGCTGGTTGTGGATCCTATTGTTAGGGCAGTAGGGTTAAAGTTATTACCATGGTTGTCACCCATGGAAATAGACCTATATTTAAGGTTTTGAACATGTAAATAGACCTATAGAAATGGGTTTACCGATTTAAATAGTGAAATTTCTACTATCCTCTCCCTTGGATACTTGTTGTGTCCATGGCCACTTGTTTCATGTATAAAGCCATGGTTTTAAATAGTGTAAATAGGCCCATTTTCATGATTTAAAACCATGGATACATCCCTAGATATTGTGAATATACATTACCAATAAAATGTGAATAGATATATTTAAACCCCAAACCTCTAATTTTGGACACTAAACTCTTAAACACTACACTACTGAATATTTTTGATATTAATATATATATTGAAAATATATATATATATATATTGTAAAACTATGGAAATGGGTAGTAAACCATAGCTATAGGTCTTCTCGCACACTTCCTATGGGAAAATATTTTTCTCACAATTGATTGGGAAGCCTATAGACGTGTTTTTCTTAAACCATGGCTATAAACCATACCTATATCCACAGTTTTATCAGAATTGTGGCTATAACCTTGGCCCAAAAACCTATGGCCATGGTTTTGGAAAACCATCACCATAGTTATTCTCTATAGCCATGGTTTTTTCAAAAAAAATGGCTATAATATTGTTTTATTATATTGTTAGTATCATCATTATACTGATATGTTATTATTATTATGTTATAACCATTTTCCACCTCTTTTACATCAAATGGGAAAGGAATGCATCACTCATGCATACGTGTGGACTACCATCTCCACATAGTGATATGATTCATTTTAAATCACTATATTTCATGGTTGGTTATTATGATAGATGTAATATTTATATATGATATTTATGAAATAATTATTCTTCTAAAATTATAATATCATATCTACCTTCTTTCTTTCTCATCCATTGAAAAACTATAACATCACTTGTGTATACATGTGGACTACCACATCCACAAAGCGATGTGATTAGTTATTCATTAATAATTTACATGGATATTAATAAAGAGAGATTTATTAAATATATATGATATTTATGATATAATAATGATTATAGAAAGGATAATTATTATTTATGTTTCTTTCATTCCATCAAAAAGTAGAAACTTAACTCGTGTGTACATACACACTACCATCACTGTGAAGTGGTGTAATTCATTTTTCATCACCACTTTATATGAATGGTTATAAAATTGTATATAAAGAATAAATATAATAATTATTTTTTGATTAAGATTTTATAGACGATTAAAATATGACTAAGGTTCAAGTACCAGAACCATTGAACCAAAACATACATGGAAAACAGACCAATTTTCACCCAAATGTTCGTTTTAATAAAGAAATTGTTAATAAAAGGGTAATTATAAATTATAAACTAATGATAAAAATTAAGTTGTATATGAATATAGTTCTAGAATATATTAATAATAAAACAATATTTATTATATAAGAGGTTTTAATGAATATAAATCAGGATGGGACTTGAGGTAAGGGTTAAAGTTAAATCTCATTTCTTTTCAGGATTGTCTATGCTAAATTTCTATTAAGGGAAATTTTATGGATATTATCCTTTAAACCCCGTGTAATTTATTATCCTATATTTATTCTCATAATTTTTTATCAATATTACAATTTTATATTCTTTAGTACTAAAAATTATTAAGAAATTTTTTTTAATAAGAACTCGACTTATTTCATTTTTGGTCAATGAACTTTTTATTCCATGTCTATTTTATTTAAAATATTTTCAAAAATGTTCTTTTTTATGATCCAATGATTGTTAACAATAATTTTTAGTCATATTTTAATTTCTTTTCAAATGTTTAATAATTAATTTTTACAATGTTTTCTGAACTGGTTATTTATGACATTTTACAAAAATAATGAAAGGAATCATTTTTTTAACATTTTCCACATGAACAAATTTTCCTGAAATCATGATTATTATTTTCTTTGAATCATTCCTTAAAATTTTACATTGTTATTTTAAATGAAACTATTTTACTCAATATTATTGGGATATGATCTTATGATGCCATCCACTTTAATTCTCTATATGGCTTATGATGGTGATGATTTAAGGATGATTCTATGAAACTCGTTTCTTTACCATGGGTTAATTAAGTTATGATGAAATATTTATGAAACCCAATTATTTTCCAAGGGTTATTCTATTATTAAATGATGAAATTTTTATGAAATTAATTTAATTTCCACAGGTTATGATGTGTTGAATTGATGAATATTTAATGATCTTATGGCACACATATGTATGGTTTTAATTATATAATGGGTGGGATCAGAATTGTATATCCCTCCAATGTATTGGGTAAATAATGATATCTCATGAGATTATATAGACTTGAATAGGGAGTATATATAGTTTATTAAGGGACTCCATCCATTATGATAGTCTTGGGAGTGAACCATGACTAAGTAAATGATGTAATGGGGAGTGAACCCAATCCACTATAATAGTATTGAAAGTGATCCTTGACTACAAAAATTATTTTCTATGTTTATTTGTATGCCACAAACTTATGTCTTATGCTTATTATATGTTATCATGGATCATGGTTAACTATTGATGATTCCTCACACTTATAAATTATGTATTTTATTATGAAATAAAACTTATTCTATGATTTATTATTAATGATATTTGGCTAATTGGGTATGAATTTTATAATTTATGACCATGTTCTCATACCCTTATATTTATCTTATAATCACTTGTAATCATGGATTAATATCTCTTAGGTTTACCCCTACTGATCATCTGAGCTCACCCTTTCTTATTTTTCCTTTCCCTAGGTTATAAAGAAAGGTTTTAAGTAGGGTATGTCTAAGAAGTGTACTATGTTAGAAGAACTTTCTTAGAGATATTGAAGATCTTTCATGAAATAATATGATTATGTATCTAGTCTCTAAAGACACCAAATCTGTATGATTTTGGGTGTGTTTATTATTATGATATATATTGAATATTCATCTAAAATTATATAATATTTATATATGTAATTTTTGGGACACCTTAGACTTGGAATTAGGATGCCAATGGAATATGGGTAGGACCTATACCCCACCAGTTGAGGCTGGGATTGAGGTAAGTCTTTGGAGAATGGCGCCACCATAGGTAGACCTTACTATTGGGATCTTTTTATAAGATCATGTAACTTTTTTTGAATGAGTGTTCATGCATATCCATGAGAACCATTGTATAATATAGTATTCTTGGGTGTACATGGGTGGTTGTGACATCTACTCTTGATGTTTTTTTCATTTGTGTTCATGTGTGGCCTGTGAGGCCTATACTTCACGTGTTATTTTTTTCCCTTCCATGATATTCCCCATTGTGTATAAATTCTTAGACTATGGAGGTATTATATCTAGTATCAAAGAGACAGGTGGTATCGCTAAGGATTGGTTATCTCTAGAGGAGGAATCATGTGATAGTGTGACTTGTAATGATGACGGTGATGGGAACTAGAGAAAAATGGTGGGGTATAACCTTGTGGCCAAACCCAAGGTGGATATGAGATATGATGGACTTGTGGCCCAACCTGAGATAGATATGGGTATGATGACCTTATGGCCTAACCTGAGACTGAGTTATAGGTGTGATATCCTTGTAGACTGACTTTATTGGTCTAGATATGTGAGGACCTTATGGACTGACCTAGGTCTTGATGATCAATGGTCCTTGATCTCAGATGAATAGTGATTTTTACCTTACAGTATGGTTTGAAATATGATGACATTGACCTTATAGTCTAATCTGATGGGCGATGATGTTGTCCTTACAGTCCGATTTGATATGTGATAATGTATGATAATTATCTTCCAGAATGGCTCTAAAGAAAGTATGGTTGGGTGTTGGGGTGGCCTGGTTATCACTTGATGACCCGATAGGTGTGTGTATCCCATCAAGTATCATGGTATCCTAGTTAGCACACAATGACTTGGCATGCATGTTCATTTATATAATTAATTTCCTCATGCATAAACACACATATGAAAACGTATATTAGGGGTGATTTTTGAGACCCTATTGAGATATATTTCTCACACCCTATATAGGCACCCTAATGTGTGTGAATACATTATATATGTTTCCAGTTTGAGCACATGACATGCAATAGATCAAGCTAAGTAAGCTTGAGAGTATTTATAGATAGGGTGTATGATTCTTGGGGTTATATGAATCCTCTCTATATTTTATATTATTATCTATTTGTATATATAGTTTTTCTAGTGGGAAATCAGTTTCATGTTTCTATGATGACATCATTTTCGAGGTAGCATTGTGTTTAGTGATT
Organism: Viscum album; assembly: GCA_963277665.1. Taxonomy (NCBI): domain Eukaryota; kingdom Viridiplantae; phylum Streptophyta; class Magnoliopsida; order Santalales; family Viscaceae; genus Viscum; species Viscum album. Next base: position 209,528,566 of record OY728135.1, on the reverse strand, counting down.
TATTGCGTACTTGATTATTGTTGTGGATAGTCATTGTTTCATTGTTCCGGCTATTATTCTAGACATTTGTATGAGTTTATAGTCCCCCCACTACTATTCTATGATCTCACCATTGGTTGAAAGCCTATGATATATAGGGAAGCGTACTTGAGGTCATGTGGAACACTAGCCAGAACTAGTGATTCGGTCAGGGCATCACACATGAACTCATTATTATTATTTTTCAAAGTATGACACTTCATATGTTTGGTGGTTTTTTATGACATAAACAATCTTCTAAATCATGGTTTTAATGGAAAGTAATGTGAAACCTTCAAAATAAATTTCCTTTTATGTTTCTTTGCATCAGTATGTAGATTCAGAATAGAATTGTCACTTATTGAGTTCCATCTAGAAGTAAAACATCTTTTTCACTCTTTATTATTTGAATAGTATCCCTAATAAATCATAAATTCATTTTTACATGAATGTATCTTCATATAAATGACTATAGGATTGTTAATAGTCTTCTTTATCTCATAAAATAATGCCATGATCTTATCTTTATAAAATTCATCATGCAACAATTATAATATCATGGACATTGATTTATTTGTAATTCCACATAGGCACTTTATGTGGTAAAATTTTAGTAGAAAATAAAATTTTGAATACTTGGAAGATCATTCATATAATTTTTGATTTCCATCTTTGACTAATTCATAAAAGGCATTTATTTTCTCAGTTGATGTTTCCATTATATCGGTCTTTAAATCATCATCATGCAATAGGTTATCATCTTGATCATGTTGTCCTAAAATTATTAAAGAATCATTCATATTTAAAACATCAACATGTGGATCAACCTATGTGTTATGATCTTGATGTTGTTTCCCTTATATACTGAAATCATCATTTATCAAGTTCATAATTTCATTTTACACCGTCATGGCATTGACCTGTTCATTCTGATGTTGGACATAAATACTCAAACTTTCTATAAAATTTTATTCTCTATGCCAATATCACTAAAAATATTTAGGAGGAACTTGTTTAAATATCAGGTGTTTAAATACTTCATCTCTTTTCAACCATCATTTTAATTTACATTTAGTACATGATCATTTTATTCTCTCATCCACACATTGATTTTTAATTGAAACATACAAAAACATTTGTAAACCTTAAATATACTAAGTTGTGTTCTGAGGTAATATAATCCATCATTTATCCATATGTAATAAATTTCATACACTTTCAAATAAAAACTATAGTTACATAAATATATAAAAATAAAATAACACATTTTAGTTAAAAACATAATAAAATCCTAATTTTTTAATTATGAATTTATATATATTGTAATTGAAAACTGAATTTTAAATTTAAATTCAAGTTTAAGGTGATAATTTTAACTAAAAATATAAAATAAAAAAATAAATTCAATTTGAAATACAATTATCAACCATTATTATATGTATCCACTATACAACAATTCAAATTTTAAAATAAATTATTTATTTTTCAAAATAAAGTAGTTAAAGAAATCAAACAAGTTAAAGAACTAAATCATTATTTGTATTCAGTCAGCCCAACCATTACCTTATCATTGATGAAATCAACTAAAAAGTTTAAGTATTATTCATTAATTTATAATTCATTTAGGTTAAAGTTTAAATAGAATATTTAATTTTTTAAATATGATTATGGTATCAAGAGATAATGCTTTACCAAAAACATATCCATATCATAAAATTTTAGTTCAAGAATCAATTTCATGTTTACTATAACATAGTTAGACATAACAAAACTAACATGAACTATAAGAAAACCAAAATAAAATCCAACATAATCTAACCTATACTGAACAAAATAAAAATAAATTGATTCATACATATATAAACTATCTCAATCCCGCCTTACCCAAATTAGAATACACCTAACCAATCCAAAAAAAATTGATATGAAAAATGATAAGGAAAGATGACCAATATTAAAAAAAACATACCAAATATAACTAAATTACCATGAACCAACTAAAACTGATATATACTAATTTAATCTAAACTAAATTGTATGAACCAAATAGAATTGATATATTCCAAATGAAATTAAAGAAAAAAAACTAAATTGATCCACACTGAATAGTATAAAACTAAATTTAATAGACCCAAATCAAACTAAACTAACTTCAAAGGATTAAAATAGAATATAACCGACCCAATGATAGTAGATACAAACAAAAAAATATTGAACAAAACTAAACTTAATTACAAAAAACTGAAAAAATAAAATAAAATTAACCCTCACATACCCAAAATGGATTGAGGAGTCGGGTCAAGGGAAAAGGTAATGGTAGAGGCTAGGCAACAGAAGTTCTTGGCTATGGTGGGGTAGTGATGGAGTGTCTCAATGATAGTGAGGATTTTCTACTATCAAGGTATCATGAGAGTGGGGGGTTGGAGGTGATGTGGAATTATTTTACAAAAATATTATGATGGTTTTAATTAAAAATTCTGTTAAATAGTAACCTAACTTTTTTTAATGACATTTTTAAGTAAAACCATCACTAAATAAATAAATTAGAGACACTAACAAAAATTAATACTAAATAGTAATGAAATCATATTATAGAAAACTTTTAGAGGTGGTTTCTAAAACCACCACTAGATTGTAATTTTCTTTTAGTTAATTCTTTGTATGGATGAAAGAAAGTGCCAAGAACTTGGTATTCTAGGCTTAATAATTACTTGGTGAATCTTTTATTCTACTGAGAAGGAGTTGATCACAATATCTAAATCAAGGAGTAAAATGATAAAATAATTTTGGTTCTTATTTATGTGGATGGAATAATTTTATAGGTTCATACAAATCACAATGTAATATATTTTTAAAATAAATGAGGTGTGAATTTAGATGTCCATGATTGGTAAATTAACTATTTTCCTTGGTTTAAAGTTTATTCAAGGAAGGGTTGGTACATTTATTTCATAATTAAAATATTCCAAATAATTACTCAAGGGATTTAAATGGTAATATTTCAAGTCAATGAAAACTCTGATGGATACCTATAGGAAATTATCAAGAGATAATGGTGGTAATGATGCCAATACCATAATGTATAGAAAAGTTATTATAATTCCCTGATATTTGACAATAACATGACCTGATATTGTTTTTTTTCGCATGCTAAGTAGCACAGTACAAAAACTATCTCAAGAAAATCCACATGATGGCAGTGAAAAGAGTGCTTTTTTATATCAATAATACTATATATTTCATGTTATTTTATCATGGAACATCATAGTGGGAGTTATTGGGATATATGCATGTATATTTTTTAGGTTTAGTGGATGATCACAAGTTGGCACCAAGTGAAGCTTTCTATATTATAATATCATTCATTTATTGTCGTAGTAATAAGAAATATTTCATTTCTATTAACACTATGGAGGTTGAATACATTTTTTCTGCTCAATATTATACTCAATTATTATAGATTAAACAACATTTTGATTATATTGGAGTTGATTTTAATTCTCCAATTGCAATCAAGTGTGATATCTCATGTTAAATTAATCGTAGAAAAATTATCATCCATCATTTAAATAGAAATCACAATGAGATAAAGTAACACTTTATCAATGAGAAGGATGATCAAGGGATGGTTAATTTTCAGTATGTGTTAACCCAAAATAATGTTAAAGATATTATGACTAAGTCACTACTCAAAGTATAGTTTTATTGGTATCAATTGGAACTTGGATTCTAACTGACCCCCATCAATTATAGGAGTTTAATAAGGTAATTACACTACCCTATAGGATTTTTTATTTATAGAAAGTTATGGAAACTATCTTTAATTGAATGTTAAAATTTCTAACTCTCTTTTATGTACTTTTAGAGATGTGATCTTTGGGTTTGTTGAAAATGAGGGAGAATTAACCCTTGAATTACTTCAGAGAATTTATCCATAATTTAGAATGAAGTTGGTTATGAGTGTTATTTTCTTTTGAAAAAGGGGGGAAATCCTATAATTGTGTTTTGAAGATATGGAGAGTGTCCAAATAGTGAATCAGGGGAAGTAGCTTTGTGGGGGATTTTGAAGAGCATGAATATCAATTAAGTGTTTTCATGAGTATATTTGCATTTAACTCTTGTTTATAACAATGATATTGAATCACATGGGTTTAGATTTTATGTTTACTGAATAATTAATATGATATTTGAAGGTAAGAGAATCAGATAGTAGATTTGGTCATATCTGTTTAGTTTTAAAGTTTTCAAGTGAAGATGTGTTAAAACTATTTTAAATTTTTGACAAACCCAAAAAGGAATATTGTTAGAAAAAAAACCCTTGGGATTATTTTTTGGGTTGTTTTTGTTAAAAAGTATGTTGAAATAACCTTCAAGTTAGCTTATCAAGTCATGAGTAATGTTTATTTTTAAGGTTGGAGGTGCTTTGGGAGTTTTCTAGATGAAATTTGGAAGCCTATTTTGAGTAGGTTATGGTGAATTTATATTAGTCACTTGTATATGTAATAATTCCATCTTCATACGTAAGAAGTCCGAATAATAAAATTCGATAAAGTAAAAGTGGTCCTTGTATATGTAAGATATTATAGATAGTGTAATGCATCAAAGTATTGGACATCATTGAATGTATAAGTGGATGTATAATATGATTTCATGGAGTTCACAATTTGTGGAAAAGTTAGTGGTTTCATGCTCTATATATTAAATAATACCATATTCTTCCATGATTTTCACATAATAGGTATAAACTAATATGAAAGAGGATCAAACTAATATATAAGAGGTGCATCATATATAAGGGGTGTTCCCTCATATATAGGAGGTTCTTTTTCATATGTAAGTAATGCAGTAGTTCAACTGCATATTGAAGGGGTGTTTTCCAATATATAAGAAGTTGGTTGACACATAAAATATTGTCCAATGCGTAAGAAGTCTAGTTCCCTTTAGAAATTAGAAAAACTATAAGGGCCATTCCCTTATCTAAATTCTGAGAAGGTAGGCCTACATCAATTTATGTAGTATTTTATTAATCATTTAATGTGATTGATAAATTCTCCTAGTATGGAAGGATAAAATTATACTGAGATTTATGGGAGGATCAATCCATGGTATTTTAGTGTTTTAAATTCAAGATTGGCATGAATTTGGTAAATATAGTTTTTGAACAAGCAACACGCTGTTGAGAGGGAAGTTTCAACATATAGGTTGCAGTAGTGAGCTTAGTTAAAGTTTTAATTATGGGATTTGATCAAAGATTGTGAAGATGGTTATTTATAAGATATTATGAGGATTGGTGGGTATTAAATTATAGAGGATATCACACTACTAACTTTGGATATTTCATATTCAAATATGGAAATATTTCTCATGTGAATATAAAATGAATAAAATATTTTAAAAGAGAAATAAAAAAGGGGAGGAAATATAGAGACTATCTCGATACATATAAGGAATATATCCTTCCATTTGAAATAAAAAATAAGGATTTGATACATAGTTTGAAGTTTATTATTTTTTAGAATTAAAAAAAATGAATTCCAGGCATACATTATAAAGAGGAAGAATAATTTCAAGTGAAGCATTGGATATTCAATGAGGAATAAGGAGTTCCAAGAGACCATCTCACTAGAAGTTTGCAAAAGCAGTGTTGATTGATACACCATCCTTAGTGTAATTTATATTTATTGTTTTTGTAAGAAGAATAAAGTTTAAAATTGGAGTAGTTTATTCTATCTTATAGAAAGATCAGTGAATTATTCAATTGTTTTATAAAGGTTGTAAGGGCCAGTGCCACTACTAGATTCTGAACTATTTTTGATGGGTTAATTATGATGGAAACCTATTAAAATTGACCTATGGTGGAAAATGGCATCGAAAATAGTTATTTTTATGATAGATAATTTCCCTATAAAAAATAGTTTTTTTTTGTGATACCTGGAAGAAAATATAATAAATTATTATTCATGACATAATTGTATTTCCATTGCAAAAAAAATAAAAAAATAATTAATATTAAACAAGTTTAAAAACCCAAATATAAAAAACATTTCACATATTAATAACCATGTTACATATAATATATCCATCCAAAAATTATCATAATATGTTTATCAACAAAATATCATCAATCACTATGGGAGGGAGGATTATATAAAGGTTCGGGTGGGGGTAACTCCATCCATATACCATGTATAAGTCGTCATATTTACTTTAGCATCTTCTTGTGTTGTTTCTCCTGTCATTAACATTGATCCTCCTTTTTTGTTACAATTGTTGATGAAGCTCCTCCTTCTATCTATGTATGCTCTTTATAATCTCATTCTAAGATCGCAGCTTTACCTCATACTCTGTAGATGAAAATGAAAATTTTGGATGATCTACCCTCAAGATAGATGATATAAACACATTAGTACCATAATAGCTATTAGGTTTCAATCAAGAACCAATACCAATCACTCATCCTTTCTCCATATCATGTTGGGTCACTTGCATCCAAGCTGACTCATAAAATACTCACTCCTAGGTATCCCTACCCTCAGTCACATCCTGAATATCATGGCATTAGAATTCATGGTCTTATATTCCTCCTAAAATGAAATTTGAAATTAAAATAGTTAAAATATTAATTCAAATTAATTTAAAAAATCAAAAAAAAATATACATGGCCACAATTTGACATTGTCGGTCACTGGTAATCTCTCCAATTATAGGATTAGTGTACAAATTATTAAAAACATATAATTTCATAACATTGATATTCTCAACTAATTAAATGAATATAAAATAAATATTTTACTTTTAAAATATATATAAATTATTAAATCATTTTTTTACCATATGTTGTCAATGAATACTAAAGGTATGACTACCAACTCTATGTGTAACCACCTATCTCTTCCAATTATATCAACTTGAGGATGATATCCTATAAAATATATCTTATATACAATAGGATCACAATCCATCCTAGACATGGGATGATATGTAATTTGTTTGATTACTATTACAAGACTGATCAAAAATTGTGACTTCATCTCTCTCCATGGCTCTCTTTCTTAGATTGTGTAAAATTTTATGAAAACTCCCATGCATAATAATCTACCTTGACTCCTAGATTTTAGATCTCATTCTATCTCTGATAGGATACTATAAACTCAAAAAATAATTAATAATATAAAGTTTAAAATTTAATAAATTTAAAAATAAATATTATTTATTTGTGTATCATACAAGGATCAGACATGTGATGATGAACATCAATGGGAATCTGATCCCACATCACCAATGGCCCGGAAAAATATTTATGTATAATTACACCCCATGTCCAACATCTATATGTGAAAAACTATGGTAAAAAATTAAAAATATTCAAATAATTATTATATAAAAAGTTAATGAAAATTAACAAAAAATAATTAAAATAAAAAGCTAAACATACCCTGACATGCATTGTCGTTAAGGAATAGGGTAAGTAATTATTAGTCTATTTAGACCAAGACCCATCTAAGTCTATGATGTGGTGAAAAAACCCTATGGATCTCCCAAAAATTCATTGAGCTGATAACCATAAATCTTGGAATCTATGAGGGTATAAAACAACTCATTTATATCTTCATCATCCATTTGAAATGAAAAAATAATATTTTCTAAAAATAATTTAAAACATGTATTGTATATTAATTATGACTATAACCAACATGTAATTTCATCATTATTCATCTTCATCCTCATCTTCAAATTTTATGGTGTCAATATCTTCATCTTCTCCTTAGCATCATCGATTTTTATAGGATATTCAGCTGCATCATCCCTTTCAATTTCAAATTCATTGGTTACATCATCAATATTATCAACACTGTCATCCCATAACTATGGGGTTTCATCATCAATATTTTTATCTATTTGAGTAAAATATGTATTCTATGTTGTATCCTGAAAAATATTAATTTATTACACTTCAAGAGAACCACTTTCAATTGTCATAAACTGGTCTTCATGAGATTTCGTTTTTAATACACTCCACCAGTCAATTAAATCTCTTGAAGCAACAAAAATAATTTGGATAATATATTTAATTTGATTTATGATCCAACATAAATTTTTGGTTTACTAAAATAAGGATTTTATATTTAATATCAATGACTCCATGGCATGGATGAATGTGTATCCCTCTATCAGTATCAAACTAGTGACATTTAAAAATTGTTATATAATTCTATCCTAGATAATATAACTCAATTATTTCAACCAGCATGCCATAAAAGTCAACTTCACTTTCATTATGATGATATCCCTTCAATAAAACACCATTGTTCATTGTTTTTTATTCCCCATATGCATGTGTATGAAATCAAAATCCATTAACCACATATGAATTATAATATTTAACCAATTTAGATGGTGAATCACTCCATACAATATAATTGATTATCAATAATTGATTATACTAGTTTTACTCCATACATATAATTGATTATCAATTTTATCCACATGTTGTGATACCTATAAAAATTTAAAAAAATGATTATATATGTTCAACCATAAACAATTTACCTTACCAGTATATAAAACTAGTATAAAAAAATACATTGATGACATTATTCAAGAGAAAATGATGTAATTTATATAAACTATTTCTTGATATTATCATCATATAATATAGAAATGAATTAATATTAATTTACTTTTAAAATATATATATATAATGAATAGGTGAAAGTGGCACTTAGTATATAAATAATGTCATTTCTTTATAATTGAGAAGAACATGTGCATGAGATTTCTGTTGTTCATCATCTAAAAGTAATCATTCATGAAATACACCAAAACAAAGTTCAAGATGATTAAATACTAATTATTTATGGTTCATTTAATCATCAAAATTTCCCTCATTACAACCCATTTCTTCATTGCATCAGGATATCATTGTTACATGCTCTATGTATTAGCTCAGTTTAGGTGAACCAAGTAAATTTATTGTGTTTATTTCTTTTAATTATTTAAACTCTTCACACCATTTGTAAGGGAGAGAGTTATAAATAATTATGAAATAAAATCGTTAGTGAAGGTTGATTAAAAATAGAAATACTTTGATTCATCCCCCCTTAGAGTATTAACCTTATATAGGACCAATAATTAATAATTAATAATTAATGAAAATTAATAATTAATAATTAATAATTATCAATTAGTAATTATTAATTATTATTATATATTTAAATAAATAAAAAATATGATGTATCTATTATCATGGTTTGACAAAATTGATTTTAGAGAACCATGGTAGTGAAAGGTATCTGTTATCATAATTTTAAGGACCAAGGGAATTAGTAATGTACTAGTCATGGAAGGATCCCCTATTAGAATCAAAAATTTCATTCCACTCACTTTTCCATTGAATTTGCGGTGTGATCCTTACTCAGACAACAAAAGACATGTTTGAGAAGAAAATTACTCTCATTCCCAAATAGGAAGAGAATAGGATTTCTAAGTTTCATAAGATTTCTCACACAACTAGGGATGGATATTCCTCTTGAACATTTTCTAATATGGTGATGTGATAGTGAGAACCTCCCTCTGGGAGTAGGTTGTAAATTTCACCTATTACTAACAAAAAGGACAAAGAAGTCAAAAACCCATTTTTTAGGGTATTCTAGGAACTTTTGTATTATAAAACACTCTTTTAGGGTGTATAAACCATATATAGAGCCATAGTTTTCTTCACATGCTTTGATTTGACTACTCATAGAGCCAAAATAGCCTTACGTGTCAAATGTTATGATTGTAATTCAGACTTCATTTTAGCATGAAATAAATTTATAAAAGGGAAAAAATCTCACATGATGATCATACATACCATGTAATTTTCATGAGTACATGAGATATTGATATCATCCATAGATCAGAGGTGGACCGGTCACATGACCATGAGACACCACTATCTTACACAGAAGTCTCATATGGTCATGAGATATGATATTCATTTTGAGGTTTAGAGATAGATAGTTTACACAAATACATAATTGATCTCTTTTTTATGGCTCATAGATGGAAATCCATGTGGTTTCCCCATGTCTGGTTAGTTTCCCACACCACATCACCAAGATTTTCTTATAAATAACTAGTTTCCATTTTTTGAAATAAAGATAGAATGGGGGTAGGTACTGGATTAGGAGCCTTGAATATCAGCACACACCCCTATGAGTGTAAATTCCCTTGATAAAATGAGGCTCTAAGAAATTACCCCAAATGGGTAGAACCCTCAGGGGGAATCATAATTGTGTATTCCCTTGGTAACAGGGGTATCTATTGGAAATATGCTAGAGTAGTTTTTTATAACCCATGATGGATTTCTCCTATATTGGCTTTGAAAAGGGCAACCCTCCTAGAGTAATACCTAAGTATTTATTTTAGGATGCCAAAATCTTTCTGGCTTTTGTATTCTCTTCCTTTTCTACTAGTCAGAAATGGGCTCATCCTTTGGGATTCATAACTTGGGGTAAGTCCCAATAATATTTACCTCCCCATAAATGATTTCATAATCTATGAATATGAGAAGGAGAGATAAATGGATTTGGGTTTTCTCTTAGGTGTAATCCCCAACCTCTTCTATATAAAGGCATCCTTCTAAGTGTAAGACCTAACCATGCCTTCAAATTTCTTTATCTGGGATGCCTCCTTTCAGTTTCATCATATTTCCTTGAGTAAATATTTATCCTTTTGGATCCCTTATCATATTTAAACATGTTTAGATATCTCTATGTGGATTTATTATATGTATTTATTTGAGATATCTCCTTTTTTCTTTATCATGCCCCATGAGTCAAGATTAAATGATCCTATTGGATTAATCATAATCGGGCTTCCTAATAGGTGTAAGTCTCAACATATTCCATATATAGGCCTCTTATTAGGTGTAAGCCCTGATCCCCCTTATATTTATCTGAGTCATTGATCAAGTTAGGTACTTCCGAGCATCACCTATGAATAATCCCCACACATCTACCTTAAGTAGAGACTCTAATTTTATATTTCATTATTTACCTCAAGTTGATATATTCCTATTGGTTATTAATATGTTAATCCTCCTAGGTATATTACCCAAAACATACCTTCGCCTGACCAAAATATTACATCAGGTATCTCAGGGTAGCACATGTATAATCCTCACTCAATCTCATATTGTGTGCTCTGATGTAGTGTGACTGATCTTATATCTTTTACTTCACACACTAATCATGAATCCTGTGTTATGAACCAACTCATTTTTCCCTCAACCCTATTAGAGTTGGTGTCCTAAACACAACTGTGTTTACTTTGGATTGCATATATATTTAAATAAGTGGATATTAATTAAAATATCTTATTACATATTGTTCATTGTTCTTATTGGATACACTTATGTTGTTCTAACATATCTTAGTTTTTTATGTGTTTTTATTATTCAAAAAACACTTATTTTATTCTAATGAGTTTATCTAAAGTGTTTTAGATTCTATCTTCTTATAATAAGTGAGTTATTTATTTCAAAGGAATTTATAATTCATATACTTTTTTGGTTTTAGTTTTCTAGTTTATCTTGCATTGATTGATTATCTTACACATAATATGATTATCTTATTGAGTAAAATTAGTATCTTCTTTGAATATTTTAGTCTGTGACAAATTATTTTATCTTATGGATGAAGAAAGTTATATTCTTTTTGTTATAAGTTGGGAAGGTTAGTTGGAAGGAAGTTATGAGAATTATTTTATCATATGAAAAAGAAATTCATAAAATTATTATCTTTCTAAAATAAAAGGAATCTGAAGAAATCCATTATCTTACACCATGAAAGATATGAGGTATATTATCTTACAAAAGTTCTTATAAATTTATCTTATGAGAACAATGCTATTAGATGTTTACCTTGTGAAGTATCACCTTTTGTGAAGATCATCATGATTACTCTTTTTTTAACATTATCGTAATCTCTTGATAAGTCATTTCATGATTTTAAGAATATCAAAAAAGGAGTTGTCTAAATAAGGAAATATTGATTTGGAAAAGCTATTTTTTCAATAATTTAAAGATTCAAAGAAGAAGAATATTTCTGACATCACCACCATAGAATCTTATTCTATATTTGTAAAATAAGGACACATACCATTAATAACCTATCTTATCAAATTTTTAAAGGATTGTTCTTTTAAACATTTTGATTATCCGGTATGCTTCAGTTCAAAATCAAAGAGAAGATATAAATAGGAAAGTTATCCACTACATGAAATATAAAGATACACACATACATAAAAATAATCTCATAATGAAAGTAATTAATGCATGTACATAGAATAAATATCATACAAATATTTCATGTTGTGCTTACAAGTTTATATGTTGCAATCGAAGAACCTCTAAATTTATTCCATGAAGATCATCATCTTTTCTAGAAGTATATTTATCTACTATCAGCTGTTACTTGAAAATGAGTGTTATAACATTACTTCAAATTTCATTTATCTCTATTTTATCTACACTCATTGTAACTAGGTCTGTTAAGACCGTGGTTAGGTATTGTAAAGTGAGATCCTGGTTAAAATATCTTGGATCTTTTTAATACATAACAGATTCTTACACTCAGCTGGGAGCCCCCAAAACGGTATTTTATAGTAAAAATTACCAAACTTATAAAGTAGAGTGTCATTGGAGTGGACTGGGGGATTTATGTTCCCCAAACTGCTATAAATATCCTGTGTTCAATCTCTTTTGTTTGAACTTTTTTTTTTCCTTCTTTTGTTAAGAAAAATATTGGATCCTACATACCTTTAAAAGGGTGGTTTAAATGTAAATAAATTTTATGGAACTCAATTCACCACCACCCCCACCTCCACCCCCCTCTTGATTTTTCATTTAGCCATTATATAGGGAAATAATTGGTATAAGAGCTCTTGACTCTTGAGTTAACAGTTATCAAAGATTAAATTATAAAGATCTTATTTCAAATGGTTGTTATGGATGATAATAGAGAAGTTATGTCAATTGTTAGAGGTCTTTATTTTAATGGTGGAAATTAAGGTTGCTGGAAGGAATATATGACCATATATTTGAAGAACCTTATCTTAAATGTTTATCTTAAATCAGTAAAGCCTTATGAAATTTCATAAACATGACTAGAAACATGGGATGCTAATAATAAATCAAGATATGACCTGAATTCTAAATAAATTAATGCTATAATATGTGAACTAGGTCTAGATGTGTTTAACTGAGTTTCTCAATGTCAAACATCCCATTAAATGTGGACCACTGTAGTGATTTACTATGAAGGTATAGACAATGTGAAGGCCCTTATATATGATACTGTCAAATGTAATTTTGACACCTTCAAAATGGATAAATAGGAAAGAATTTCTCATTTCAATAAAAGACTCACTGAGATTTTGAATAATTTTTTTCTCTAAGAACACCAATTACTACTATTGAAAAAGTGTTAAAAGTTTTAAGAGTCATACCACCTAAGTGGAGAGGAATCCTAGCTTCCATTAGAAAATATAAAGAGGTCAAGAATTTCAAAATAAAAGATCTCATTGTAACTCTTATGATTTATGAGGAAAAAATGGAAGCAGAATCTAGATGATATAAAATGGTTAAGAAAGAAAATGTTACTTTAAAGGTTTCTATTTCTAAAGATGACAAAATGAATAAGGGTATATAGATCTATGAATCATCTAAAGAATAATATTACTCAAGAAATTCTAGATCAAAAAATTAACTTATACATTTTTCTAAAAATCATAGAAAGTTTTATAATAAAAGAAGATGTTTCAGAAGACCTTTCAACAAGTACAAGAAGTATGGTGGAAATTCTAAATAGTTAAGGTTCTATGAGTGAAAAAATCTTGGGCACATCAAGCCAAAATTTCTTCAATTTCAAGATAATAAAAATTCTAAAAAAAAGTTTTTGAAGAAGGCCTTATATAAGAAGAAATCCAAGAAGGCTGTGAAATCCACATAGAGTGATTATAAATATTCTAGTAATTGTTCATATTCAGAATCAGAAGCTTAAATATCTAATAAAACATGTGTTTCATGAAACATTTAGATGAGGTACACTCTTATTATTCCTATGAGCATGAATTTGAGTCTGAAAATGAAAAAATGATCATATAAAAATTTTAATGATTATTGTGTTATTTCAGAAACTAAGTATTAAATCTTGAAAAAAAATATCTCAGAAACTCCTAAAAAAATTAATGAAGAGGATAACTTAAATTAGAAAAATTTAGACTTGAAAAAATAGTTATAAAAGTCTACTACATAATGTACTAAACAGAATATCATAATCGAGAACCTTCAGAAAGAAGTTAAAAACTTCAAATATTTTGTAAGTGTTTTTACTAAGGGTTGGATTACCTAAAAAAATTATTGGTTGAAACCAACGTAAAAAAAATTGGAATAGGAAGTCAAGGTGAAAGACCCAAATTTTATAAAAACTACTTTATACCTAGTTCTAGAAACAAATATCTCTATAAAGTAAATTTCTTTCACTATAGAGAAGTAGTAAATTATGCTAGTATCTATAGTTTGAAAAACGTTCAGTTTTGTGGAATCAAAAACTATTTTCTTACAAAACAAATTCAAAGTTCACTACTGGATTTTTAGGACAACACAAATGGATTTGGATTCATAAGTCTTGTGTAGATAACATTTATTGACCCAAGAGTATTTAGGTACCAAAAAATATTTTTGTTTGATTTTTTATTATAGGGAACTAGCCACATGAACAACAGTTAAAATGGTTCATGGAAAGTGGATTCTCAAGACACATGAGTGGATATTTCTCTAAATTTCACTCACTTTCAACGATGATAGAGACTATCTCAAATTTTGTGATAATGAAAAGAAAATATAGTTTTCATTGGATCTATTCGAAATCCACAATATATCCTCATCAAAAATTAATTTATGTTGAAGTCTTGAATCATAACCTAATAAGTATTTCTCAACTTTGTGATGATGGTTATTTAGTTGATTTTACTAACAATTCATTCTCGGTTTTTAAAGAAAAATATCTTAGGTTTAAATCACCAAGAATATATAATGTCTATACTTTAGATCTTAATTATTTGTGTAGAAAAAAATGTAAATTTTTTTCAGGATAAAGTAAATGAATCATTGATTTTTCATAAAAGTATTGGGAATTGTGATGTTTATTCTTTTAAAAAGTTATCTAAAATAAATTTCATTTCTGATTTTCCTAATCTTAAATTAGATAAAAAGAAAAATATGTGATGCATGTCATATGGGAAATCAATACAAGTAATATTATAAACCAATTAAATAGGTTTCTACATCAAGAATTATAGATATTATCTATATGGATCTTTTCGTACCTACTAGAATATAAATCCTTGTTTTAAAATCCTTTTCTTGTGTGTTGGTTGATGATTTTATAAGATTTACCTGGATTTATTTCTTGAAATTTAAGAGTAAAGATCATATTATCTTTATTAATTTATTTAAAATTGTGTAAAATGAAAATTATTTCAAAATTATTTCTTTAAGAAGTCATGGAGGAGGATTTGAGAATAATGATTTTAATTCATTCTACTCAAAATATGGTATTAAATACACTTTTTTCTCTTAGGAAACCTCAAAAAAATGGTGTTGTTGAAAGGAGGAATATTACCTTGCAAAAAACTTCCAGAATAATGTTATGGTAATATAACATGCCTACATATTTTTGGGATGAATATTTTAACACAACATGTTATGTCATGAACAGAGTTCTAATAAGGCCTATCTTGTATAAAATACCCTATGAGTTATGGATTAATAGAAATCCAAAGGTAGGATTCCACAAAGTGTTTAAATATAAGGTTTATATTCTAAAAACCAAGGATAATATTCATAAATTTTATCTAAAATATAATGAAGTTATCTTCCTAGGTTATTCTACTACTTCCAAATATTATATAATTTTTAATAAAATGTCAAGGGTTATTAAAGAGTAAACTCCTATGACATTTGATAAAAGTGATATGTTTGATCACAAAATGACTTGAGATGATGAGTTGAGTAATTATCTTAATTAAATGGGACCTAAACCTATTTTTAACAATAAAAAGGATGATTATTTTTAATTTATGTTTATTGAACCAAATCCTATAAGAGTTGATACCAGTGAACCAGAAAGTGTGTCACTTAGATAACCTAGAAACCTTAAGGACATCCTTTAAAGATAGTTATAGGGATTCTAGATGATGGAGTTAAGACCATAAGAAATATTCGAAACCTTCTATAATTATCTACTTTTTTATCCCAAAATGAACCTAGAACTATGGAAGAATCTTTAGCTGATGAGAGTTGGTTTTTAGTAATGCATGAATAATTAAACCAGTTCAAGATGAATAAGTTTTTGTAATTAATCGATAAACCCTGTGATGATCCTGTTATTGGAACTAAATGGTTATTTTGGAACAAATAGTATTATAATAATGTGATCACTATAAATAAATCTATATTAGTTTCAAAAGGTTAAAATCAAGAAGAAAAAAATAGATTATGAAAATTCTTTTTCCTCTATAGCTAGTTTAGAAGAAATTAGAATATTTCTAGTATATGTATCTTATATGAATTTTAAATTATATTAGATGGATGTTAAATCTATATTTATAAATTTACTTTTTAAGGGGGTAGTTTATGTTGAACTACCTTCTAAATTTTAAGACCCTCATTTTCATAATTCTGTATTTAAACTTATTAAATATTTCTGTAAACTTAAGCAGGCACCTAGAGAATGGTATGAAAGATTAAGTTCTTTTCTTATATCAAATGGTTTTAATGTGGTATTGTAAAACTACACTCTTTTCAATAAAAATTCATAAAAAGGAACTTTTATTGTGAAACTAAATGTTGATGATGTTATTTTTTGATCAATAAACAAAAAATTGTGCAATGATTTTTAAA
Organism: Viscum album; assembly: GCA_963277665.1. Taxonomy (NCBI): domain Eukaryota; kingdom Viridiplantae; phylum Streptophyta; class Magnoliopsida; order Santalales; family Viscaceae; genus Viscum; species Viscum album. The sequence goes on along the minus strand of OY728135.1, from coordinate 209,511,600 downwards.
AACCTATGAAAAGATAATTTTAAATGATTATGATGGGTTATTTGAACTATTTCCTTGGATTTAAAATTTATCAAAAATAATTTGGAAATATTTTAAACCAAATAAAATATATTCTTGATTTACTTAAAAGATTTGGACTTGAAAACAATAAGATATATTCAACTCCTATGAGATCCAATATTAAACTTGACTTGGATAAATCTAAAAAACTAGTTGAAAACAAGTTATATAGAGGAATCATTGGAATTTTAGTTTACCTTACTATAAGTAGGCCATAAATTATATTTTTAATGTGTATTTGTGCAAGATTTAAATCTAATCCAAAAAAATCTCTTTTCAATGCTTCTATAAGTATTTTTAGATATTTCAAAGGAATTGTTTCCATTTCTCTAATTTTTTCAAAAAACTTTAATTTTAATTTAACTTCATATTCAGATGTTGATATTGGTGGGTGTAAACTAGATAGGAAGATCACCTCAGGAACCTATCACTTTCTTGTTAAATCCCTAGTATCATGGTCTAGTAATAGATAACACTTTGTAGCGTTGTCTACTACTGAGGCAGAATATATTGTAGTTGGAAGTTATTGTGCACAAGTGTTATAGATGAAACACACACAAATGGATTTTAGATTCAATTTTAATAATGTTACAATAAAATGTGATAACACAATTTCTATAAATATATATAAAAAATCAATAACCCGTTCTATAATAAAGCACATTGATTTAAGGCATAATTTATTAATAGACCATACACAAAAAGGTGAGATGTCTTTAGAATTTTTTTATAGAAAATCAATTAACATACATTTTTACTAAACAATTACCTACTGATAGATTTGATTTTATTTGATCCAAATTATTTTTATTTAATTTTAATTAATTTTATTTCTATTTTATGTACTTTAAAAAGAGAACTTATATTTAGTAAATATTTTATTTTCTTTATTTCATTTTAGATTTAGCACCATAATTTTGAGTATTAGTCACATCTCAATAGGAAAAATAGGTTAGTCATTCAGGATGATCATGTATATCACTCTAAGAAGCCCTTTGGTTATCACCAAATAAAGTAAAGCAAGTCAGTTTTATGTGCTAAACCCTTCCAAAACTTTGGATATTCATCTCTTTTTCATTCAAACCTTCTTTTTACCTAATCCTTTAATATTTTGAACCTATTCCAATAATGTAATAATCTAAGAGAATAGATGTAGCTACTTCTAGTAGATTCAAGCACTCAAGGACCACAAGGAAATTATTAAATGGAAGAGCTATCAATTTCAGCTATCTAGATAGTACAAATATATTGATTAAGAAAGTTATAAACCATCAATAAAAATTGATAAGGTCCTTTGAAAATATTAAAGTCCATTTTTTGAAATCCTTATATTGAGAAGATACCACTAAATGAACTAGAACCAGAGATAAAGGATCTCATGAAGTTAATTCAATTGGTCATTGCTCAATAGAACGATGATTTTGAGAAAATCATTTTTCAAGACATTATGTTGTTGTATCTATTTATGATAGAGAACCTTGTGAATTTGGAATGATATATTATGAAGTTTATATTCCATATTCAAAACAAATCAGTAAATTTTTATCCTTTTAGAAGGTTGTTAACCTTCATTTTTAGAAAATTTTATCCTGGTTTGGATGAATCTGTTGTCACGTGTTGTCATGGATTAATAGCATTGAGTTATAGTGTGTTAAAGAAAATTATATTCTTCTAAAATTTGTCTTTGAATAAGTTGTTTCTGGTTATTTCAGAAGATGAATTTGAGGTAAACCCCACTACTACTTAGGGGGTTTTCTAATATGTTTATTATTGATGAGGTTTCTTCTCAATTTCTTACTCTTTTAGAATAACTAGTTTGAAATATGGATGTAATAGATATTCTATACAATGAAACTCTTGTGGATAGGTGAAGAAGAGTTCATGTTTTTGTATCTAAAGAAATTTGAGCTGGGTATGAGACCACCCCCTAAGTCTATTCAAAAAAAATTCAACAGTTTGATGCTCCTTCTCTTTCTATAGATCAATATCCAATTTCCTCTATAAAGAAAAATTTGGCCTCGACCATGACTAGGAAAATTAGAATTGGGCAAGAGAAAACCATTTCTACTGCATCAGATGAAATTCCACTCTTTAGAATATCTCCATATGGGGAGACCTATAGAAATGTTAGAATATAATCAATAAGTTTCATTAGTTGAAATGTTGATTACGGTGAAGAGGAAGAAGGAGAAGAAGATATAACTCAGCATGTTACAAATAGAAGAGAAATATCAAAATCAAGAGAACCATCTCATATTTAAAAATTATAGTATGTTGATGCAAATCACTAATTTTATGAAGATCATAGTGTCAAAGTGCACCAATACTTGATTTCTTTTATTCACTCGCACCATAATAGTTATGAAATCCATAGTATTAAATTAGATGTTGTGGATCAATGATCTCAAGAGATCTATTTAAAGCTAATGAATGAATTATATTCATTTAGGAATCATTTAGTTGAATCTATAGATACAATTAAGACTCTATGAGAATAAGTTGTCTCAAAATATGATTTTGGTGAGTTAAAGTTTATGTTTCAATAGTTTTTAGAAAAACAATTCATAATATTATGCTAGATAATAATTGAGACATAAGTCTATTGATCAAGTTTCAATAGAATAAAATTTAGAAGGAGTGTATCTCACTATATACATGATAAATTCTGATATATATTCTCTGTAATGTGAGTTTCTTTTTAAATATATATTCTAATATCTTCAAAGAGATTTGGTTTCCAAAATTAGAAGAATAATTATAATTCCATAAAGCTCTATTTTAAATATCAATCAGTCACATAAGGAAATTAGTTCCTTACTAAAATATAGAGTACTAGTTTTCTAGGATATTTCAGTTCAATTACAAAGGGATTCCATTTTCATAATCAATGGTTTACAAAAATGGATGGATTATTAAGCAATAATTTTGAAGTTATGGAAGATAAATTTGAAAATTTTCACTAGTTTTTTATAAAAATTTTGATAATATAATTTATTAAATAATAAGTAAAATAAGATGTGTTTAGTGAGACTTAGGAATGTCAAGTCTCTTCAAAGGGAAAGGAGGTAGCCCTTGCTACTCTTACTAGTAGTTTAGTTTGATTTTTGGATAACTAGTTTGAAGTTTTTTAGAAGTTGATTCAGAACTATTCCAAGAAATAGGATCTATAAAATGTTTCTATAAATTTCTCTTGGAGAGTTTGGAATGTTTTCAAAACCTTATTATAATTCTACAAAAATGATATGGTAAAGTATCTTGATATGTGTGCAGATGCTTTATACCATCTCAGAGGAAGACACCCTCTTGGAACTTTGATATTTGATCATCATGCTGACACATCTCATAGATTCAAAGAAATTTTTAATCCATCTAAAATATATTTAAGGGATAACATCAAGTTTCCTGAAATTTTTTCTTTACTGCTACCTGAATCTTTTTCTATGTTATCCTTTGTACTTGTAGACCACTTTTATCTGGAAAGGGCTCAAAAAATTTCTCTCAATATTCAGTCCACTTCAATAAGGATTGATCGAGATGAAAAGGTTGGACTTGGAGGGTATTTACTTACTTTGGATGATGTTTTTAGAGAAACTTTTGATGCTCCTATGCCTACATCTTCATTACCAGTTGGCTAACCTCAATCTTTTAAGATTACACCTCTGAAACATTGACCAGTTCTATTGAAATAACTTATTTTCTTGACTTGGTTTTTTGAGTGAATGGTGTCTTTTAAAATTTTTAATGGATATTTAAACTTTTTAATAGTTGTTTACTTATAGTTTTATTTTATGAATTTAATTTCTTTATTTATTTTTAGTTGTTTATTTATATAAAATATGGTCTTTTTTATCTACTTTCTCAATGTTTATGAACTTTATCATTATTATTATTATATGTTTTTTTAATCTTCAATATTATTGATCCATAATTTTATTTATATATATATGTTTCTCTAATTATTTTACCATTTCTATTGTTGTTTTCTTTATTCTATCAATACTATTACAAGGTTATGCCAATTTCTATTCATATTCAGTATATTTCAATTAGATAATTTAAAATTATTCTTGTGTAACATTGATTATGCACTTTTTTCTATCCTAATTATTTTTTATATCACAAAAAGGGGAGAATATAAAGGAGAATACAAAAATTAAAATCTCTTTAAACTTTTTTTCATAAAATTTTTGTTTATCATTCAATGGGTTTTATAATCATGAAAAAGGGGGAGATTGTTAGATAGACCTATATTGTTCAAACATATCTCATTTTTTATGTGTTTTAATGATTTAAAAAATCTCTATTTTTATTCTAATGAGTTTATCTAAAGTGTTTTAGATTCTATATTCTTATAATAAGTGATTTATTTATTCTAAAGTAATTTACATACACAAATATAAAGTCATATATTATGTTGGATTTTAGTTGTATGGTTTATCTTATGTTGAGTGATTATCTTATGCATAACATGATTATCTTATGAAGTAAAATTAGTATATTCTTTGAAGATTTTAGTCTGTGAAAAGGTATTTTATCTTATGAGTGAAGAAAGTTATCCTTAATTTTTTATAAGTTAAGAAGCTTAGTCAGAAGGAAGTTATGAGAATTTTTTTATCATATAAAAAGGACATTCATAAAATGATTATCTTATGAGAATAAAAGGAATTCATGGAAATCAATTATCTTATTCCATTAAGGATATGAAGTGTTTTATCTTATGAAGCTATTCAAAAATTTATCTTATGAGAACAATGCTATAAAATGTTTATCTTCCAAAAGTATAATATTTTGTGAATATTTTAATGATTACTCTCTTTTTTAACATTATCATAATCTCTTGATAATTCATTTCATTCTTTTAAGAATATTATAAAAGTAGTTTTATAAATAAGGAAATATTAATTTGTATAAAGTGTTGTTCTTCCGATAATGGAAATATCCAATGAAGAATGAGATTTCTGACATCACCTCTATAGAAACTTATTCTATATTTGGAAAAGAATGACACTTTACATTAAAAACATGCCTTGTCAAATTTTAAAAGGATTTTTGTTTCACCCATTGTAATTATATGGTATCCTTATGTTCAAAATCAAAGAGGATGTATAAATAGGAAAGTTACCCACTGCATAAAAGGGAGAGATACACACATACATATAAACACTCTGATAATGAAATGAATGAATGCATGTACATAAAATAGATCCCATACAATTATTTCATGTTATTATTATAAGTTTATATATTGCATTGAAGAACCTATAGAGTTGTTCCTTTAATATTATCATCTTTTTTTAACCTATTTTTATCTACTATCACTTTTTAATTGGCACTATATGCTGCAATGTTTCTTTAAATTTCATTTATCTCTATTTCATCTGCACTCATTGTAACTTAGTGTGTTAAGACCATGGTAAGGTCTTATAAATAGAGAGCCTTGTTAAAATATCTTGGAACTTTGTAACAAATAACAACTTCTAACACTCATCTGGGAGCCTCCATAAAAAGGTTTATCATAGTAAAAATTACCAAACTCATAGAGTATAGTGTTAGTGGAGTGGACTGGGTGATTTTTGTTCCCCAAACCACTATAAATATCTTATGTTTGATCTCTTTCCTATGAACCTTTATATTTCCATTTCCTACTTTAGTTAAGGAAAATATTATATTCTACATACCTTAAAGAGGTTGGTTTTAAAGTAAAGTAATTTTTAGGAACTCAATCCACCCCCCTTTTGAGTTTTCAGTTATCCATTCTCTAGGAAAACAATTCTATATGACTCTAATGTAATAATTTCCTAGAGTATTTGTCGCATTGAAAATTCCATATCATTTCCCCAATATGATGAGAAACTTGAGATACCATGATGATATTATTAAATATAATTCTATGGTCAGATAAAATTCTATGATGTGACACATAAAATGTTGATTGTTGGGTGTGAGTACTCGTAAGCATATGATACTTTATCTTATGAAGTTCTCACTTGGTAATCTCAAAGATAGAATATTATGAGAATAGAACTGCCTATAAGAATTCCACATGTTTTTGTGTCATTGGAATTTCTAATTTTTTAGTGTATGTGATGATCTTTAGAATTTAAGATTATTATTAATGGATGTCATAACTCATATAATTTGATGTTGTAATGCCATATGTTTGCAAGAAGTATGGTATGTTGGCTACATCATGAATAAAATGTTATTAATGAATAAGTTTATAAATGATTTGTATAATCCATATTTATGGAAATTTATATCTCTACCCTTTTATTAAAATATAATTATCACATTAAATTTCATGGTCATGGTATAATGAAGAGTTTATTTCAGATAGTCAAAGAGAGACGTATCAAGCGTATAGGTTGAAGATAAGGGAATTCAACCTACTTGATGAACTATCTTCTTAATAATATATCATTATAAATGAATTATATTACATAGAAATTTCTCATATTTGGTTATCAATATTGAAACATTAACTTCTTTCTATTAGGTTCCTTAACCTGTTACTAGATAGTAATCTTGGACATCAAGCAAGCCTACTTAATTCCAATGAGAAAGAATCCCAGAGGGTCACACACTGAGCATTTATATTGATATCAATTGAATTCTATTTGAATTTAATTTTTGGATTAAATATTATTCTCAAGACTGAGGAATAATTTTTCTTTAGGATTTATTAATCATATAAATTAAATAAATATATATTTTTGAGGTAATTATTTAATTATGTGAATATATAATATTTATTTATTTATTAAATGAATAGATATTTATCCAAGTATTTGATTAATATTGAGGATGACTAGTGGACTAAGATTGTTTCTGAAAATAAATATTAATTTTTAATCTGGTAAAATAATATTTATCATTGTTCTAGTTAGTGCACGCCATGGAAAGAAATATTATTATTATTATTACATGGCATGGGGTCATATAAGGTTTAATATATTATTTAAGGTAAATTGTACAATTAAAAAATATTTTAACCCTATCCATATATCTATAAATATAATATTATGTCAATTGTGTAGATTTTGATCAAAATGAGAATTTTTGTGTACAAAGATATCTAGATATCTCTCTCAAGACTCAAGAATACTCTGTAGATTCTATTTCATCCATAATCTCAAGAACGAGAGTGTGAGGATGATTCTTCAAGCCTAAAGGAATTTTTACGATAATTAAGATGAACGCTGCAAGATGATTGATCTGCCATGCTATCACCCAAAAACCAATCATTATTGTTTGAAGATCATATGTTCATGTTTGGATTACTACTAGAGCACTTGGATCCTATAAGAGAAATAATGGTTGACTGAAAAGGATTTCAAAAAATCAACAACTTCATCTAAGAAATATCTCAAGAATGTGGTATTATTTATTCTAATATATTTAAATTAATTATAAATTTAATGTGAAAGGATCTTCTCTTGGTTCTAGAAACCATATTTGATAATATTCTTAGGAAAAATTTCATTGGTCATGACGTTTACATCTTTTAAAATATGTGAATGGTCCATCAAATCTGATAATTATCAAGTCGGGATCATATCTAATAAGTACTTCCACCACACTCGAAATCAACAAGTGTTGTCAGAGGGTTCACATTCCAATTTATAATTATTTATTTGATTATTGATCATTATGCATTTAAAATTTAAATTTCATTTCAAGTTTTATTTGTTCTTCATCTGATCACCAAGATCTCTTCTTCCTCCACTTCATTTATCGCTTACATAACCAAGATCAATTAATAATTAATCTATATCACATCTAAAGCCCCCATTCGGAGGTTCTAAGAATTTAGGATAGATAACATATGGTTGTGTGGAATTTAATCTTTTTTCACATGTTGTGTATCCTTGTTCATTTCACCAGGACACCCGTGTGGACTCTGGGTTGTTGTGTAATGAATACACACAATGTGTATTTAATTCAACATGTGTTCATTGTCTAGGTTTATATTCGGATTTTTTATACTACATGTTGTGTAGATTGAATATGCATCATATAGTCTATGTGTTTTCACAGCTAAAAACATAGGGTCTAGGTATTTCACGTAATTAATACACCGTGTTTATTTAATACTTAACACATATAGCCTAGAGGCTATGTAACTTGAAGTACATGTAATGTTTCCTTTCTAAACATCATGCACTTCATAAATATTTTCAAGAAGTACATGTTTAGTCCCTAGACGTGTACTACAGATATCCAGTGAAGTGAAGTACATTTCATGTGACCAACTTTCACATGTCGAGTACTTTACCTATTTAAATAGAAATATTAAACTTAATTAATTACTCTATTAAACCTCATCAACCTATATTCTATGGTTTATTAAATTGATATTATATGTCGATCGTTAGATTTTATATTATATTAAATGATTAATTAATTCTGTGTAATATTTGAAACTACAATTGATGTACGGTAATTGTATACTTAATACTCAATACATTAAATTTTACAAGAAACATAATATTCATGTGTTCCATGTGACATTAATTTTTAGTACACACTATGAAATTATGATACATGTTGTGTAAACAATATGTTCTATGAGTTAATTGTATACAATTATAACCACACTGAGTAGTTTGGATAGGTACTCACTAAGTTTCTTCCGAGTAAAAAGTTGTGTACTATTTTATTAAATTAAATTAAATTATTTGTTTTATTTAAAATCATAGCAGATGGGAATATCTAGGAAAATTTTATGGAATAATATAAAATTAATTAATCTATTATTAATATAATTAATTAGATTAATTCATGTGTGTTTTATCTTATTGAAGAAAAAATTGAAATGAATTCTATCTTGATATTTTAAATGTGTAGTCATTGTATTTGTATGGCCGATCATAACCTTTGACCAGACCTATGCATGTGTTGGTTTTATTTTATTTTATTTTATTGCATGGGTTTTTAATTATTTATTAATAAATTAAATATGATGGATTGTGTGTCATACCTCCCTCATTTATTATGTAGGACCTACTTATACGAGGTTATTTTATATAATTCACTTTAACTAATCCTTTGGTTCCTCTCACCTACATGCGAGTTATATAAAATATGTAATAAAAGGATTATTTGAAGGTGTATGGATTCATTTTATAGAAGATATGAGGTAGAGGTGGTTCAATATGCAGCTGAGATGAAACCACATCAGTGATACATAGGTGGATAGGTAGAATTCTGCAACTCATTCTAAGATCAGAACAAGGATTTTTCCCTTAGGTTTATAGGTTGATTTATTGTTTTATCAATAAATCAACCATTATATAATATCTTGATCATGTCATTTATTTATTTATTTTATTTCTATATTATACATGACTTATTTTATGTATTCAAGACCGCAATTAAATAAATAAATGGACTAATATGAAAATATGGAATTAAAATAATTGGATTATGCATAAATTTGTTATCATAACATGGTTAATCCTTTAAGTAAAATCCACTTAATATTAACAATACAAGTAAAGAATAAAATAATAAATCTTTATGAATAATAAATAAAATCTCTCAACTTAATATTATGTTATACTAAGCCTTCCATTACTTTATTAGTAATGAAACAATAGAACTATGTTTTTTACCAACCCTCATTGGGTCACTTAATTTTATCAAGGGGTTCTTATGAACGTTTTTTGTTGACTTAACCATTTTAAATCAATATGGGTGTCCCTTTCTAGACTTGATGTAACTTGGATGCAAGTATTGAGGAAACTTAGGAAAGGGTTTTTGGATTGGGGAGCCTACTCAATGGACCAAGGAGTTAGAAAACCATAGATGGAAAAAACCTACCTACCTAAATACATTTAAGTAATTGACCAATACCTTGATTAGGTTATGATAAGGGTAATATGGATCCTTTCCACTAGAATGTTTGAGCAACTTGACATTCCAAGTCCAATTGTGAGGGTTATTGTGGATTGATAAAATAGTTGGAAACTTGATAAAATAAAAAATAGTTATTATATCTCACATAAATTGCAATCAAGTGAAGTACTAATAATATGATCTTTTAATATTGTATAATAATTAGAAGTTCATCAACAACATTATCCATACAATCAATTTTATAGAAATACCATCTTCTAATTAGTAGTAACTTCAAATAATGTTTAAAATTCATACGAGTAGTGTTGTGCCATGAATATAAGTCTTACATACTAGAATTGTCACTTTATGATCTTCCTACTAAGGAGGCGAGTGTTATCTTTGATAAACACTTGAATGATGTATTTGTTGTATTGTTTTTAATGCTTTCATCCATGTATAATGAACATATGAGGTCACATGAAGACATGAATGCCTATAGCATGCTCCAGTGTCTCTATGGTATTTATCAAGAGAGAGAGAAACAAGAATGGTTTGATATATACAAGTTTATATTTCAGAGAAAATTTAGATAAGTTTAACTAAATAGGCCTCATGTAGTCAAACTCATTGACTACATTGAGTGGCTAGAGGTTCTAGGTTTTAACCTACTTTAAGAACAATTAAATGATCTCATTCTTATATCACTCCCTCAAAGATTCTCCAAATATTTTTTCCAATTTATATATGAACAAAATAGAGAAGTATCTTCATAATCTACTCACTCTACTTATCCCAAGTTCACAAGGATATGAAGCATGAAAATCCTTATGTACTTAAGGTGAATAAAAAGAAAGGTTATTCGAAGAACTCTAAGTCTAAATATATTTTTCAATTCTCTTCCAAGATGTGAAGGATCAAGGAATAAGAAATGGAACAAGATGTTATCTATTTCTCATGTGGAAAGAAGGCCCACTAGAATAAAAACTACACCCTGGAAAATAAGTAAGGGGAAAATTCAAGTGCATTTGTTATCGAGTGTAATTTGTTTATTTATAAAAATTTGGTATTATATACAACATGTGGTTCTCACATATGTATTCAAATATAAGAACCAAGTAGATTCTAAATGATTTCTCGTGGTAATGTAGATCTATGAGCAGCCAACAGATCCAGACATTCTATTGTTACTATTGTGGATATTGACTACTACCACCTCACATTGTCGATGGGAATAATATTGGTTTTAAAAGATTATTATTATGTGACTTTAGTCTCAAAAACATTATATATATATTCATACTTAATACATATGGATTTATTTTTATATTTGGGTATAAAAATTTCTTTATTTATTAATAAAGTGTATGTTATGGTAAGAAATATTTAAATAATGGTATTTATGTGTTGGATTACACAAACCAAGTAATGACTAGCAATAACAAAACTAGTTCACATGACTCATACCACACCCAACTATGGAATCACTAGATAGGTCATGTAAATGTAAAATTTTTGATCAAATTACACCAAGATGTATATTTGATTCATTTTAACTAAAACCACTTGTTGTATGTCACACATGTTTACAAGGAAAAATGACTAAATCCTTATTTAGTGAAAAAGGTGAAATGGTCATGGAGCTTCTTGAATTAGTTTATACCGATGTATGTTGACCATTTCCAGTTGAAGAAAGGGGTGGGTACTCATAATTCATAACTTTTACTGATTATTTTTATAGATATGAATATATTTACTTAATGAGATATAATTAAGATTATTTTGATAAATTCAAATAATACAAGAATGAAATTGAGAAATGTCTAGGAAATAAGGTTATGGAACTCCGCTTAGACCATGGTAGAGAATATCTTAATCAATACTTCATTGATTATTTATAGGAGTTTGGGATTCTACCCCAACTCACTCCTCCTTATACACCTCAATGAAATAGTTCAAGTGAAAGGATGAACCTCACCTTGTTAGATATGGTGAGTTCAATGATTAGTCATGTGATTCTTCCATTATCCTTTTGTGGATACGCATTATAGAAAGAAGCACATATACTAAACCAAGTGTCAACCAAAGTGAAAAATAGTATTCTATATAAACTTTAGTGTGTAAGGAAAACTATGTTTTTGAATTTACATGAATGAGGTTGTGAAGCATTTATTAAGGCATCATCAAGTAAAAAACTTTCATCTTGAAGTACAAAGTGTACCTTTATAGGAAACCCTAAGGAAACAAGGGGATATTACCTATACAACCCCTTAGAGAAAAAAAGTAATTATAGAAAGACATGATATATTCCTTCAGAGGGATAATATATCTAAAATAGATAATGGGAGTGATATGGACATTGATGAAGTCCATGCTCAAGGTATACAAGAGTTGGCACAAGAACAGATTCCACAAATCCCTATAGAATAAGATATTTTGGAGACATAAGTATTATGTAGGAGTAAAAGAGAGGTTATAGAACTTGAAATATATGGTTTTCTAGTCACCAAGGATGGTGACCCATTATTAGTTGATAATAATGATCATGTAAACTACAAAAAAGTAGTAAGTGTCATAGAATTTTCTAAATGGAAAGAATCTATGAATTTTGAAATGGATTCCATATACCACAACCAAGTATGAATTTTGGTAGATCCACTATTGTATGTAAAGATCATTGGTTTTAAATGGTTATTAAAGATGAAAATAGACATGGATGAACAACTTATTACTTATAATCCACAACTGGTTGCAAAAGGGTTCAAACAGCATTAAGGCATAGACTATGATGAAACATTTTCACTAGTTTAGGTACTAAAATCCATTAGAATTATACTTTTCATAGAATCTTACCATGAATATGATATTTGGAAGATTTATGGAAAAATAACATTAATGATAACCTTTAGGAAAATGAATATATGACACAACCTAAAGGTTTTGTGACTCCAAAGGATTCCAACAAGGTATACGAACAAATTATGTGAGTTTCATAAATAAATTTATAGATTAAATAAAGTATCCAAGTCATGAAAAATTTGGTTTCATGAATCTATAATATAATTTGGTTTCATAAAGAACGAATTTGATCCTTCCTATAAATGGTTTAGTGTGAGTTCATTTATTTTCTTAATAGTTTTTATCGATGTAATATTATTGGAAATAAAATATCGGTCTTATAATCAGTTCAAACCCCGATTGAACACATGCCTCTCCATAAAGGACTTAGAAGATTCAATATATATTCTTGGATTAAAAATTAATTATGATAGATCTAAGAGACTTCTCAGTCTAAGTCAAAGTGCACATATTAACAAAATATTAAAAATATTCAATATTGAATAATATAATAGGGGATTATTAATAGTATCACGGGGCATTAATCTTTCTAAGAAAATGTGTCATTATACTCGTAAGGAGAGAAATAGGATGGAAAGGGTTACATATATGTCAGTGATTGGGTCAGTCATGTATGTTATGTTATGTACTAGGATAGATGTTGTTTATTCCTTAAGTGTAGTGGGTAGATATCAAGATGAACTGGGTGAACACCATTGGATAAAAGTCAAGACTATCCTTGAGTATCTAAGGTAAACTAAGGATATGTTCCTAGTTTATGGAGGAGATGAGGATCTAGTCATTAGGAGGTATGCATATGTATTTTTCAAACAGATCGAGATGATCTAAAATCATGGTTGGGATACATCTTCACTCTCAATGGAGGTGTTGTAAGCTGGAAGAGATCATAGTAGGTTATAATTAGAGATTCTACAATAGAGTCCAAGTATATTGAATATTATGAGGCAACTAAATAATTAATTTGTATATAAAACTTCTTCCAAGTTCTAGATATTATTCCTAGTAGTAAATATCATATCACACTCTATTGTGATAATATTATAGTAGTGTCCCTCACTAAGGAGCCAATATAACATCATCGAACAAAGAACATACTTTGGAAATGTTATCTATTGAGGTGTTTTTCTCAAAGAGGTGAAGTTTTAGTGAGTAGATTCTCCATAGAATACAACATGGTGGACCCCTTTTATAAATTATTAACTCAAAAAAAACATTATCATCATGTGAGATATAAAGGACTAAAATTCATTGGCAGTTGACTCTAGTCCAATTAGGATTATTTTGGAGTTGGTTCCCTAGAACCAACTATGTTTACATTGGATTGCATATTTATTTAAAGAATTAAATATTAATTAAAATATCTTATTATATATTTTTCATTATTATGCATGACATTAATATAATAATGTCCTAGAGTGTCTATTACTTTCAAAAGGTCATCGCAGTTCTTTGCTATGATGAGAACCTTGAAATTCCATGGCGATATTCTTAAATATAGTTCTACATTTAGATAAAATTCTATGATGGGACACAAATAATTATGAATGTTTGGTGTGAGTACTCATAAGGAGATGAGACTTTATCTCATGAATTTTTTATTTTTTAATCACCATGATGGGATATTATGATAACAAACCCACCTATAGAAATTCCACGTGTTCATGTGCCATTATAATTTCCTATATATGAGTGTGTGTAATGATCCTTAGACTTTAATATTATTAATAATTCATTCCATGAATCATGTACTTTGATGTACTAACCAAAACAGTGATGTCATATGTTCACAGAAAGTGGGGTATGTTGGGTGTGTCATGAATGAAATGTTATTAATGAATAAATTGAGAAAGTATTTATACCTTCCAAATTTATAGAAGGTGATATCTTAGACCTTTTATTGAAAAATAATTATCACATTAAATTACATGTAAATGGTGTAATGGTGAGTTTATTTCATATAATAAAAGAAAGAAATATCAAGCATATAGGTTGATGACATGGGTGTGCAACCTGCTTGATAAGATATCATGATAAAGTGATTATATTACATAGAGAGTTATCATGTGTGGTTGTCAACATTGTGACATAAACTTCTTTCTATTGTGTGTCTTTAATTATTTCTATATAGTAATCTTGGACTTTAGGAAAGGACACCTAATTCCAATGTGAAAGAATACTAGAGGTTTACACACTAAGTCTTTTTGTTGATCTCAATTAAATTCTATTTGAATTTAATTTTTGTAATAAATTTATTCTAAAGACCGATGAATAATTTTTAATCAAGATTTATTAATCTCATAGTTTAAATAAATATTTATTTACAAAATAATAATTTAATTATGAGAAAATATAATATTTATTTATTTATTAAATGAATAAATATTTATTTGGGTTTTTGATAAATACCAAGGAGGAATAGTGGACCAAGATCCTGTCTAGTGATAAATATTAATTTGAAAGATGATAAAATAATATTTATCTTTGCACCAATTAGAACACTCCATGAGAAAATATTATTATTATTATTATTTTTTTTTTTTTTTTTTATTATTATTTTTATTTTTATTTTTCTTATACGGCATGGGGATATATAAGGTTTAATATATTATTTAAGGTTCATTGTGCAGTTAACTAATATTTTAACCCTAACCTTATTTCTATAAATAGATGACTATCTCTATTATGTAATGTTTGATCAAAATTAAGAATTTTTTTGCACAATGATATCAAGAGATCTCTCTCAAGACTAAATAATTCTCTATAAATTATCATTCCTCCTTTATCATCCTAAGAAAGAGAGTATAAGTATGATTCTTAAAACCTAAATGAATCATCATAGTGGCCATGAAAAACACTACAAGACAATTGATCTTCCACATTAGCACTTGAAAATCCATCGACATTGTTTGGAGATCATATAAGCTTGTTTGGATCACTTCTAGATGGATTCTACACTTGGATCCTATAAGAGTAATTATGGTTGACCAAAAATGGTTTTAGATGATCAATATCTTCATTGAAGAACGATCTCAAGAACAAGGTGTTATTTCTTCTTATATATTTAAATTAATTATAAAATTAACATAAAAAGATCTTCTCTTATTTCCATAAACCTTATTTTTAAATATTATTTTTTTTAAATTGTTTATGACGTTTATGTCTTCTAAAATATGTGAATGATCCATCAAATATAAAAAATAATGAGTTAGGATCGTTCCTAATAAGCGCTTCCACTATGCCCAAAACAAACATACCTGATAACCAAATCAGCTCGTGACATGGCCCAAAGAGAATTCCTAATCCCCATGGGATAGAAACTAGTGCATGGTCATTAAGGAACTCCTTTGGGTATGATTTTCCCATTTCATTAATCAAAACTATCATAAGGTCATCACATCAAATATCCATAACAAAAATCCAAAATAAGAAGTATGAGAGAATAAATAGTTATATTCATGATCAGGTGCCAAAAAAATGAAGGAAAAAATAAATAAATAACAAAAATAATTTCCCATCTCCTTGTAACATAAGGGTCCACCACCCACCATGTCACCGCTATCACTTGACCCAAAATCCACTAACAATAATACTTTTTTCCACTATGTGATGCCTTTATTTTACCTGTGTTAGAAAAAACAAGGTATACATACACCCATTGGGTGTATGTAGGGTGTGAGATAAAAAAATTTGGTAGGATCCCACCAAGTTTTCTATGTATAATAATTATTATAAAAATATAAACATACTAGTTTTAAATATAATTTTATTTTAAAAACATTAATTTGGATTTTAAGAAAAAAAATGAAAAGTGATAAAGCTAATAAACAAGAGAGTAAAAGAACAAGCACCATGGTTAGCCCTAGGTATCTAAGGTTGGGTCTCATCCTTAGATCCTCATACTCTCAGTGATTTATCCATGTATGTTTTTCCCATGCATGAACTGTTAGGGAGTTCAAATCCAAATTCCTAACAGTAATCCATCACATCACATCACAATATAGTTTAGTTAGTGTTGTAGTGTGAGTCCTTGGATGGTAGGGCATGCCAATACCTAGTATACTTCTCTTATTCTACCTGACTAGGTACTTGGGTTTCCCAGGTTCCTTTCTTCCCTTCATGTTCAAGTCATAAAATGAATTTTCATCACTTTTCACACTAAAACATGCCAAATCCATTAATTTTAAACTATTTTATAAAGGAGGATCCAATTAAAAACCATTATACACACCAATAAACTTTTAAAATACCTATTATGCACACCAAAACAATTTAATTAATTATTAAAAAAGGAATCAAGCATATTAAATTCGTTGAGCAATGGTACAACATGAAACCACCTACCATTACTCTTGAAATCACAAATAACCGATTGGAAACTATGAAACAACAGGTGATAGGATCCTATGAGATAAATAAAAACCTATAAATATCAAGAATTTCACTATACAGTTTTTATTAAACAAACCCTAGGTCATAACAACCATTGGGTGGGGGGAAACATAAGAAGGAAGAGAATAAACATCAAAGGGAAGTGATAGGAGGCAATTACTTTTGGGTTTCTTGAATAATATTAACAGAATAAACTAAAAATTGAGTCCAATAGGGTAGGAGGAAGGAGGTGTGGTGTGCCTAGGTCTATAGAGTTTGACAGTGGGGAAAAATAGGGAGAATGGGGTTAAATTGAGCCAAGGGAACTTTTGGAATTTCCAAAATTTTAAGTTTTGGGTAAGCCTTACAGTTTTCCAAACCGTGCTCCAATCCTGTGGGTTTAAATGTCTTGGAACACATGGTTTTGAGAATTTTCTCATGGTTTGACAAACCATGAAAAATCCCACTACCTAGGCTCTATAACTCTCACACAATTTTTGCATTGTTTGCAGTTACTATGCGCCAACTCTGTGTCATGCTCAATCCTCCCAACACATCAAATTTTAAAGAAAAAGGGTCTGAAAAAGTATAAATAAAATAGGAAACAATAAATAAATAATAAATGGAAAATAAATACTTAAAATAGAACTGTGGGTGTGAAAATTCCCCCCACCGTGTCAATTTCCACCCCAAGAAGTTAATCTACATTATGATCAGAAAGCAGGTGAGTTCATTTCTATTTCACACAAAATTATCATTCCCATATCTCATGCTCATCATTACCATGTTTCCATAGAATCAAAAAGAATATTATGTATTTACCTCATAACACCCTCAATTAGAAATCAATGATCCAAACCAGCTATTCAGTCACTAATATATCAAGTTCCAGCTCAAGCTCTTCCCAAATCAGCATGTGGCAGGGGTCTAAGTTATACCTTTTCAACGGGAAGACATAGAAACTTTTGTAAATAAACATCAATTGAGGGGGTAAATCTATGTGATATGTGAACTTCCCAATCATTTTTATGATATCAAAGGGTTTAAAATACCTCATAGTGAGTTTTATTTGCTTTCTGATATGGTGATGGACCAAACAAGGTGTCACTTTCAAAAATGTCTGGTCGCCCACTAAAAATTTCAAGGTTCGATATCGATGATCCTCATATTACTTATAATTAATGTGATATGGAATCATATTCTACCTAATCATTTATATATTGCATGTTTTATCTTTAACAATGCTTGGTTCCACCAAATAAGTATTTCTCACCTCATCCCAACATAGAGGGGACTAGAAAGGCCAACCATACAAGGATTCGAAGAGAACCATCTTGATCGGGGATTGTTAACTATTATTATAGGAAAATTAAACCAATCCTATATGGTTTTTCCATGATCATCCTAATTCTAAAATGTAGACACAAATCATTTCTTCTAGGATTTGGTTTGCTCATTCTGTTTTTCTATCTATCTGGCAATGGTATATCGTGCTAAGAATACATGTGATCTAATTAAATTTTGGAGACCTTCCCAAAACCCTAAGGTATATCAGTGATATCTATCATAAATTATAGTATATTAAACCTTCTTTCTCGCATGATATCTTGATTATATAATCCACCCATATCTTCCACTCCGGTGGTGTCCTTTATTGGGATAAAGTTATTAGATTTGGTCAGATGATCAATCACCACCCAGATAGCATTCCTTTCCCAGGGTGTATAGGGTAGCCTAATGATAAGATCCTTATACACTTTTTCCCACTCCCAAGTAGGAATGGGAAGATTTTAGAGAAATACCAAGTGTTTTTTATGCTTGGATTTGATCAAGTGACAAGTAAAACACTAATAAACAAATTCACTATTGTCTCATATCATGTATGGCCACCATAACTATCATCATAGGTCATAATACATCTTAGTGGCACCATGATAGAAATCCCACTGTGATTGGTGATATTCCATCATCACCACTTCCTTCGGAGATGATGGAATGAAAAAACATATCCCAAAGTATATGATTCCCTATAAATACATTGACCATCCATAACCTATTTCCACACCATTTTGAATCTTCTTGGAGCATTGACATAGCATTTATTTTTATTTTTTTATTGATATTATCTAGAATATAAGGCATAAACTACATGCTATCTAAAAAATCACCTCATTCTCTTCCTTTTCTTCTAGATTTATCTGGGAAAAAATACCCGTGAGGTCACACTCACTGTTAAACTCCTTCAGAGCTAGAGATGGAAACTTACCAATTAAGGCATCAGCAACTATATTCCCTTTATCTAGGGTGTATATGATGTTGAAATTAAACCCTTGTAGATACACTAATCATCACATATTCCTCATATTTAGGTCTTTCTAGGAAAATATATAGATCAAGATCTTATGATCAAAATAGAATATAAAATTTTCCCCAAAAAGGTAGTGGAGACCACACTTTAGAGTGTGCATCACAGTCACAAGATCAAAATCATGGTTTGGGTAATTTTTATCATGTGGATAGAGTTAGCGAGATCCATGCACCACCACATGGTTTCTATACATAAGCACACAACCTATACCCAAGCCTGAAGCATCACAATATACCACATAACTTAGACCTGTTTCGAGAAAGGTTAATATATAGGATGGTTTTGATCACCGCTTGATATATTCAAAGGATGTTTGACATCCCAAGATCCAACAAAACCTTACCCATTTTTAGGAAAGAGTATCCAAAGGTGATGTGAGTAGAGATAAGTTTTTAACAACCCGCATGCAGTACCCTCCCAGGCCCAAGAAACTGCTAATTTCAAAAACAATCCTCGATTCTTCCCGAGATTTCACCAATCTGACCTTCTATAGATAAATAATATTTTATGTTTTGATATCACATTACCTATAAACCTGGATACTCATATCCAAAAACTTCATTTCAACAACTTTGTGTAAAGATGATGAACATGCAACATCCTTGGAATAATCCTCAAATATTGTCCATGATCTTCTTCTGATTTCAAATAAACCAAGATGTCACCTATAAATATCATGAAAAAGGAGTTGAAATATCTATGGAACACTCAGTTCATGAGTAACATGAAAACCATGGGATCATTTTTCAGTCTAAACAATAATACTAGATACTCTAAGTGGCCATACCTGCTTCAAAAATTGGTCTTTGGGGATATCAACCTCCTTCACCCTAACTTAGTGATTCCCCAAATAAAGATCGATCTTTAAAACCATGTTTCCCATTTTATATAGTAAAAGAGATAATAAATTAGGGTAAAGGTATATTTATTCTTGATCTTAACCATATTTAACTTTCTATAGCCGATTAATAAATGAAGATATCCATCAGCCTTCTTATCAAAGAGTACCAGAGTGTCCTATAGTGACACACTTAGATGAATGAATCCTTTGGATTCTAAATCATTTTCCTAAATCATTAACCCCCTCAAATTATTAGGTTTAATTTAGTATGGATATATATATATTGATTCCATCCTTGAAACCAAATCAATGGAAAAATCCACTTCACGCTCTAGAGGCAAGCCCAATAAATCCTTTGAAAACCTCAGGGAACTTGCTAACCATGGAGGTCAACTCACTTTCCAAACATTATTATTTAGCTTATGATATAAAATAAGATACTTGATAGGTAATTCGACCCAACTTCAAAAGTGTAGGATCCACTCATCTAAAATGTGGGTCCTATTATCCCTAAAATACTCGAGTGCTCCCAGCAGGGGACAAGACGGTCACCCACTAATGGTAACAATCAATTTGATCCCTAAATAATGTCATCCAATTCGTCCCTAGTATAATATCAAAAAGGTTCATCTCCATGACAATGAAGCCACACCTTATCTCAACTTATGACATAGAGATAGTGCATGATGGTCATTAGAATCCTCGCTCCTTCCTCTTTCCAAGTGGTGTAATTATCTCCATGACATATAGAATGCACTCAATTGGAAGATTTAGAAAATCCACATGGTGGAAAGATATAAAAGAGTAAGAAATACTTGTATCAAATAAATAAATTTACATATACAGATCAATGAGAATAATTCCTATTTATATCATAGGTCCTTCTTCAAATTCCGTTGTTTCATAATCTACTACATAAATATGCTTCCTCTACATATGAGTATGAGGTAAATTATTAACTCATATCTCTTCTCTAAGTTGAATTTTCCTATAATAAGACCCAACATTTCCACTACACCCACTAGAGAGAGACCTCATAGTGTTGGGATCATTTGACTGTGCTTATGAGAGAGATGAAAAACCTATTAAAACCTTTTCAAATGGAAAATGAGTCCACACTAATTAAATTCTATGGGTGGTGCCTAGAAAGTAGATCACATGTGCTCGGCCTTCCCACACTGATAGTATACAATGATCCTACCACCTGTAGTTGCCGATAAAGATGGTTGGGGTGGATACCCAGCTACCACCCCTTTTCCCATGTTATTATTACTTCCTCTTTTTTTTAAGAGCTAATACCACTTTGACTAGGCACAAAGGGCATCCCATTCAAAATTGACATATCTGTCAGGTCAATCTATACCATCAGTTCCTGATCAACCAACTTGGTGTATGTATTCAAATTAAGTATAAAAACTTGGGACCAAATATTATGTTGTAAACCCATTTCAAATTGATGATCCTTTAACCTGTTATTAGTGATTAGTTTGGGTACAAAGCGGGGAGGCTCTGAAAAATGATTGTCATAGTCCATCACTGAGTGATCAGCCTTCTTAAGGGCTAAAAATTCTTGAGACTTGGTGGGAGTTAAGGTATCAGGGAAAATTTTCTCGGTAAAGGTATCCTTGAAATCCTTCCACCCCATATTCTCATGTTTCCCATCCTGCACCATTATCTCCCACCACATATGGTTGTGCCTCTCCAACATAAAAGTATCACACTTTACCTTAACAATATTAGGAGTTCCCAAAAACTCCAAGATCCACTCATTTTTATCCACCCAAACCTCAACTTCCTGGGGGTCAGTGTGTCCCCAAAAAGTGTGTCATTTGTTCTTAATAAAATCATAATAATGATACTTCTTAGGCCCTGATTAAGTTTCCTCAATCTAGCTAGGACTAAATCTTACTCCCTAATCTAGGGCTCAGACTTCCTGAACCACTTCCTCTATAAGTCTCTGGTAAACTGGTGGGTCGGCTAGTAGATAATTCTCTTCATCCTCCTTCTATAGGTACACTAGGGATTCTAGGAGGCATCGTACTACACAAGTGAAATATAATAAAAAGGAATCCATAAATATAATAAATCAATAATAACTAGGTAAATGGCATAAAATAACACTCACATAAATTGAATATAAATAATAACAAGATTCAAACTACTCCACCCTATCCTAGCATCTATTTATAGTATTTATCCCATGAATCCCACCCTAGGGAGGATTCAAACCAGTCCCCAATATCCCAGGGTAACCCAAGGACCATTACAATGTGTGTTGGCAAGACACCCATCCGTAACCAGCACCTTGAGCCCTAACATTCATATCTCTTATCTATCCATAATTTTCCAAAATAGAAAAACCCAAAAGTTAAAATTTAAAACCTCCTATGATACTATTTTTTCACAAACAAACTTGGTTTACCCTCCACCCGACAACCGAATTAGCCCATGACATGGCCTGAAGGGCATTAACAATCCCCATGGGTTGGAAACTAGTGTCTAGACATCAACGAACTCCTTTGGGAATTATTTTACCATTTCATTAATCAACACTATCATAAGGACATCACAAAAAAATACCCATAACAAAAATCCAAAATAAGAAGTGAATACAAGAGCATAAGTAGTTGCATTCATGACCAAATTCCAAAACAAACAAAGGAAAAAATAAATGAACAAAAATATCCACCCATCTTCTTATGACACAAGGGCCAACCACCCACCATGTCACTAACATCACCCAACCCAAAACAACTAGCAATAATACTTTTCACCTTTGTGAGACGTCTTGATTTTACCTGTGTTATAAGAAACAAGGTTGAAATACACCCATTGGGTGTATGTAGGGTGTGAGTTCAACTTTCCTAGTAGGATCTTACCAAGTGTTCCATTCATAACCAATATTAAATAAAATATAAAAAATATATTTTTAAATACAATTTTTTTTTAAACGTGATTTTGACTTTTAAGAAAAATAATAAAAAGTAGGAAAGCTAATAGAAAAGTTAGTAAAATCCAAATAACCATGGGAAGACCTAGGTAGCTAAAGTAGGGTCTCATTCTAGGATCCTTATACTCTTAGTGATCGAGCCATACATGTCCATCCACAAGCCACTGTAGAGGTCAAAGCCAAAGTCCCAATGGTAATCCATCACATAACATCACAATATAGTTTAGTTAGTATTGTAGCATGAGTCCTTAGCTACGTAGTGCATGTCAATTCCTAGATTAATTTTCCTACACTAAAAAATAATTAGCTTTTTCCAATGGGGGCATATTTGTTGTTAAAAGTTCATTTTATGTTGGTAAAATTTTTTACCAACAAAATTTGTCATGTCACTAAACTATTGGTTAAAACTTTGCTGCTAAATGTTATTGCGATAGATAAAATAGTTCTATTACAATTAGAATAATACCAATATATAATATATATGTTGGTTAAAATTCTTAGCAATGGATTTCTATAAAAAAATTATCTGCTAGTAATATTTTATCAACTTTGATTACCAATATCAATAATAGATATTTGTTTGTAATTTATATTTTAAATAAGATATTATGTTTAGGTATTAAAATATTTATTTTTAAAAGTTTATATTTTATTTATTAATTTATCATATTTAATACACCGATTTTAATTATCAAACTTAAGAAAATTTTCACACATGTTCAAATTTTAAAAATTATTTATCTTAGTAATAATGAAATTTAATACAAAATGAATTAATACATACTTAAGTTGATTGATACCTAAAAATATAAAAAAACACAAAAAACAAGGATCCACATATGTCGTTTCACCCCCCTTAAAAATGATAAAATAGGATGTCGTCTCTTGAATCCAATCCTCCAGCACCCATCATGGTAGAAGAATAGTTACTTCCTCTAATGATCTTTCATCACCCCTAAATAGGCCATTAGAAGCAACAATACTACAAAACAGGCCTTTAACAATGATAGTATAGGCCTTTATCAATGCTAAAAAATCATTGATAATCTAAGTGTGGTTAAAAGCCTGAAAATTTTAACAACACTTTTTTTAATGCGGTTAAAGGGCCCTTTTAACAACATTTTTTAGCACTATTAAAGGGGGCCTTTAAGAATGCTTTTTTAGTGCTGATAAAGTTAGTGTTGTTAAAGGGGGTAAAATTATATTTTTTTTGGACACCTATGGTCCTGAACCCTTTATCAGTGCTTCCAAAACCCCTTTAACAGTGCCCCCCCATCAGTTCTTTTCACCCCACCACACCTTTTATCAATGCTTTGAAAATTTCCAGCCTCATGTGCACTCACCTAGATTTAAACCTTGCACCTCTCCTTTGAAGATGGAATTTCTTTACCACTACACTATATTGTTTTTTTGTCTGTTTAAGGATATTTTTGTTTATATACACACAAACACATATATATATATATATTTACATACATATTTACATGTATTTATATAATTATTTTTAAATACATTTATACAATATATGTGTGTGTGTGATATATATATACTTATATTTATTTAAATATATTATATATTATATTCATTTACATATACTAGAATATAATATAAATATATATCGGTTTATTAATACATGCATATATGTATATATAAACATTATAAATATATTTGTATAATGTAAAAAATGGTTAGATATTATTTTAAATGAATTTTAGAATATTTATTTATTTAGATATATTAGAATATAAATTTCTATGTAAATATGTTGATATATGTATTTATATGAGTGATTTATTATAAGTGAATATAATAAAACATGAATATATTTAATTATAAATAAAATTACATTGTAAAAAATAATAAAATTTAAAAACAATAATATCAATATGAATATAATACCTAGGAATAAATTAAGTCTCCATTGAAAAGGGTAAAAATACCCCCTTACACAAGGTTGAAAATTTATCGAATGCTAAAAAATTAGGGTACCCCTAATAAAAATTCAATTTTGGAGGCCTTATAGGCCTTTTTTGTTCTAAAAAATTTGATATAGGTTTAAATATGTCTCCAAGGGAATATATCTCATTGAATTCTTTGATTTGATATGTGGTAGATCCCAAACAGACACCCGGATCAAAATTTATGGTCGTTTGAAGTTGGAGTTACGTTTTCAAATTATTTTAGATATTTTATTGATTTTTTGATTTTTTTTATCTTAAAATTGATATTAAATGAATATTACTTGGTAATAATAATAAAAGTATTAATTATAAATATTTTTTTAATTATTTTATAATTTATTTTCACTAAATATCTTATATATTAAGTGTAAATACCTATTTACCTTGTCTAAAACATAATTTAAAAAATATATATTATATTTATATTAATAGATATATATTTGTTTATTAATTTTTATTTTTAATGAAATGTAATTTTTTTAATTATATCATTATCAGCACTACTAAAAAAAGTGCTGATAAAGGGGTCTTTATCAGCGCTTCTAAAAAAAGCATTGATAAACTCCCTTCCTTTATCAGCACTTTATTAAATGTGTTGGTAAAGGGTGGGAATTTATCAATGCTTTTAAAAAAGCACTGATAAAGGTTCCCCTTTAACAGTGCTTTTTTAGCATTGTTAAAGCCCTAGTGGTGGATAAACCCAATTTTATAGTAGTGCAACAAACCAAGTCAGCTCAAGTATCCATTAGAAACCTCAAGTCGTTATGCCACACCCTTCAACTCCAAGATCTACACTACAGACAACCAAAGAGCATACCCAAAAATCAGTGAAAATATGTGTATGAATTGAAACAAACAAAAAATGAAAGTATAAAAAAATGACCTGTATAGAATGAGCATTTTTCATTCATCATCCCTATTTACATCTCAACAAACCAAGTCAACTCCAATACCGGTGAGGAACCTCAGGTCCCTGTTATGCCACATCATTCAGCTCCAATATCTACACCACACACAACCAAAGAGCATACCAAAAAATCATTTCAAAATATCTACATGAATTAAAACCAAAATAGAAATAAATGAAAATATAAAAAAATGATATGCATAGAATGGACATTTTTTATTCATCATCTCACATCTCAATGAATCAAGTCATCTCCAGTACTAGTGAGGAATCTCAAGTCGATGTTATACCACACCCTTCATCTCCAAGATCTACACCACACACAATAAAAGAACATACCCACAAATCCATGAAAAATATATGCATAAATTGAAACTAAAATAGAAATAAATGAAAGTATTAAAAATTAAAATATAAAATAATCTGAATTAGTGTTGAACTTTCTTTTGAATTTCAATAGAGGTAGTACATGCACAACAAGGAAATAAAAATTCAAAGATATCCTTTTATTTATCAAAAATGTATACTTGGAATTATGTTTGAAATAATAACTTGCAAGGTACCCATGATATTAGATTTTGTGAGTTAGTGTGCCTAACAGTATCAATAACCCACCTTCCAGCAATCATCTCAAAGAACATGACACCAAATCTATACACATATAATTTGGTAGTCAACTGGTCAGCCCATGCATACTGAGGATCACAACAACCATAGGTCCCCATGGTTCTTATCCACAGTTGTACCAAGCTTGGAAAGACTAAAATCAGAGAGTTTTGGTTTGAATTCCTCATCCATAAATATGTTCGATGCATTGAAATCATGGTATATTACTTGTGAGTAAATCAGTTGTAGTTTCATATTCAAATATTTTTAAATGTACAAACTATAAAAAGGTTTGAAAATTGATGAGGAGTATTTAATTATATACAAGGATATCTAGAAAATGAGGGGGAAATGTGGAGATGTTGTCTCACGCCCCAGCTTCTTATAGTGATTTTTCTCCTCGTATGGCATATATCTATTCTCCTTGATCCTTATTCAAGACACTAGAAACTCTAATATAAGGCTCCTCAAAGGTGGGAACATCCACCATGATGTACAGGCATGTGAATAATTGTAAAAAATTGTATGGGGCTTGTTTTTAGGCCATG
This sequence comes from Viscum album, assembly GCA_963277665.1. Taxonomy (NCBI): domain Eukaryota; kingdom Viridiplantae; phylum Streptophyta; class Magnoliopsida; order Santalales; family Viscaceae; genus Viscum; species Viscum album. The sequence continues at coordinate 209,484,295 of OY728135.1, read as the reverse complement.
AGTACTTGAACACATGGCCTGTACAGAATTTAACACATGGATATGAGTAATGTTTCATGATGTGAAGGCCTATACAAACCATGTGACAGACCATGATATACAAGCCTGTACAGGCCATGGCTATGTGACAAGCCATATGTCATGGGTAATATACCATGATGTACAGGCCTGTACATGCCATGTGTTCAATTTTTGAATAATTTGACACATGGATTGCACATCAACATAGATGATTTCAACTCAAATAGGCCTGCACAATTCATAGTTCTCCCTTCAATACAATATCATTATTGTAGAAACATAGGTCTTATCAGTTTAATGAAATAAAGAATACATGAATGCAGAGTGAAAAAGAAAAATAACAAGAATAAAATATAATAATGTTACCATATTGAATAAAAATTTTAAAGATTATAAAAAAATAGAAAATATAGTATGCATAGAATGAATAAAGAAAGAAGATACCAATGGATAGGGCATGGTATCCCACTGATCCATAAATTCCCATGAAGAAAATGCATACATTACATAGGTTTTAATTGAATTCATATTGAATATAAATTGAATCAATAGATATATTGAATTCATATTGAATATAAATTGAATATTGAAACTATATATTATACATAAGTTGGAATCCTGTAAAAAATTATACATGATACATTACATTAAAAAGGAAAAATGAATTCATATTATACAAAATCATGTGCATTGAAACTAATGAGGATGGGAGAAAGTTGATATAATTTAGAATATTCTATTTGTTCACTTGATCAAACATGTTTGGAAGTGATTATTTGTAACTACAATAATATAACACTCATCAAATGTACACAACTCAAACATACCATAAAAACAATGATGTGAAATAAAGAGTGGAAGGAATATTTTTAAATGAGTTTATAATGTAGAAATAAATAATAAATGAAATAAATTTTAATGTGACATTGGGTAAAAATATGACATTGATTTAGTATTTGAGTCATTTTCCCTGGATCTTACATTTGAAGAAATGCCCTACAAGGAAATAAACAATAAAGAGGTCAAAATGTGGATATCTTAAACAAATTTTATATATGTATCTATCCTAAAATTGACTGTCTTTGGTATGTAAAATAGGTATAAAGTTTATAACTTGTGTTGGTTTACAGTATTGTAGAAATATTTGATGTGTTCTGTATTGTTTGTAATAAAGACAACTTTGAATGTATTTTGTTCTAATGGTTGATGTTTGTTTCATATATTGAATTCTGATATTTTAACACTAAGTAGCACTATTTTATATTTTACTACATTCAAGTTAGTAGGAAATATAAACTCTTAATTATTATATAATTTACATATATTTGTTCAATACAAATTATACACCCACATGAAAAAATAAAAGATTTTTAGTCATTTACTTGAATGAGTATATCTCTTAGTTGTGAAGATTCTTTTGGTATAACTTGCGTGAATTATTTTTCTATGAGTAAAATTGTGATAAATTCATCATTATCATTTACTAATAATCAAACTCGGTATCTGGGAAAATACAAATTCAAGTTAGAGCAGGTTAAACTTCTATCAAACATGCAATAAATTGTAGTATTCAAACAATTCAAGATTCCATTTGATAGAATTAATTATAGGACAAAAATGTAGCTATAAATTTCTATAAAAGTTTCTAAAAGTTATTGATGTTCATAATGTATAAAATGGTTTTGAGAAATTTTTAGGAATATATTAAAGTGAGGGTTATTCAAACTGTACATATATCATTATAATTGAATATAAGTGCATGAATTTTGAAATATTACCTTATAATTTTCATAATTGGTGATTCCTTACAATTATAAAACCAAATTTTTTCATTTAATATAACTTATTTTTACAAGAAATGCATGTTTCAAAAAAACAATTGCAGTTTCTTTGAATTTTTTTCATTGTGACTGCAGTGATGCATTTTATAACATGTAATCAAAAAAAATCAATATAATTAGTGCCAAAACATGAACTAAAATTATGATGAGATATTAGTAATAATTTTATTACAGATAATTAAATTTATGATTTAAATCTATTAATGATAAAATTTATATTAGTGTTTTTTTCTTGTCAAAGAGATGTAATAGTGTTCCATATGACATATCAACTAGAGGATAGTGCGCCCAATTTTTCACATGATTTTACAAGTGTTGTCATTATACTGATAATTAATGGATATGAATTAGTAATTTTTAAGTAACAAAAATGTTAATGTCTAAAATTTGAAGCATAAATAGTTAAAGACACAAACATAAGGTAATTATCCAATACTCACCCATGGAAAATCCTTATATGCTAGAAGGATAAAGCTGTGAAATTAACTTGAAGACCCTTCAGAAAATCCTTCAATGCTAGAAAATCATTCGCATTTTAAACCATTCATGTTTCACATACCTCACTGTCGATCAATTATAATAGAGATAGAGGTCGATCACAATGTCGGTGTGGTCACATGGGGAAGTTCGTAGATGGTGGGGGTCGAGTGGGGAAGTTTGGGGATGGTAGGGGTCATCCGGTGGTGATGAAAAGGAAGACACGACGGACACTGAAAGAGGGCGGTGGGTGTGGTGTATAACAACCCTACTCTTTATTTCACTTAAACATAATTTATTACATAAAACCTTCACTTGATATAACCAAGAAGATCGATAGGTCTAGTATATTTGGGTCTTAGGAACATTACATAACAACTTAAAACATAAAACGTAACATCTTATTGAAAACCTCTATTACATGACCACATCATTCCTTCATACTTAGCATTGCATGGGATAACTTGAGGGCATGCATAATAAAATGGTGAGCTATAAAGCCCAGTAAGGTAGTAAAAATTCATAACATGAATAATACAATACATGTTAGGCAATAGGAATATCAATATATCATAAGAGAAACATGAACATAAAGGCATGATCATAACATGGAAATGTGGCAACAACATTTAACATGATTTTAGCATGATCCAAGGCTCATTGCACATGGAGCATGAGTAAAACCTCATTAAAATTGAATTATAATGAGTAAACCCTCATTTCACTTGATATATCATGATACTAATCTTTACCCAATGCATTGGAGCGCTATCAGGGCGTACCCTTAATCATTTCATTTCATGCATAAGTGTGCCACATGGATCATATAACATGGATTCATTAAACATCATCATTTATTCCACGATAAAGGAATGTGGAATTCATACATGAAAACTATATAATCAATAAGTAAATGTGAATAAAGGTGAAAACCCTTGATAAAGAAATGTTCATGGTATTCACTACACAATGACTTTGGCTTGGAAAAATCGCGGTGCAATTTCGGCAGCATAACGGCGTGACATAAGAATTATTAAAAATGGTTGATGAGAGAGAAAGGGGTGTCTCATCATATGTACATGAAATGGAAATTAAGGGGGTAATATAGATACATTTCCTAGCATATTTAATGGAATTTAGATTCATAATACAAAATAATTTTTACCGTTGAAAATTCCTCTTGATCTAATTAAATGTCTTATTATGTAAAATGGTTATATAACATATGCACTTCTTTTATCAATGAAAATTCATCTTGATATAATTAAATGTCTTATTATGTAAAATGGTTATATAACACATTCACTTCTTTGGTTTTATGATTTTTTATTTCAAAATACTGTTAATAATTGTTACCATTGCTAATATAGTCATTGAATAGTGATCACATGATTAGTATAAATATAGGGATTTAACAATCCAATTTACTCAAAAAAAGGAACTGATGACCTCATCCAGTAGAATTTCTCCATACTAAGACCATTTTTCAGAGCTCAGAAATGATGTGGCGTGATTGGGCTTTGCTCTTGACCAAGCCCAAGTCGAGCTTCAACACATTAAGCTCGAACAGAACCGCCTACGGGAGAAGTATAAGTTGATAGAGATTACCACCCGAGCAGTGTTATCTGAGCCACCCCAAGAGTATGTCATCATCTCACACCTTACCCTTAGGCCTTATATGGGTGTTATAAGGGGTTATGTAACAAGACCCTATCTCTATGGTTATGTACATTATTTTTGTATAGAATAGAGAATATACATTCATTATTACTTTGTAAATAGTTTTTTAAGCACAAATAGTATTTTTAGTTAATATTAAATTAATAAATCTATTTTGATGAATTAATAGATTTTTGGAATTAAATATTATTTTAATAAAATATTATTACTAAATTACTCTTTATTAAATATAAATGATTTTATAATTTTTATGAATACAATTGTAATTTTTATTAAGGTTTGAAAGTTGTTTTTGTCAAAACCCATGAATTTTCAAAAAATGTCGGTTTTTATTTTAAAAGTAAAAATTAATATATTTAGAAAATTATTTACATAAAATTAATATTATTTTTGGAATCAGGACTTTGAAATTATCCAATGGTTAATTTTTCAAAAAATTTTCAGACAGTTGAATATTTGGGTAAAAATTAAATACCATTTTAAAATATAATGTGTTTTATGACATCATAATGACCCAATAGTGATGTAATAAAATAATATAAATGATATTTTTGTCTAATATATGTTTTACCTTTAAAATAATGTGATTATAGATTTGTTTGGTTAATTTTATGGTGTCTTAGTGGACCCTCCAAGACTTATAAAATATTTTAACATTTTTTAATTGATTTCCTTGAGAGTATGAATCACTTCCACATAAGCAAGACTAATATTTTAAGAAGTTAGTCCATTGGCCTTATAAAATAATTTTTTCCACTCCCCTTTTTAAAAAATCATGGGCAAAAACCATGGGCTGAATTTTGGTTTTGATTAGTTTAATGCGTGGTGTCTAAAACCTAAATAATAAAGAATTCCCTCTCTTTTCATATATAAACCCACCCAAGATCCCAATTACTCTACACTAAAAGCCTTTTCAGATCAAAAAACCTCTTCCATGCTCTCTCTATAATCCTCAAAAGGCTTCCCAAGCTCCCAATAAGCCTCTCTCAATCCCCTCCCAAGCCTTTGGGATCACACTTCCAAGTAAGGGGTTTCTTCCTTTCTCCTTTTTGTCTGAATTTCATTATGTTGTTATACCACTTTTTTTCAATTAAAAATGTTGGGGTATGATTTCTCACCTCCCCTATAATTTCCCCCTTATTTTTTAATGATGATATACCTCTTTCTCTCTCATTAATTCCTCCCATGTACACCTATTACTATGCCGAAATTCTGCAAGTGATTTCTTCCTTTCTCGTTTTTGTTCAACTTTATTTATGTTGTTATGACCTTTTAATTTCAATTAAAAATGTTGGGGTATTATTTTTCACCTCCCCCATACTGACCTCCTTATGTTTTAATGATGATATACCCCTTTATCTCTCATTAATTCCACCCATTTACACTTGTTACCATGCCAAAATTCCGTAAGGAATTTCTCTCTCATTATTTACATCCAAGAAATTATTTTGTATTATGCATCTAAATTCCATTAAATATGTTGGAAAATGTATATATATGAACCCATTAATTTCTATTTCATGTACATATGATGATACACCCCTTTCTCTCTCATCAACCATTTTTATGAAATCTTATGTCATGTCGTTATACTACCGAAATTGCATTGTGATTTTTTAAGCCAAAGTCAATGTGTAGTGAATACCATGCCCATTTCTCTATCAAGGGTATTCACCATTATGCACATTTACTTATTGATTATAGAGATTCATGTATTTATTCCACATTCCTTTATCTTGGAATAAATTATTATGTTGAATGGTTCCATGTTGTATGATCAATGTTGCACACTTATGCATGAAATGAAATGATTAAGAAGGGTGTGCCCTGATAGTGCTCCAATGCATTGGGTAAAGATTAGTTTCATGATAATTCAAGTGAAATGAGGTTTTACTCATGCTAATTCAAGTGAAATGAGGGTTTACTCATTCTCCATGTGCAATGAGCCTTGGATCATGCTAATATCATGTTAAATGTTGTTGCCACATTTCCATGTTATGATAATCATACTATATCATGCCTTTATGTTCATGTATATCTTATAAAAAATTGATATTAATATTGTCTAACATGTATTGTATTCTTCATGTTATGCCTTTTTACTTCCTTACTAGGCTTTATATCTCATCCTTTTATTATGTATGTTCTCAGGTTATCCCATGCAATGCTAAGTACTAAGGAATGATGTGGTCATGTAAAATAATTTTTCAATAAGATGTTTCATTTTATGTTTTAAATTGTTATTTAATGTTCCTAAGACCCAAATACACTATACCTATCGATATTCTATGTTATATCAAGTGAATTTTTTTTGTAATAAATTATGTTTAAATTTAAAATAAAGAGAAGGGTTGTTATAGTTGGTATCAGAGGATAGGTTTAGTTATTTTTGGGATTAGGATTAGAAAAATCTAGTGAAAGCCTTTGGGATAAGACTAAGTATAATAAAAACATCCCTAAATTTTACTGAGTATTTATTAATTGATTTATCAATCAAATACATCCATGTCTGGATATGATCAGGTAGAGGTGGCTCTGGCACAAATGTATCTAGGGGTAAAACCTGAAAACACCACTTTGAGTTAGACTCAAACGGAAACCGGTGCACGACAATGGGCCTTGATGCACTCTTGGTTACAACACTGTCCAGGGATATGCTTTGGTAAATTCATAAGATTAGTATGAACCATTATTAATGGAATTAAAAAAAATCCCCTAAGAATATATGTTGGAAAGTAGATCATGGATAATATAGATTGAAGCCTATAAATTCATAAGTTAAGGAAATAAAATTAATCTATAAGTAATCCATTTTTGTCTTTGGATTACCCTTTATGTGTTACCCATAACTTTCCTTTTATTCCATCCAATGGCTGGTAATAGGAGTACTCGGGATAACAATCGATGCGAAGATCAATGTGATGATTGTTCTAATGAGATGCCCAATTCAATGGGAGCAGAAATTGCGAACTTTGTCATGATACTCTCTTAGTTAACTCAATTTTTGAATAGAAACATGGGTCAAGAGGAACATTCAACCCCCCCCCCCCCAAGAAATAACAAGTCGCCATCAAGTGCTTCATGAGACAAAGGCCTCCTAATTTTAATGGATCATTTTATCCCTCAATCACCAAACAATGGATCAAATCCTTTGAAAATATATTCTTTATCCTTCAATGTTCCAAAAAAGAGAAGGTTCTTTTATATGCTTATTGTATGGAGGGTGAAACTGATCAATGGTGGACATTGATCAAAAATACGAAGTCTGAGGAGGAGATTTAGGCATTATAATGGAAGGATTTCTGGAAAATGTTTTTCAAAAAATATTTTCCTCACACACTCTGACTTAAGATAGAAAGGGACTTCCTTTCCCTCAAGAAAAAAGATGACAAATCCATCAGAGCATGCAAGGCAAACTTTACAATGCTTTCACGATACGCCTCCATCTTTTTCGTTACCCTTGAATTCAAGGTTGACTGCTTATTTGGTAGGCTAAAACCTAGCATACGGAAATCCCTAGTGATCTATGACTTCGAGAGCTATGAGGAAATTGTATGATGTTCCCTCAAAGTCTAAATGGAGATCAGCAAATATCATGGGTATCGTGGGAATAAGAAGCGTAAGGTGGAATTTAATTTTGGCAGTCTGATGGATAAATCCAACGGTGCTAAGAAAATCCATCACCCCACTTTCCAAAGGTGCAGAAAGAAGCACCCCAAAAATTTCCTGAAGGGGATGAGGAAATGCTTTATGTGTAGAACAAAAGGGAACTTGGCTATTAACTACCGACAAGAAAACATTGCGGCTATGACAGAGGAAAGGAATGCTCTGTTTGATGCTCAATGCGTTGTTTATTGCTTCAAATGCAAAGAACCAGGGCACTTTGCAAACTAGTTCCCTAATACAAGGTTTTTCAGAGGCAACCAACAACCTCCAAGGAATCAAGGGCGAGCTTTTTCCATCACTACCGCTGAAGTGAACCCCGACAATGAAGTGGTGATAGGTACGGTAGTTATTCATTCAATAATAGTGAACGTACTTATTTATTCTAGTTCTACACATTATTTTATACCCCAAAAGTTTAGTAGAACAATCCCAACACCACCACAAATCATGGAAGTAAAGATTTCGGTGAGAATGGAAAATGGGGCAATCATTGCAACCCATGAATATAACTCCTCCCCTGTCACAATTTGTGAATTTAACTTCTTGGAAAACCTCATCATACTCCCTCTAGTGGAATTTGATTCAATTCTTAGCATGGATTGGCTTTCCTTATATAGATCCAGCATAAATTTCCATGAGAGGGAAATCACTCTCCAAATGGAGAATTGACCCCTGATTCTGTACAAGTGTAAGGATGAAAATGAATCTTCTTTAGCACCATAATATCAAGAATGGATATTACTTCCCTATGATCATGTGTATCTGGCTCAAAAGATGATTGAGTCTAAGGAAGCAACCATCCTTGAAGACATTACTATTGTGAGGGAATTCACTGAAGTGTTTCCTGAGGAATTTCCTAGTCTTCCTCATAGAAGAGATATTGAATTGTAAATTGATCTTATACCTGGGGTGTAGGTTTCGGGTGCAGTGGAAGCACATTGGTGGGTTTTACTAACTTTGATTTTAGAGTTAAACAACGTTCAAACCAAGATCTGTCATGATATAAAATGTCGGATCTTCGAAATGGAACGAAGAATGAAAAACAAAAGAGGGGGTCTTGGAACCATAGAGATAGGATCATTATATGTTGGTTATAATTAATTTAATTAATTCACAAGAATTACCTTTGTGAAATTCTTTCTTTTTTGATGTCTCCAGTCATGATCTTATGATCCGCCGTTGCGTCATAGAATCCAAATGTAAGATTCCTCTAGTGGTGATCCACATGTGTGCCATGTATCTCTGGACGTCGCCAAAGGGATCTCCGAGTGATAGCACAGAAGAACTTTCACTTGCGATGTCCGCCTTCGATCCCCTTGATCCGATGGAGGAGGATCTCTCTCAATATTGAGAGCATTCTTGGAGGAAGTAGTTCTTTCATCCTTGAAAGAATTCTCCAGAATTGTTGTGCACAACGATTGGGGAAAAGTGTTGGGGTTGTGGGGATATTTATAATCGGGTTTGAGGTTATAGAGTTATGACAATAAATAAACGTGTTACGCATTTTATTTATTTCATTAACTCTTATTGAAAACCCCCCTGTCGAATTATTAATTCCTTGACATGCGCCCATGCTTATTATAATAAATATCATTTAATAAAACAATATTATATCCTCAAAATCCCGACTAGAAAAACTACACGGCATGTAATCACTAATACAAGGCATGTACTCATTTTCCATAAAACTACACGGCATGTATATTTAATATACACAGTGTGTACTTTTATTTTCCATTTTTCTTTATTTCCTCCACCACATTTATTAGACCTTGAGTAATGGCTATTTATTTCTTAAATAAATGTAACTGCATTACTCGCTAATAAATATATTATTTCTCCCACAATATATTCTCTCGAATAACTAGTGTAAAAATAAATGCGATCAGGCATCCTTAAATAATTATTAAACCATAGGTAGGAATAATCTTTATTTAACTCGTTAAATTAATATTTAACTGAGATAAATGGACACACTTAGTGTGTGGCCCTCTAGGCCTCTTTCTCAGTGTCATTAGGCAGAGCCTGCCTAAAGTCTAAGGTTAGCGTCTAGAAACACGCCAAGGCACCCATAGAGAAAGAATTTAATGCCGCAATGACGTGTCACCTCATACGAACGCTTACCGTGTAATATAATCTCTTTGTCATGATATCTCGAATCAAGTGGGTTGTATGCTAGTGCCAACAACCCATGTGCTCGATTATTCTTTCTTTGAATTTCCAGAATTGAACTCGCTCATTCCTTACCATGGCCATGGATTTATTTATGCTATATCAATTCCATCAAAGGGCATGAGATATCTACTTTTGTTATGAAACATAAGGGAAAGATCCTTTCTTGCATTATCTATTAATGCAGTATTACTCGTGACACACCCAACGTATCCTACCTCACTGCGAACAGTGTTTCATCACAATTTTCTTCAATACATCTAAGTGCATGAGTTGCAATACACATTAATAATAATCTTAATGTCTAAGGACCAATACACACGTCTGCATATAGGAACATCCAATGACACTATGAAATGTGGATTTCCTACTGGTGGGTCTTGTTCTCATAATATCCTCCTGGATATTACCAAGGGAGCACACCATGAGAAGGTGCCTCAAATTTGTATGAGTCCTCAACCCTAATGTCCTATATTATTTGCGTCCCTCAAATAACATCATCCGGCCATAGAACATATATTCAAGAATAGTGTTATGGCACTTCTGGTTTCTCATCATAATAGGGATCCTCTATGACCCTTTAATGCAACAACTATCCTTGGGACATTATCACATGCATTGTCACACAGAAGAACAATCAAAATGTGATAAGATGTTTATTTAATGAATAAAGTAAAAAGTAGTTTGTTCTATGACACCAACTCCAATAGACTCCCACTTGGACTAGAGCCAACTGCTAGAAACTTTTAACCCGCTAGCTCTCACATGATATTCATGCTTCTACTGAGATAGGCCTTTAGTCATGGGGTCCACCATGTTATCTTCTATAGACACTCTGCTCACTACAACTTCACCCCTTTGATATAAATACCTCAAGAGGTGATACTTTCGGAGTATGTTCTTTGTCCATTGATGTGACCTTGGTTCTTTTAGAAGAGCCACCGCTGCAGTATTATCACAATACAATGTAATGAGATCTTTATTGCTAGGCACCACATCAAGATCCTATATAAATTTCTGAATCCAGACGGCTTCCTTGGATTCATCAGAAGCCACTATATATTTGAACTCCGCTGTAGAATCAGCGACAACTGACTGCTTTGAACTCTTGAAACTCACAGCTCCTCCATTGAGATAGAAAACATATCCAGATTGTGACTTCAGATCATTCTGATCTGTCTGAAAACCAGCATCAACATACCCTCTGATGACAAGCTCCTTATCTCCTCCATAAACCAGGAACACATCCTTAGTTCTTCTCAGATACTTAAGGATAGTCTTAATAGCAGTCCAATGTTGTTCTCCTAGATCTGCTTGATATCTGCCTACCATGCTCAGTGCATAGGCAATATCAAGCCTGGTACATAACATGGCATACATGATGGATCCTATAGCCAAAGCGTGTGGGATCTTACTCATTCTATCTTTCTATTTTTCTGTCTGAGGACACATTTTCTTAGAAAGATGTAGGCCATGTGACACTGGAACCAATCCCCTCTTGGATTGTTCCATACTAAATCTCTTTAGCATCTAGTCAATGTATGTACTCTGACTTGGTCCAAGCAGCCTCTTGGATCTATCATGAATGATCTTGATCCCTAGAATGTAGGATTCTTCACCCAATTCCTTCATGGATAAACACTTTTTCAACTAGTCCTTAACTGATTTTAAGACCGGTACATCATTTCCAATAAGAAATATGTCATCAATATATACTACTAGGATAACGATCGCATTCCCATTAAACCGCTTATAAACACATGGATCACATTCGTTCTTAATGAAACTAAATTTCTTTATGGCTTCATCAAATCGAATGTTCCATGACCTGGATGCTTTATTTAATCCATAAATAGATTTATGTAACTTGCAAACCCGTTTGGATTCATCTGGTGTCACAAGCCCTTCTGGTTCTGTCATATAGACATCTTCCTGAAGGTTACCATTAAGGAATGTCATTTTGACATCCATCTGTCAAATCTCATAGTCATGGTAAGATGCTATAGCAAGTATTATTCTTATGGATTTAAACATGGAAACTGTTGAGAAGGTTTCATCATATTCAATTCCTTGATTTTTTCTGAATCCTTTAGCCACTAGCCTTGCTTTATAGGTGATAACTTGACCTTCCATGTCCAGTTTTCTCTTGAATACCCATTTGCATCCAACAGGCTTTACATCAACTAGATCATCGACCAAAACCCAGAATTGGTTCTGATACATGGAATCCATCTCAAAATTCATAGATTCTATCCATCTTGTAGCATCTGAGCTTTCTACTGCTTCCTTGTAAGATATAGGTTCATCATTTTCCAACAATAATGATTCACCATCCTTGGTGACTAGGAAACCAAATCTCTCTAGTTCCCTTACCTCTCTTGAGCTCCTATGCAGTACTTGTGTTTCTATAACCTCTTCCACAGTAACCTATGGAACTTGTTCTTGTACCAACTCCTGTGTATCTTGAGCATCAACTTCGTTGAATTAAATCTTGCTCCCACTATCCTTCTTGAGGATGTTATCCCTCTCAAGAAAGACGGCGTGTCTGGTGACAGTCACTTTCTTGACTGAAGGGTTATATAGGTAATATCCTTTCATTTCCTTGGGATATCCTATAAAGATACCCCTCATGCCCCGGGGTGCTAGTTTTTTTTCCTGATAAGGCCTTAACAAACGCCTCACATCCCCATACATGTGTGTGCGACAAAGTGGGTTTCCTTCTATTCCATAACTCGGATGGAATTCCATTTTCCACCTTAGTTGGTACTCGGTTTAATGTGTATGTTTTAGTTTGTAATGCATATCCCCAAAAGGATGATGGAAGATCTGCATGACTCATCATCAACCTCACCATGTCCAACAAGGTGTGGTTCCTCCTTTAATTAACACCGTTCCACTGTGGTGTATAAGGAGGAGTGAGCTGACATAGAATCCCAACCTCCTGTAGAAGATCGATGAACTCTTGGTTCAGATATTCTCCACCTCGATATGATCAAAGTTTCTTTATCTTCTTACCAAGATGATTCTCTACTTTATTCTTGAATTCCTTAAATTTCTTTAAGGCTTCTGACTTGTACCTCATTAAGTAGACATATCCATATCTACTCAAATCATCATTAAAAGTAATTAAGTGAGAATATCCACCTCTAGCTTCTACTGGAAATGGTCCACACATATCTGTGTGCACCAATCCTAGAAGCTCTATGGCCCTTTCGCCTTGTCCACTAAAGGGCAGCTTGGTCATTTTTCCTTGTAAACAAGTGTGACATCTATCAAGTGGTTTTAGCTCAGCAGAGTCCAAATAACCATCTTGGCAGAGATTTGTCAAGCGCTTCTCGTTTACATGACCGAGATGTTGATTCCACAGCTGGGTGATGTATGAGTCATGTGAGTTTGTTTTGTTATCGATTTACAACACTTGGTTTTCATAATTTAATACATACAAACCATTATTTAAATGCGCCATACCACAACATACATTGTTCTTATAAAAGAGACAACCCTTATTTCCAAACTTAAAAATAAATCCATCTATATCCAAACAAGATACAGAAATTACATTCTTGGTAACACTAGGCACATAATAACAATTATGTAAAACCAAAATCATCCCAGCCGGCAATGGGAGGTGGTAATCACCAATAGCCAATGCAGCCAGCCTTGCACCATTGGCAACTCGAAGATCCACCTCTCCTCTGGTAATCTTTCTAAATCTACTTGGTTCCTACATTTGAATACAGATGTGAGCCCTATAAACTGTATCTAATACCCAATGTGTAGAAATAGAAAGATTACACTTGATAACGAACACACCTTTAGCATCCCCATGCTTCTGGGTGCAATTTCTCTTCCAGTGGCCTTGCTTTCCACATGAAAAACACACCACCTCCCATTCCTTGCCCTGCCTCTAGATCTTCCCCTTCTTGGAAGGATGGCTCTCGAGGGATTCGGACCGTTTATAAGTCTTTGGACCCTTTTCCTTGTCCTTCCTTTTCTTATTCACCATAAGGAATGCGGGTTTGTCACACCCCATGTCCTTATATACCTGAAAAATTAAGGTCAAAAATTTTGATAGACTCTTCTCATTGTTGCTCATGTTATAATTGACAATGAAGCTAGATAAGGTCTTGGGTAGTGATGATGGTATGAGATCTGTACGCAAATCATCCAAGAATTTAATCCCTAAGATGTCCAGGTGTTCAATGTAGCCAATAAGCTTGACTACATGAGGCCCAGCTGGTGCAGACTCTCCAAGCTTAGTTGTAAACAAACCGTTGGAGATCTCATATCTCTCATGTATCTTCTTATCTTGGTATATATCCTTAAGGTGAGACATCATGTTATATGCATCCATGTTTTCATGTTGCTTCAAGATATCATTAGACATGGCTGATAGCATGAAACACTGGACATCTGTGGCATCATCCATGTGTTTCATGTAGAGAGATAGTTCCTCATCACTGACCTCCTTTCCAGGTGCAACTGGAATAGGCTCTTCCAGCACATACAATTTCCTTTCATGGAAAAGGATGATGCGTAAACGTCTCTGTCACTCTTTGAAATTGGTTCCAGTGATAAGGTTTTCCTTCTCGAGTATGTTTCGCAATGATATGTTTGAAGTCATTCTCTTGTCGTTTCTACAAATTAAGATGATCAAAGGTTTAGTACTTTATTACAAAACTAAGACAAATAAATAAATTAATACTTATTAGTCTCCCACTATTTTATCGAAATCCAATAGCTCTCACCATTGAATTTGGAATATTCTATTGTCTGAATATTCTAGTGGCAAGGATCCATATTTCCCTTCACATTACCCCAAATAGGGTTGGTCAAGCAACTTAAAGGGTTTTAGGTAGGCATTCTAAATGCCAACTGTATTAACTCGCAGATCCTTGATCCGCTGAGTGGACTCCCCAATCCTGAAATCCTTTTATTTTGGATTTCCTTAACATTTGCCTCTTGGTCACACCAAGTCCTACTGTGGCAGTCAACCCTTGATGCGAACCAAGTCAAGTCAACCCAAAACCTTGAATTATAATTCCCCAATAATTGAAAGTACCCCAACTAGGGTTGGTCAAGCACTTTGAACTATGGTTCGATTCTAACCAAGATTATGGAAGGCTATACCGACTTAATATTTCTTTTGAGGGATTTTATCCTTATACATAAATTTCCATTTTATTATCTTTGATTATATGCTTTTTAATATTAAGTGGGATATACTTAAGTGATTAACCATGTCAAGATAATATTTACGCATAATCTGGTCTTATTTTAGTTTCATCTTTCATGCTTGTTTAATTCATTAATTGTGTGATCGTGACAACACACCCATAATAAATAAACCATGTAACTGACAGAAATAAAATAAATGGAATGATTGTGAGCTTTGTTCTATTGGTTAGTTTATCTAGTGGTGGATAAACTAACCCAAGACCTAGGGGAGAAACACCTTGAACCTTTCGGGTTTGTGTTTACAGCTTTCCACATATCCACCTTTGTATCTCCTTTGATTGGTTTCACCTTGGCTCCTGACTTGAGCCGCCTCCACTAGCTTGGGAGCTCCATTCATTACATATGCATTTATCTCACACGCAGGTGAGGGGTAAAAGGGGTTTTTACATAAAAGAATCCTTGGGTGCACAGGCCCTGCATATTAATGAGGAGAAGGCTCACAGGCCAACAAATTTAATTTAAATAAATAAATTAAAAGAAACCATTCACATGAAAAGTTCTTGGTCTATCTCATGATCATCCATACATGCAACGATATTTATGCATAAATAAAACTAGCATTCAATTCTTTAATCGTTCTTGTTTAAGATGAATCATGCTCGAATAAATTAATTATCTTTAATTAATCAATACTTTAATCTTAAACCCTTTTTCTGAATTTCCTTGAGATTCTCATCCATCATAATTTTAAATAAATTAAAATTATCCTTGTACGTAACTTGTACCTTGGAGGCAACCCGGTGAATTATCACTCATTACGCATATGTTAAATTATACACATATATATAAAACACATGTCACGTGTTGTGCCTCAACTTTACTCCTGCACCATGGTACACATCTCAAGGGTTTGTATAATATAATAATAAATTTTAATAAATCTGCGTAATTTGGGTGAGTACACGGTGTGTAGTTCTGACTACACGGTGTGTACTTTTATTCACCGTCCATCCAAAGTACACGCCCGGAGACATGGCGTGTTAATGTACTTTGGAAATTTTCGAAGTACATGGTGTGTTCAGTGGGACACATGCTGTGTAGTTTCCGTGTTACACGGTTTCCAGTCGGGAAAACCGTGTACGAGGTACAAGGTCTAACCCTAACCCGAAGGGACTACATTCCGTGTTCATTGGACCACATGGTGTGTAATCCAGAAACTATGTGTCACCTATTCCTGGTCAACACACAGTGTCATAAATGACTTAGATAGAATCAATACACGGCCTGATTTGGTGGACCAGTCTGATGCATGAACCTAGACTACACGGCATGTACTTCTGAATACACACCGTGTATTATCGTGTTGTACGGCCAGGAGCGTTTGGCTCCTCTGGATGAGATACTCTATTTTATTTAATAAAAAATTAAAAGAAAAGGTCATTTCTGTATGGTGAACGAGAAACAATAAAGGAGGAACAGATCTAGAGATTCAGATTTAAATAACGATTAACTTGAATTAAAACAACTAAATTATTAAATGCATAAATCACCAATGAAAAACTAAATAATTATAATCAATGATATGACTGCTCTGATACCACTTGTAGGTTTTGGGCACAGCGGAAGCGCATTGGTGGGTTTTCCCAACTTTGATTTTAGCGTTAAACAACATTCAAACTGAGATTCGTCACAATATAAAATGTCGGATCTTCAGAATAGAACAAAGAATGAAAAACAAAAGAGGGTGTCCTGGAACCATAGAGATAGGATCATCATATGTTGGTTATAATTAATTTAATTAATTCACAATAATTATCTTGGTGGAATTATTTCTTCGTTGATGTCTCCGGTCATGATCTTGTGATCCGTCATTACGTCGTAGAATCCAAGTGTAGGATTCCTCTAGCGGTGATCCACACATGTGCCATGTATCTCTGGACGTCGTCGAAGGGATCTCCGGGTGCTAGCATGGAAGAACCTTCGCTTGCGATGTCCGCCTTCGATCACCTTGATCCGATGGATGAGGATCTCTCTCGGTCTTGAGAGCATTCTTGGAGGAAGTAGTTCTTTCAGCCTTGAAAGAATTCTCTAGAATTTTTGTGCACAACAATTGGGGAAAAGTGTTGGGGTTGTGAGGATATTTATAATTGGGTTTGAGATTATAGAGTTATGACAATAAATAAACGTGTTACACATTTTATTTTTTTCATTAACTCTTATTGAAAACCCCCATGTAGAATTATTAATTCCTTGACATGCGCCCACGCTGATTATAATAAATATCATTTAATAAAACAATATTATATCCTCAAAATCCTGACTGGAAAAACTATACGACGTGTAATCATTAATACACGGCGTGTACTCGTTTTCCATAAAACTACAGGGTGTGTATATTTAATATACACGGCGTGTACTTTTATTTTCCATTTTTCTTTGTTTCCTCCACCACATTTATTAGACCTTGAGTAATGGATATTTATTTCTTAAATAAATGTAACTGCATTACTTTCTAATAAATATATTATTTCTCCCACAATATATTCTCTCGAATAACTAGTGTCGAAATAAATGCGATCAAGCATCCTTAAATAATTATTAAATCATAGTCAGGAGTAATCTTTATTTAACTTGTTAAATTAATATTTAACTAAGATACATGGACACACTTAGTGTGTGACCCTCTAGGCCTCTTTCTCAGGGGCATTAGGTGGAGCCTTCCTGAAGTCCAAGGTTAGCGTCTAAAACACGCCAAGGCACCCATAGAGAAAGAAGTTAACGCCGCAATGACGTGTCACCTCATATGAACGCTTACCGTGTAATATAATCCCTTTGTCATGATATATCGAATCAAGCGGGTTGCATGCTAGTGTCATCAACCCATGTGCTCGATTATTCTTTCTTTGACTTTCTAGAATTGAACTCGCTCATTCCTTACTATGGCCATGGATTTATTTAGGCTATATCAATTCCATCAAAGGGCCTGAGATATCTACTTCTGTTATGAAACAGAAGGGAAAAATCATTTCTTGCATTATCTATTAATGCAGTATTACTCGTGACGCACCCAACGTATCCTACCTCACTTCGAACAGTGAGTCGTCACAATTTTCATCAATACATCTAAGTTCACAAGTTTTAATACCCATTAATAATAAACTTAAAGTCTAAGGACCAATACATGCGTCCGCAGATAGGAACATCCAATGACACTATGAAATGTGGATTTCCTACCGGCGGGTCTCGTTCTCATAATATCCTCCTGGATATTACCAAGGCGCACACCATGAGAAGGTGCCTCAAAGTTTTATGAGTCCTCACCCCTAATGTCCTGTATTATTTGAATCCCTTAAATAATATCATCCGTCCATAGAAAATATATTCAAGAATAGTGTTATGGCACTTTCTGGTTCTCATCATAGCAGGGATCCGCTATGACCCTTTAATGAAACAACTATCCTTGGGACATTATCACATGCATTGTCACGCATAAGAACAATCAAGATGTGATAAGATGTTTATTTGATGAATAAAGTACAAAGTAGTTGGTTCTAGGCCACCAAATCTAACATGGGGCGTTACCAATATCCAAGACTTCGTATATAATGGTTGTTGTGGAACTTGAGGAGCTGAAGAAACAACTACAAGAGAATCTGGATAAAGGGTTTATATGCCCAAGTGCTTCATCATCGGGTGCACCAGTCCTCTTCATCAAAAATAAGGATGGGTCAATGCGCCTTTACATTTATTATCATAAGATCAACAAAATCACGATAAAGAACAAGTATCCTCTTCCCCAAATTGATGACTTGTTCGATCAACTACGTGGAGCACAATACTTCTCCAAAGTGGATTTACGGTTGGGATATTATCAAGTAAGGGTAAAGAAAGAGGATATCCCCAAGACTACTTTTTGTATAAGGTACGGGCACTATGAATTCATAGTAATGCCTTTCGGACTCACTAATGCTCCAAAAATCTTCATGGACTTGATGAATAGAGTCTTTAGAGATTACCTCGACAAATTTTTGGTATTCTTTATAGACTATATTCTAATATACTCCAAAACCAAGGAGGATCATGAGGAGCATATAATCACTATACTAGAGACCTTGTGAACGGAGAAGATCTATGAAAGTGTGAGTTTTGGTTGAAGGAGGTCTCATTCTTGGGTAATATCATCATAAGAAATGGGATATCTATGGATCCCTCTAAGAAAACTACAATAGAGGGATGGATAAGGCCAACATCGGTGATGGGTATCCATAGCTTCTTGGGGTTAGTTAGATATTATCTCTGATTTGTGAGAAATTTCTCACGATTTTCCAACCCTCTTACCAAGATAACTCAGAAGGGAGTAAAGTTTTCTTGGATTGATGAATGTGAAAATAGCTTTAAGGAGTTGAAAAGGTGCCTTATCACTATGCTTGTGCTCACACTACCTAAAAGTGGAGAACTTTTTTTGGTATTTAGTGATGCTTTGAAGAAGGGTATGGGCTATGTGTTGATTAAAAATGACAAATTCATTGCCTATGATTCATGGAAATTGAAATTTCATGAGGAAAACTATCCAACACATGATCTGGAGTTGGCTACTGTAATCTTCACTTTAAAAATTTGGTGACATTACCTCTTTGGGGATAAGTGTGAAATATATAAGGATCAAAAAATCCTCAAGTATATATTCACATAGAAAGAGTTTAACATGAACCAATGAAGATGGTTAGAGCTAATCAAATACTATGACTGCTCAATCCATTACCACCCTGGGAAAGTGAACAAGGTGGCAGATGCTCTAAGTAGAAAGGACTCAGCAATTCTATCATTTATGAGAATTGAAAAGGATCCAATATTCTTATATTTGATGAAGATGGTCATGGGAATAATAAAGAAGGGGACATCATCAATCCTTTCACAAATTATCGCTCTACCGTCTCTTTTGGAAAAGTTAAAGGATGCTCAAAAAGATGATGTGGGAATTTAGAAGAAAGTGGAAACTATCAAAAAAGGGAAATCCTCAAAGTTCAATGTTAATGAACAAGTAATTGTAAGATTTGGGAAAAGACTATGTGTTCCATCAAGTCTGAAGTTGAAGAAAGAACTTTTAGATGATACCAATAGTTCAAATTTCTCCATTCACCTAGGAAACACAAATATGTATCAAGATCTTCGAGATTATTATTGGTGGGATAACATGAATAAGGAGATCATTGAGTATACATCAAAGTGTCTGGTATATCAGTAAGTCAAGGCTGAGAGGCATAAGTCTAAGGGTATGATGTAACCATTACCAATGCTAACATGGAAATTGGAGAACATTGCCATGGACTTTGTCACCGAACCTCTAAAGACATCCAAAGGAAAAAATGATATCTGGGTTGTTTTAGATCATCTTATAAAAACTGCACACTTCATTGAAATTTGAGAGGATTTCTCATTGGATCAATTGGAATAGATATATATTAGGGAATTGGTAAGGTTGTATGGAGTACCACTATCTATTGTATCCGATCGAGATACAAGTTTCACCTCTAAGTTTTGGAAGAATCTTTAACATGCTCTGAATACTGAGCTGAACTTCAGTATGGATAATCATCCTCAAACTGATGGCCAATCTGAGCATACTATCCAAACACTTGAGGAAATGTTGAGAGCATGCTCAATGGACTTCAAAGAAGGATGGGATCAACATATTCCTCTAGTTGAGTTCTCTTACAATAACAGTTTACACTCAAGCATCCAAATGGATCCTTATGAATCCTTTTATGGGAAGAGGTGAAGAACACTGGCATTTTGGAATGAAGTTGGGGAGTGAAAACTCCTAGGTCCAAAAATGGTTGAAGAAATGGTGGAGAAGGTTAAGACCATCTAGCATCACATTAAAGCTACTTAGAGTCGACAAAAAAGCTATATTGATAATCATCGATGAGATCTAGAGTTTGATATTGGGGACATGTTATTCCTCCGCATATCACCATGGAAGAGAGTTATGATATTTGTGAAGAATGTAAAGCTTAGTCTAAGGTACATCTTCCCTTTTGAGATCCTTGATCGCATTGGAGCAGTATCCTATTGACTAGAACTCTCACTAAACCTATCTCAAGTATATGATGTGTTCCATGTATCACTCTTGAGTAAGTACATACCTGACCCATCTCATGTACTCAATCTATAGGTGGTACCATTGGAGAATGACCTCTCCTATGAATAAAATTCGTTGAAGATCTTAGATCATAGGGAAAAAGTTCTATGAAATAAGACAATTCCCCTCATCAAGGTGTTGTGGAAAACCAAAAGTTTAAAAAAGCAACGTGGGAATCGAAGGAATTAACGAAGCAGAGTTACCCACATCTATTTTAGTGTGGGAAAAGGAAATTTCAAGGGTGAAATTTCTTAAGGGGGAAGATTGTAACAACCCAAACTTTTATCAATGAAAATTCCTCTTGATCTAATTAAATGTATTATTATGTAAAATGGTTATATAACATATGAACTTATTTGGTTTTATGATTTTGGATTTCAAAATACCATTAAGAATTGTTACCATTACTAATATATCCATTGAACAGTGATCACATGATTAGTATAAATATAGGGCTTTAACAAATCCAATTTACTCTGATAAAGGAAGTAATGGCCTCATCTAGTATAATTGCTCCATACGAAGTTATCGGAGCTCAGAAGGGAGGTGGGGTCATTGGACTTTTCTCTTGACCAAGCCCAAGCCAAGATTCAACACGTTAATCTCAAACAAAACCGCCTACGGGGTAAGTGGAAGATGATAGAGATTACCACCCGAGAAATGTTATCTGAGCCACCCCAAGAGTATGTCACCATCACACACCTTACCCTTAGGTCTTATGAGAGTGTTATAAGGGGTTATGTAACAAGACCCTAGCACTATGGTTATGTAACAAGACCCTAGAACTATGGTTATGTACATTATTTTTGTATAGAATAAAGAATATACATTCATTGTTACTTTGTAAATAGTTTTTTTAAAGCACTAATAGTATTTTTAGTTAATAACTAATTAAGAAATCTATTTTGATGAATTAATGGATTTTTTGAATTAAATAATATTTTAATAAAATATTATTAATAAATTACGTTTTATTAAATATAAATTATTTTATAATTTTTATGAATACAATTGTAAATTTTATTAAGGTTTGAAAGCTGTTTTTGTCAAAACCCGTGAATTTTCAAAAAATGTTGGTTTTTATTTTAAAAGTAAAAAAATCCACATATTTATAAAATTATTTAGATAAAATGAATATTATTTTTGGAATCAAGACATTGAAATTATCCGGTGTTGAATTTTTCATAATTTTATGAGACAATTGAATTTTTGGGTAAAAATTAAATATTGTTTTAATATATAATGTGTTTTATGACATCATAATGACCCAATAGTGATGTAATAAAATAATATAAATGGTATTCTTTACCAATATATGTTTTACATTTAAAATAATGTGATTTTAGATTTGTTTGGTTAATTTTATGGTGTCTTAGTGGACCCTCTAAGACTTATAAAACATTTTAACTTTTTTTAATTGATTTCCTTGAGAGTATGACTCACCTCCACATAATCAAGCATAATATTTTAAGAATTTAGGCCATTGGCCTTATAAAATAATATTTTCCACTCTCCTTTGGCAAAAACCATGGGCAAAAACCATGGGCTGGTTTGTGGTTTTGATTAGTTTAATGTGTGGTGTCCAAAACCTAAATAATAAAGAATTCCCTATCTTTTTCTATATAAAACCACCCAAACTCCCACTTCCTATTAAATAAAAGCCTTTTTATCTCGACAAAACTCTTCCCTACTATATCTAGAATCCTCCCAAGGTTCCCCAAGCTCCTAATAATCCTCTCTCAAGCCCCTCCCAAGACTTTGGGATCACACTTCCAAGTAAGGGATTTCTTCCTTTCTTCTTTTTGTCTGAATTTCATTATGTTGTTATACCACTTTGTTTTCAATTAAAAATGTTGTGGTATGATTTAACACCACCCATATATTTCCCTCATTATTTTTTAATTATGATATACCTCTTTATCTCTCATTAATGCCTCTCATGTACACTCATTACTATGCCGAAATTCCGTAAGGGATTTCTTCCTTTCTCATTTTTGTCCAACTTTCTTTATGTTGTTATGCCCTTTTAATTTCAATTAAAAATGTTGGGGTATGATTTCTCACCTCCCACATACTTCCCTACTTATGTTTGAATTATTAGAGACCCCTTTCTCTCTCATTAATGCCTTACATGTACATATGTTACCATGTCGAAATTTCGTAAGAAATTTCTCTCTCATCATTTACATCCAAGCAATTATTTTGTATTATGAATATAAATTACATTACATATGTTGGTACATGTATCTATATGAAACCCTTACTGTCCATTTCATGTACATATGATGATAAACCCCTTTATCTCTCATAAACCATTTTTATGAATTCTTATGTCACGTCGTTATGCTGCCGAAATTGCACTACAGTTTTCCAAGACAAAGTCATTGTATAGTGAATACCATGCTCATTTCTCTATCAAGGGTATTCACCATTACGCATATTTACTTATTGATTATAGATTTTCATGTATTTATTTTACATTCCTTTATCGTGGAATAAATGATGATGTTGAATTATTCCATGTTATATGATCCATGTCGCACACTTATGCATGAAATGAAATGATTAAGAAGGGTGTGCCCTGATAGCACTCCAATGCATTGGGTAAAGATTAGTATCATGATACATCAAGTGCAGTAAGGTTTTACTCATGATAATTCAAGTATGATGAGGGTTTACCCATGCTCCATGTGGATTTATCCTTAGCTCATGCTAATATCATGTTAAATATTGTTGCCACATTTCCATGTTATGATAATCATGCTATATGATGCCTTTATGTTCATGTATCTCTTATGATCCATTGATATTCCTATTTCCTAACATGTATTGTATTCTTCATATTATTCCTTTTTACTCCCTTACTGGGCTTATGCTTGTTCTCAAGTTATCCCATGTGATGCTAAGTACGAAGGAATGATGTGGTCATGTAAAAGAAGTTTTCAATAAGATATTGCGTTTTATGTTTTATGTTTTTATTTAATGTTCTTAATCACTAAAGACACTAGACCTATCGATCTTCTATGTTGTATCAAGTGAAGTTTTTATGTAATAAATTATGGTTAAGTGTGAAATAAATAGAGGGGTTGTTATATCCTATGGGAGCAATAACCAACCATAAATATCAAGAATCACACCATATGGTTTATATTTGAAAAAAAAATGAGGTCTTAATAACCATTGGGTGAGAGGAAACATGGTAAGTAAGAGAGGAAACATCAAAGGGAAGGGAGAGGAGGCACTTACTTGAGGGTTTCTTATATAATCTTGGTGAAATCCACCCAAATTTGAGGCCAAGAGGGGATGAGGAAGGAGGGATAGTGCACCTGGGGCTGGAGAGTTCGATAGTGGGGAAAGATAAGGGATAAAGGGATTAAATAGATCCAGGTAAACTTTTATAATTTACAAAATTTTAAGTTTTGGGTAGGACACACAGTTTGACCACATGGTTTTGGGATGTCCTACACTGTTTGAAAAACCATGTGGAAACCATACGAAAAACCCCACTACTTGGTCTCTTCAACCCTCATGTGATTTCCACATGGTTTGATGTATTGATGAACCAACTTTTCACCATTCCTATTCCTCTCTAAGGTTAAAATTTTAAATAAAAAGGGTTTATAAAATTATAAATAAAGGGGGAAATAATAAATAAACTATAAATGGACAATAAATATCTAAAAATGGAACTGTGGGTGTGGCACACGTGGGATTAGAGATTTAGTAGATCATTTTGTTATCAATATTAAGACACATCATAGGAATCACCTTAAAGTATGACCTACGTGACTCTAAATTATTCAGAACATGTCTTTACCATGTGACATTAAATTTCATGGATCATTCCTCACATATGACCTTAAACTATGTCAATTAATCTGTGTACAATTTGATACATGTTCTTGTGGGGTACGTATGATGCCTCTATGAGGTTCAAAACCAAATTTCATAAACGTACATATCCTCTTATATAGTGAGCATAAAATTCCTTCATGGCCTGACATGAGGAAGATGAAGCAGGCCTCCTATTAGGTGTAAGACAAAATCATATCCTCCACTTGTCTTATTACCAACAGAAAGGATAACCCAAAAAGGGATGCTTGTGTGTAAGTCTCATGCTAACTTTTTCCAGGAACCTCTCACCTAATAGTCCATATTTCATGACATTAAAATAAATGTATTGGTCCTTGTTATATAACCTTATAAGATACGATATTCCCCATTAAGCATCACCAAACTATGTGGGTTTTGATTCCTATTTTAGCATGATGCATAGGAAACCTCTCTTAGGTTCAATCCCAACTCAAAAACACCAACTGCCTATTTGCATGATGATAAAATTCAGAGTGCTTGATTGTGTCAATAAATCAACGTGTCAAGAACTAATAAGAGAATGATGGAGAGCCTGTAATACATGTTATTTTTCACATCAACACATGGTTTTGATCAGATCGCTATCACAGGGGTAACCATTCCCGTATTGGGATTTAGAAAGTATTCATGAACATGTCTTAAATATATAAGATAATCCCATAGTAGTCAATAATCCCCCTCAAAGGGTGTGGTGAGTCTGACCTCCCATCTTCTCAGCCAACGTGTTTTATGAAATGTTGCTGGAAAAATACCAGTGACCACCTACCTTTAGAAAGCAAGTTTGTATTGACTCAAAATGAGTGCGGGTGTGAAATCTACATCAGGAACAACCCCATTTTATCATTTTATTAGTTCTTTGTTAGACTAGTAAGGTATATTATCTCAGTTAAATATGAAATTTATTTGTGCTAAAATTAAGCACAGATAAACAAGTAATTTTATCAATTCCAAAACACACCAACCTGCTTTTCCCAATGCTAGAAAAGATTTCACTTTTAAAGAACTTATAATTCTATTTGTGAACAGCGAGAAAAAACACTTTTAAAATAGTGGGTCTGGATTTAAAGGAAAGAATCATCATCTTTTTAACATCAAATGCAATATATTCTCATTGAGGTGTGTGTGTGTAAATCTATATATTTTAATTTTATAGCTAGTGCTATGAAATATTAATATACGGATGTCATAATAGTGATAATGATGATGAATCCTTGATTCCCAATACAACCCTTTATATGGACCAACCATCCACATTCTATAACCTTTGGAATCCCAACCATTGAATTAGATATGATAAGGATTAATCTTAACTGTTGGATCATATCACATGTACTCTATATATATGGCTATGTGCTAATGAAATGGGTGAACTTTTTAGGCTCTACATTGTGTTCCCTCTGCTTATTTTTTTCTCTCTTATATTTGTATTTACATTTGTCATCATCATCGACATACAAGTATTTGATGTGAATTTCATCAATGATACGCATCTCCTACAATTGATCATTCATTTCCGATTTCAAGAATCCATGTGGTTTCAATTAGCATTCGATCAATTTCATAACACATTATCAGCATGATCGTCTTCTTTGCGATGTGCATCGTGACAACACCATCATCAATGTAAGATAATTCTTACATGAAAAAGGTATGTCTCATCTTTTTAAAGACATCCTTCATTTGGCATGATTTTTTACATGCACATTGACTCCACTCGTTTGAATATAGCTACATCAAAAGGTGAGTCATATTTTCTATATGATATTTATTTTCCCCCTCTTGATAACATTAGAAAATATAAGAATAATTTTCTTAATATTTTTCTACGAGAAAAATAATGTGCTCCTGAAGAGATGTAATGACTCACAGCTGCTAAAATTATAGTTCATTCTCTGAAGTGAATGTGTTTGGTTAATAATTGATGTAGTCGATGTTGATACAAACATCATTTATCAAATAAAAGAATGCAACAATGCCACCCAAAGTGGTTAGATGATGAACATAGCATAATTTTTGTACGTCGAAGTGTTGAAGTAAGTTTTACTAATGATGTCATGAAAATGATGGTGATGTAATAAAATTTAACATCTCCTATCTCTTTGTACACCCTAAAGGTGTTAAACTTGATTATGTTGTTTAAATAATCATGATGAAGATGATATTTATTTTATTAATACACATCCCTCGAAGTAGGATGAAAATTCTGAATTGAATATTCATTTTATTATCTTAAAGACACTATAAAACCCAAACAAATAATTTTATTCTATTCCCTGAAGTGAATGAGAATATTTATTAAAAAGATTTATTTCATTCCCTACAGTGAATGCGGATATACAAGATTTTATTTTAAATCAAGTTCGAGGTGAATATGATGTTTTTCAAATGATCATTATATTGTATTTTTTTATAATAAATAATAATAATATAACCACCAAAATTAGTTTGATGACAATAAGCATTTAAAGAGATCAATGAATTTTAATAGTGAATATAAAGTAATGCATCCATAAAGGATGATATGAAAATATTGTCCTTTGAAATTATATTAAAAGATATCTTTGTTTATCAATAATTGCTCGTATTGCGGTAATATCAAATAAATACATTATCATTTATCAGGTACTTATGGATTATTAATATCATCTAATGTAATTTGTTTAATATTATCCCCCAAAGCTGATATTATTCCTCTTATTGTTCATAGATGAGATCACAGAATTAAATAACCATTATAATCCAATATATTTTGTAAAGACCGTAAAATTCAAGGGAAATTTTTTCTTAATTTTCTTTGGATTTTTACAAGAGCGCGGTTTCAGACGGCACCTGATTCCGAGGCCCGGAGTGCCCGGAATTAATTTCCGAAGTTTGGCTCGGGTACGTTCAGTGAACGAACGAGCGGGAATTCCTAACTTTTGATCCGGTGCTCGGAATTGAAATCCGAGGGCACCGATGAACTCGCAGCGCCGATATTCGCTTAATGAGACCTTTTCGGGAGTTGCGTTTGTTGCGGGTTGAAAGTTACGTTTTGGGGTTTTTCAGTTAAGTTAAATAAAATTGTGTAAAACAAATTTTATTTAAACTTTAAAAAAAAAAAGAACCTACCTAAGGGGGTTGGAAGTGGGACCCACACCCACTTAACCTCCCTTGGGAGGATTAAGTGTGGTGGGGCCCACACGAACCCCTAAATCTTTTAATAACCTCTCAACTTCCCCCTTAAACTCCTCTTTTAATAACTTGACAACTTTGTTAATTAATGGAGTTGAATTGTTTGAATTGTTTGAATTTCAAACCTTTGAAATTCAAATTGATAATTGTGTGAATAAAATAAGTCTTTAGCTTATTTTATTTGGGTTAGAATTCTCTAGCCACCTTGAGAGAATTTGGAGCCTTCATCTTCTTCTTCTTCAAGCTCTGACGAAGAACGAAGAACGTCTTCATCCTCGACGAAGAACGACAACACTTCGTCAAGGATCATCGACTCAGAGACCTAGTATCTTCGGACCTCTGCTTCCTCTTCGGACCTTCTTCGTCGGCAAACGAAGATCCGCCAACAACGTGTCGCATCGGACGTAAATCTTCGTCAACGGATTTGACGAACGACGACCGCGACGCCTGAATTCCGCGACGCCGTCTTCCGCGGAACGTAGAGGATTTCTTTGAATCTCAAACCCGAGGTAGGGGATGTTTTTATTAATTATTTTTATTCCATTCCTGAATCGTGGATTTTAGCATGACTAAACGTGAGACTTTTTAGTTATGTTATTTGTTAACGCGAGGGGAGTCGGACCGCACGAACACGGCCGAAACCCCCTCCTTCGTTCATGTTGATTCATGCGGGTGGAAGCAAGAGGCGTGGTGCCGTCGCACCACGCGGATGAACATGCTTATGATTTCCGCAATACCGTCGCGCTTCGCCGAGGAGAGATTTCAAGAACGCGACGCCGTCGCGCCGCGTTGGGAGGATTCATGGCACGACGAAAGGGGCGCGGTGCCGTCGCACCGCGCCGGACGACGAACACCGCGGCCGGTTCCGGGCCGCGGTGAGACGAGGAGACCGCGGCCGGTTCCGGGCCGCGGC
This sequence comes from Viscum album, assembly GCA_963277665.1. Lineage (NCBI taxonomy): Eukaryota > Viridiplantae > Streptophyta > Magnoliopsida > Santalales > Viscaceae > Viscum > Viscum album. The sequence goes on along the minus strand of OY728135.1, from coordinate 209,455,161 downwards.
GGAAGGAAAGACCGGCGGCCGTGCCGCCGGCGTCGGGAGTCGAGGGCGGGACCGGAAATTCCGGTCCCGTTGGTAAAAACCGGCCGGCCAGCGGCCGGCCGGATGTCATAAAAGCCGGGGGATTAAACCCCCGGCCGGTTCTTCAAGACCCCCCTCTTAATGAGGGGGGCGGTTCTTTAAAGGAGGGGGGGCAAAGCCCCCCCCGGTTTTTGTCCAGCCGGCCCCCATCCGCGGGGGCCGTTTTTTTAATTCAAGGCACGGCTTTAAGCCGTGCCGTTTTGTGAAACGCGGGGCTTAGCCCCCGCGTGCCTCCCGCGTGCGCCGCGGCACCCCGCCGCCAGCGCGGCACGCCGCCGCCGCCTCCACGCGGCCCGCCGCCGCCGCCACGCGGCCCGCCGCCGCCACGCGGCCCGCCGCCGCCACGCGGCCCGCCGCCGCCGCCACGCGGCCAGCCGCCGCCGCCGCCACGCGGCCCGCCGCCGCCGCCACGCGGCCAGCCGCCGCCGCCGCCACGCGGCCCGCCGCCGCCGCCACGCGGCCAGCCGCCGCCGCCGCCCGCCGCCGTCCGCCGCCGCCGTCCGCCGCCGTCGGCCGCCGCGCCGTCCAGAGGGGGGGGGTCGGGCCGGGTCGGCCCGGACCCGGACCCCCCGTTTCGGACCAGATTCGGTTCTTGGCTCATAACTTGAGCCTCGGACCTCCGAATGACGAACCGTCTGCGGCAACGCGATCCTTGGATCGAGACGGTCGTTTCGGTTTATCGCACTCAAGGTTTCGGGTTACTTTGAGTTCGGCCGGGTTGGTTCGTTCACGAAACCAACCGGGCCTTCGGAGCGGAAACACTCATATCTTGAGCTACGGACGTCCGATTGACGTGCCGTCAGTCGCGTAATGTTCCTCTTAGTGAGACGGATCTTTTGGCATACTCCGCCCGAGGTTTGGACGCAGGTGGAGTACGGTCGGGTTGGTTTTGCCTTAAAAACCAACCGGGCCCCGGAGACGAAAATGCCTATAACTCTCAGACCGGGCGTCCGATCGACGCGCCGTCTGTTGCGTTGAGTTCCTTTTGTCGATACGGAACTTTTGGATACATCAACTTCGGTCTTCGTGACAGTTGATGTATCAGCCTCTCGGCTCGTGGAGCGGACCCTCCGTACGAGCTTGCTGTGTGCGGGAACCCTAGTGCTGGTTGCGACTGTTCTACTGCGACGACGACAGTACAGAGATCCTGTGTGGATTCGACGACGACAGTACAGAGATCCTGTGTGGATTCGACGACGACGACTACAGCACTCAGCGATCCTACGTGGATCAGTGCTTCAGGTTCTGTGTGAGCCCGATCCTGTGTGGGTCCTTGCGCTCAGCGGTTCTGTGTGAGCCAGCGCCTACAGGTTCTGTGTGAGCCCGATCCTGTGTGGGTCTTCTGCGGGGGTTAGTTACCTATCGATCCTTCGTGGGTCCGACGACTTAGATGGATCAGTGATCATCTTTATCGTCCTTGAAGAAGTATACCTGTGTGAGCTGAATCCTGTTACTTTCCTTTGTGGAATACGTATACTTTCCTGCGTGGACTGAGTTATACTTGAGCTCGGAGGTTGGAGCGTATTTGAATTGATGACTTAGGTATATGTATGGGCATATACCTAAGCAGTGTGATTGTACTTTGCTTCGTGGTTTATCCTTTGTGGATTTTGAGAGACCTTCAGGGGTCTCGGGGTCCCTACTGAGTAGCTTATACTCACCCCTGCACGGGCTTCGCCCGCACTACGTTGTGTTGGTTGCAGACGACGGACAGCGTTGACCTTAGCTGAGGTTCGCGGAGCGGGACGGTACCCGGAGGTGGACCACTGGGCGGGACGAGCACGGAGCGGACGGTGGGACCCGTGGAGCAGAGGAGCTATCTGTACCCACCCTTCAGGTGGGATTTCCGGTGGACAGCTCGGAGTAGCGGCCTTTACTTTACAGTTGCTGTTTTTCCCTTTTTGAGTTGTACTTTACTTTCAGTTTGGGTTTGTATTCTGGCCCATTTACTTTTCCGCACTTTCAGTTGTTCTCTGCTTTCTTAGTGATTACCTTCCGCTTGTTTACTCTGTGGTGTGTGTTTTCTTTTCAAAGGCAATGCCTTCCCTTTTTACCGGGATTTACGCCTTGGTGCTAGTCGCCAGCCCCTGGCCTATGGAAGGCGGGCTTGGGGTAGTCACGGCTCGGACCCCGAGGGCGGGTCGTGACAAATTGGTATCAGAGGAGTTCGGTTCTACCGCGAACTCTGATCTTTTCTATGTGAAGCAATAATGTTTAGCGTATTGAGTGTGGTTATCAGTCCAGGGAGTCCAGTGTTGGTGCGGCGGCCGACGTATCCATACACCAGGACCCTGACTTCTGATTTCCGACTTAATGCACGGAAACATTGATTGCGTGTGTGTTTCAAAGTTTTCTTTGTGATTACTTATATCAGCTCACCAGGTATACTGTTCTAACCGTGGCGCACCTGTTTCCTTTTCAGGATGGCCCCACGACGGCAGCCAGCTAGGGTTCCGATGGTCGAGCGAGACGACAGCCCACCGAGCGACGAGGCTTCGGTGCAGGGCCCTTTTCCAGTAGTGGCACCGGCGGTAGCTTTACCCGCCGAGCCCCCGATGCTTCCAGCAGCAGCCGCTGACGATGCACGTCGCCTCAGCGCACTGCATGAGTTTCAGCGACAGCGACCGCCCAGGTTTCGCGGGGAGACGGATCCCCAGGCAGCAGAGGACTGGCTGGAGGCAGTGGTTCGAGTGTTTAGGCTAGTGAGGACACCAGCAGACCTCATGGTGATCCTCGCTGCGAGCCTACTACACGCAGCAGCAGGACGATGGTGGAGCCTGATGCTCCAGGTGCACGATGAGGCATCTCTACTCTGGACGGACTTCGAGAGCCTCTTCCGCTCTGAGTTCGTCCCGGCCACCCTTCGAGCGGTGCGTATCCAGGAGCTTCTACAGCTGCGGCAGGGCAGCATGACGGTCGCCCAGTACTCGGCGAGGTTTACCGATCTCTCGCGCTACTCGACCGACATGGTACGGGATCCATTCTTCCGGGCCCGGACCTTCGAGCAGGGTTTGAGACACGAGATCAGGGCATCGCTGATCTCCCTCAGCATACCGACTCAGACAGGAGTACTGGAGCGGGCTCTTCTGATCGAGAGCTTCCTTGCTGAGTCTACACCAGCACAGCGACCCACCGCAGGGCGGCACGTGGCAGAGTCATCTGCAGCAGGCAGTCGACGGATGACTCAGGGGTCCAGGCAGACCAGACCTTCAGGCCGACGATCTCAGGGCACTGGCTCAGCAGTGCGGGGCACACAGCGCGGAGCCAGTCTTCCGAGAGGCAGGCAGTGCTACTCGTGCGGCGGGCAGGGCCACATGGCTCGCGACTGCCCGACCCGCCGTGCCGAGGAGCAGCAGTCAGTTGATGGACCACCGAGGCAGAGGCAGAGGGTCGACCGTGGCGGTCCGCAGGGAGGAGGCGGACGAGGCAGAGGAGCTGGACGAGCAGCTGGTGGTGGCCGACGCTTTGAGGCTCTACCACCACCACCACCAGGAGGTCCACCCCGACCACAGGGAGATGGCGGGCAGCGACAGGCACAGCTCCAGGCAGCAGAGGCCTACGACCACGGCGCACCTGAGATGATTCGAGGTACTATCTGTGTCTATTCCACCCTTGCTGCAGTTCTTATAGACACAGGAGCGAGTCACTCTTTCATAGCCGCTGCCCTTGTTCGGAGCTCGGAGATTCCGACAGAGCCGTTGGCTCGATCCTTACGGCTAGAGACTCCTACGGGAGCAGACTCGACGATTACGCACTGGTGCCGGCAGTGTGAGCTTACTCTAGGAGGCGAGAGCTTCGGCTGGGATCTTCTTGTAGCAGCGTCGAGGCCTTACGACGTCATCTTGGGCATGGATTGGCTGTCTACGGTCCATGCTCAGATTGACTGTTTTAGGCGCAAGGTGCGATGTGTACGCACCGACGGGAGCAGGTTCACCTTCACCGGCGAGAAGGGAGCCTTAGCAGCACAGGATGGACTTCCGCGGAGGAGAGGACAGCCCATCACTCATCAGTTGGCTAGCCTTATCCTTGGAGCAGTTGACGTGCGGAGTCCTGGTTTTCCTGCAGTGGTGGATCAGTATGCGGACGTTTTTCCCGACGATGTTCCAGGGCTACCTCCTCGCAGAGAGGTAGACTTTTATATTGACTTGTACCCCGGGACAGCCCCGATATCCACTCCAGCATATCGGATGGCCCCCTCCGAGCTTCGAGAGCTACGGGTACAGTTGGAGGACTTACAGGGCAAGGGATTCATCCGACCCAGTGTTTCACCCTGGGCTTCCCCGATATTGTTCGCCAAGAAGGCGGACGGAAGCTTGCGACTTTGTGTTGACTATCGTCGCCTGAACCAGGTGACAGTGAGGAACAAGTATCCGCTACCGAGGATTGATGACCTTTTTGATCAGCTCAAGGGAGCACGGTGGTTCTCGAAGATAGACCTCCGGTCAGGCTATCATCAGCTCAGAGTCAGAGACGAGGATGTGCAGAAGACGGCCTTCAGATGTCGGTATGGCCACTATGAGTTCTTGGTTATGCCTTTCGGTGTAACCAATGCTCCAGCAGTGTTCATGGCTCTCATGAACAGGATCTTTCAGCCATACCTCGATCGGTTTGTCGTGGTCTTCATCGACGACATTCTGATTTACTCTACGACAGAGGAGGAGCACGCCTATCACTTGCGAGTTGTCCTTGACACACTCCGAGAGCACCAGCTTTATGGTAAGCTCTCGAAGTGCCAGTTCTGGATACGTGAGGTCCACTTTTTGGGACACGTTATCTCTGAGGCGGGAGTTGCAGTAGATCCCGCGAAGATTGAGGCTGTGTTAGCATGGGAGCCACCCAGGAGCGTGACTGAGGTTCGGAGTTTCTTGGGACTAGCTGGATACTATCGGAGATTCGTTCCAGACTTCTCCAGAGTTGCGGCATCACTCACGGCTTTGACGAAGAAGGGGAAACCCTTCGTGTGGACTGACAGATGTCAGCAGAGCTTCCAAGAGCTGAGACAGAGATTGACTAGCGCACCTATCTTGAGGTTGCCTGAGGAGGGAGTAGGGTACGTAGTCTACTGCGATGCATCAGGGACCGGACTCGGATGTGTTCTGATGCAGGAGCGGGCCGTGATCGCCTATGGATCACGTCAGTTGAGGCCGCATGAGCAGAACTACGCTACCCATGACCTAGAGTTAGCAGCAGTGGTCTTCGCTCTGAAGACATGGCGACACTATCTGATGGGCGAGCGCTTTACGGTCTTTTCCGATCATCAGAGTCTCAGGTATATCTTCTCGCAGAAGGACCTGAACCTGAGACAGCGACGATGGCTCGAGTTCCTCCAGGACTATGACTTTGAGATAGTCTATACTCCTGGGAAGGGGAACGTAGTAGCTGATGCTCTCAGCAGGAGGACGGGCATTCAACTACTTGAGGAGGCGACGGAGCAGCTAGCCTCTTTGCAGATATCCTTCGTGGATAGAGATGGAGCAGCCTTTCTACAGTCTCTCACAGTCACTCCTCCACTACTGCAGCGAGTCAGGGAGGCACAGCATGGGGACGCTGACTGTGAGACACGGCGTGCACAGATATCCTCGGGACAGACACCTGATGGTTTCTCCCTTGGAGCAGAGCACGACATCCTTTTCAGAGGACGTACCATGGTACCAGTCGCTTTGCGAGAGGAAGTGTTGAGGGAGTTTCACACTTCACCTTTAGCGGTACATCCTGGAGTGGCGAAGATGTACCAGGACCTCAGACGACAGCATTGGTGGCCGGGCATGAAGAAGGCTGTAGCAGAGTTCGTTTCTCGATGCCTTACCTGTCAGCAGGTGAAGGCAGAGCATCAGGTACCAGCAGGCTTGGTACAGCCCTTGGAGGTTCCGGAGTGGAAGTGGGACGGCATATCTATGGACTTCGTGACTGGACTTCCACGCACTTCCAGAGGTCACGACTCCATCTGGGTGATTGTTGACCGACTCACCAAGTCGGCACACTTCTTACCCATCAGAGAGCAGGGCTCGGTGGAGAGCTTGGGACGTCTCTACGTTCAGGAGATTGTGCGGCTCCACGGCGTGCCATCATCTATCGTTTCCGATCGTGATGCCCGCTTTACTTCCCGGCTTTGGAAGGGGTTACAGGAGGCGTTCGGGACGCATCTACGTCTTAGCACAGCTTTTCACCCTCAGACGGATGGTCAGACGGAGAGGACCATTCAGACTCTCGAGGACATGCTCCGCGCATGTGTCCTCGACTTTGGTCGTAGCTGGGAGGACCACCTACCCTTGGTGGAGTTCGCATACAACAACAGCTACCACTCCACCATCGGGATGGCACCGTACGAGGCGTTGTACGGCCGACCATGTAGATCTCCTTTGTGCTGGACAGACCCTGGGGAATCAGCACTGGTGGGACCGGAGATGGTCCAGGCCACGACAGAGAAGGTCCAGGTCATCCAGGAGCGGATGAGGACAGCTCAGAGCCGGCAGAAGTCATACGCTGACAGAAGGCGGAGGCCACTGGAGTTCGAGGATGGCGACCACGTCTTCTTGCGGGTCTCACCTCGACGTGGTATTCGGAGATTTGGCCGAGGCGGCAAGTTATCTCCGCGCTTCATCGGACCTTTCCAGATTCTCAGCAGGATTGGCGAGGTGGCTTATCGCCTGGCTCTACCACCTCAGTTGCACCGGGTGCACGACGTCTTTCACGTATCCCAGCTGAGGAGATACGTGCACGACCCGACGCACATCATTGACCATGGGGAGCTTGACGTTGACGATGGGGCGACTTTTACGGAGGTCCCGGTGGAGATAGAGGATCGACAGGAGCGGGTCCTACGTGGGCGATCGATTCCTCTTGTGCGCATCAGATGGCAGCACGGGAATCTCCAGGAGAGCACTTGGGAGCGGGAGGCTCAGATGCGTGCTCAGTACCCTCTTTTGTTCCCCTAGTTTTTGTTGTATCTTTACGGGGACGTAAAGCCCTGAGGTGGGAGTAATGTAAAGACCGTAAAATTCAAGGGAAATTTTTTCTTAATTTTCTTTGGATTTTTACAAGAGCGCGGTTTCAGACGGCACCTGATTCCGAGGCCCGGAGTGCCCGGAATTAATTTCCGAAGTTTGGCTCGGGTACGTTCAGTGAACGAACGAGCGGGAATTCCTAACTTTTGATCCGGTGCTCGGAATTGAAATCCGAGGGCACCGATGAACTCGCAGCGCCGATATTCGCTTAATGAGACCTTTTCGGGAGTTGCGTTTGTTGCGGGTTGAAAGTTACGTTTTGGGGTTTTTCAGTTAAGTTAAATAAAATTGTGTAAAACAAATTTTATTTAAACTTTAAAAAAAAAAAGAACCTACCTAAGGGGGTTGGAAGTGGGACCCACACCCACTTAACCTCCCTTGGGAGGATTAAGTGTGGTGGGGCCCACACGAACCCCTAAATCTTTTAATAACCTCTCAACTTCCCCCTTAAACTCCTCTTTTAATAACATGACAACTTTGTTAATTAATGGAGTTGAATTGTTTGAATTGTTTGAATTTCAAACCTTTGAAATTCAAATTGATAATTGTGTGAATAAAATAAGTCTTTAGCTTATTTTATTTGGGTTAGAATTCTCTAGCCACCTTGAGAGAATTTGGAGCCTTCATCTTCTTCTTCTTCAAGCTCTGACGAAGAACGAAGAACGTCTTCATCCTCGACGAAGAACGACAACACTTCGTCAAGGATCATCGACTCAGAGACCTAGTATCTTCGGACCTCTGCTTCCTCTTCGGACCTTCTTCGTCGGCAAACGAAGATCCGCCAACAACGTGTCGCATCGGACGTAAATCTTCGTCAACGGATTTGACGAACGACGACCGCGACGCCTGAATTCCGCGACGCCGTCTTCCGCGGAACGTAGAGGATTTCTTTGAATCTCAAACCCGAGGTAGGGGATGTTTTTATTAATTATTTTTATTCCATTCCTGAATCGTGGATTTTAGCATGACTAAACGTGAGACTTTTTAGTTATGTTATTTGTTAACGCGAGGGGAGTCGGACCGCACGAACACGGCCGAAACCCCCTCCTTCGTTCATGTTGATTCATGCGGGTGGAAGCAAGAGGCGTGGTGCCGTCGCACCACGCGGATGAACATGCTTATGATTTCCGCAATACCGTCGCGCTTCGCCGAGGAGAGATTTCAAGAACGCGACGCCGTCGCGCCGCGTTGGGAGGATTCATGGCACGACGAAAGGGGCGCGGTGCCGTCGCACCGCGCCGGACGACGAACACCGCGGCCGGTTCCGGGCCGCGGTGAGACGAGGAGACCGCGGCCGGTTCCGGGCCGCGGCGGAAGGAAAGACCGGCGGCCGTGCCGCCGGCGTCGGGAGTCGAGGGCGGGACCGGAAATTCCGGTCCCGTTGGTAAAAACCGGCCGGCCAGCGGCCGGCCGGATGTCATAAAAGCCGGGGGATTAAACCCCCGGCCGGTTCTTCAAGACCCCCCTCTTAATGAGGGGGGCGGTTCTTTAAAGGAGGGGGGGCAAAGCCCCCCCGGTTTTTGTCCAGCCGGCCCCCATCCGCGGGGGCCGTTTTTTTAATTCAAGGCACGGCTTTAAGCCGTGCCGTTTTGTGAAACGCGGGGCTTAGCCCCCGCGTGCCTCCCGCGTGCGCCGCGGCACCCCGCCGCCAGCGCGGCACGCCGCCGCCGCCTCCACGCGGCCCGCCGCCGCCGCCACGCGGCCCGCCGCCGCCACGCGGCCCGCCGCCGCCGCCACGCGGCCAGCCGCCGCCGCCGCCACGCGGCCCGCCGCCGCCGCCACGCGGCCAGCCGCCGCCGCCGCCACGCGGCCCGCCGCCGCCGCCACGCGGCCAGCCGCCGCCGCCGCCCGCCGCCGTCCGCCGCCGCCGTCCGCCGCCGTCGGCCGCCGCGCCGTCCAGAGGGGGGGGGTCGGGCCGGGTCGGCCCGGACCCGGACCCCCCGTTTCGGACCAGATTCGGTTCTTGGCTCATAACTTGAGCCTCGGACCTCCGAATGACGAACCGTCTGCGGCAACGCGATCCTTGGATCGAGACGGTCGTTTCGGTTTATCGCACTCAAGGTTTCGGGTTACTTTGAGTTCGGCCGGGTTGGTTCGTTCACGAAACCAACCGGGCCTTCGGAGCGGAAACACTCATATCTTGAGCTACGGACGTCCGATTGACGTGCCGTCAGTCGCGTAATGTTCCTCTTAGTGAGACGGATCTTTTGGCATACTCCGCCCGAGGTTTGGACGCAGGTGGAGTACGGTCGGGTTGGTTTTGCCTTAAAAACCAACCGGGCCCCGGAGACGAAAATGCCTATAACTCTCAGACCGGGCGTCCGATCGACGCGCCGTCTGTTGCGTTGAGTTCCTTTTGTCGATACGGAACTTTTGGATACATCAACTTCGGTCTTCGTGACAGTTGATGTATCAGCCTCTCGGCTCGTGGAGCGGACCCTCCGTACGAGCTTGCTGTGTGCGGGAACCCTAGTGCTGGTTGCGACTGTTCTACTGCGACGACGACAGTACAGAGATCCTGTGTGGATTCGACGACGACAGTACAGAGATCCTGTGTGGATTCGACGACGACGACTACAGCACTCAGCGATCCTACGTGGATCAGTGCTTCAGGTTCTGTGTGAGCCCGATCCTGTGTGGGTCCTTGCGCTCAGCGGTTCTGTGTGAGCCAGCGCCTACAGGTTCTGTGTGAGCCCGATCCTGTGTGGGTCTTCTGCGGGGGTTAGTTACCTATCGATCCTTCGTGGGTCCGACGACTTAGATGGATCAGTGATCATCTTTATCGTCCTTGAAGAAGTATACCTGTGTGAGCTGAATCCTGTTACTTTCCTTTGTGGAATACGTATACTTTCCTGCGTGGACTGAGTTATACTTGAGCTCGGAGGTTGGAGCGTATTTGAATTGATGACTTAGGTATATGTATGGGCATATACCTAAGCAGTGTGATTGTACTTTGCTTCGTGGTTTATCCTTTGTGGATTTTGAGAGACCTTCAGGGGTCTCGGGGTCCCTACTGAGTAGCTTATACTCACCCCTGCACGGGCTTCGCCCGCACTACGTTGTGTTGGTTGCAGACGACGGACAGCGTTGACCTTAGCTGAGGTTCGCGGAGCGGGACGGTACCCGGAGGTGGACCACTGGGCGGGACGAGCACGGAGCGGACGGTGGGACCCGTGGAGCAGAGGAGCTATCTGTACCCACCCTTCAGGTGGGATTTCCGGTGGACAGCTCGGAGTAGCGGCCTTTACTTTACAGTTGCTGTTTTTCCCTTTTTGAGTTGTACTTTACTTTCAGTTTGGGTTTGTATTCTGGCCCATTTACTTTTCCGCACTTTCAGTTGTTCTCTGCTTTCTTAGTGATTACCTTCCGCTTGTTTACTCTGTGGTGTGTGTTTTCTTTTCAAAGGCAATGCCTTCCCTTTTTACCGGGATTTACGCCTTGGTGCTAGTCGCCAGCCCCTGGCCTATGGAAGGCGGGCTTGGGGTAGTCACGGCTCGGACCCCGAGGGCGGGTCGTGACATATTTTATGAAAATGATTTTACCACCTGAAGTGGTTAAAGAATGGTCATCATGATAAATAAAATTAGTAATTAATTTATTCCTCGATGTGACTGTGATTACATTATTTCATTCCTAGAAGAGAATGAAATTATTCAAGAAAATTTTGATATAATTTATGGTACTCATACTTAGAATTTTATCATTAATATTTGAGAGCTGATGGAATTTGACCAAATAATTTCTCCTTCATTTGGTAAAGTGAATGTTGTTATAAAAATTATTCTATGAATTGTGATTTTTTATGGCAATGAGGTGTGTGTTGTGAATCTAGCGGATTCTTCCACATTAGTTCTCACTACCACATTCACCAACTTCAAAATACATGGGGGCTCCACTCCCAAGTAGATGTATTGTAAAATAAAATTTGGTCCAAGTATTCCAAAATATAAAACAGTCCTCTTGGTGATGGGTCTAGCTCGTTATGAATATATTATGAATTCATCAACCACCAAAAGTAGAAATTATAATGACAAATATGAGTATGCACAACGAAAAATACTAAAGATCTTATATATGTCGATCTTGAAGAAAAACATTTATAAATATTATTTTGATTAAATGCTTCAAAAGAACTCATATATGAGTTAGTATATGCTCATGTAAGTACATTTATTGGTAGAGAAATCAATTAATGGAACTAGAAGAGAGAATATATTCTTCCATTTGATAGTACAAAATCTTAATGATTTGTTATATCTAAAGTGTCGATGAGATATATCAATGGTATTCTTGAAAATGAATATCATATGGAGACATTGCATAAAAGAGGTACCTCAATATGTAACAAGCATTCATAAAAAGTGATTATAAAGAATTTGTTATGTACAATCGAATCAATAATGTTAAACCGGAAGTTTACTAATCCTAACACTTTAAATATATGACATTATGGTTTAGGCCATTCAAGATCAATTATAATGAAAGATATCGATTCAAGTATACATGAGCATCAATTTGCTGATAACATAGTAAACATCCATCAGGGTGAGAATGGTGATTTTATTTAATGGATGCATGTCTACTAAATTATCAAAGAATTCATTCGCATTAGGTTATTATGAATGCCCCATGTATAATAATTTATATCATTAGTAGTTATTTTGGAAATGAATTTCTCAATATTTATGAAGAACAAATTATGAAGTATATATAGGCGCGCTCACCTACCTTGTGATCCATTTAAATACTATATGAAAGATGCATCTACTGAATGGTCACGTGTGTTACTAGCTACTGATGAGTGTGCATTTCATGCTATACATGTTGATTAAAATAAATATTGAGCATCACATACTATATACAAAATGGACTTGTAGAACCATTGACAAGATGTTCACAACACTTATAGGAATGTAAAGTGTTAAAAATCAATAGTATGATTATACACATCGGAAGCGTGATTGAACTAATTATATAAAATCATTGTTCATCATGAGTAGAAAGCAATAAATATATTTTTCCTTGAAGAGGAAAATGAATATATAGACAACATTATGTCTTTTTAAATATTGTCCCTGAAGGGACACTGGTACCAAAAAAAATATGAGATCTCATTCAATGTGGTTGATAATATATTTGAATTTTTAAATGGTTTCAAAACTCACCAATGACAACGGATATTGATAGACGTCGACATCACAATAATTGGTCAAAAGTATTAAAGAAACTTATGATGTGTTCGGCATATAAAGTTTTTGGTTTATTATCCAAACTACGGACTATTGAATACCGATAAGATTATTATAAGAAATATTCTTCCATTATATTTAGATATTTATATATGTTTTGATTACTTCCAATTAATGTTGTCACTGTTTATTGATTATAACATCTATATATGAATCCCCGAAGGGTTTGAAATGTCTGAAGCATATTCAAAATAATGAAAGTTTCACCCAATCAGATAAATTATGGGGTGAACCAAATAAGATATATTTCATGTATTTGTCTTAAGATATTTTTGTATAAGGAAGAATGTACAATTGATCTCATCATCACATGGTTTGTATAAATTGATGTTTTTCCCTTAATCATGTTTTTCTCATTGAGTTTTCTTGATAAAGTTTTCAACGAGGCAACATGGTGGAGACTTGATGTTATTGTACTCTTTTTCCCTAATCAATGGTTTTCCCCTGAAGGGTTTGTCCTTGATGAGGATTTTAATGAAACAATCATACATCATAATGGATATCCAAATGAGTTATAAATTATTATGGATATTTGAAATTAATGGCAACTGTTGACCTTCCCTATGAGTTGTAATTTTCAATGAGACCATTCATTATTACCTATGGTCTTCCACTCATGTCTTGAAGACATAATTAGATAATATTAATTGATGTTCTGAAGACATAATTAAATGATACAATCAGGAATTGAGAACGATGCACTCTTTTTCTCTTCATCATATTTTTTCCCACTGGGTTTATTTTTAATGAGGCATCATGACATAGAATTTAATTATTTTGGTTTCACTTATTTTTCTCACAAGTTTTTTTTTAAGTGAAGATTATATAAAATTCCATGTAATTATGATTCAAGTATACATGAACATCAATTTGTTGATAACATAATAGACATTCATGTTTCGTCAACGATACACATCACCTACAATTGATCATTTATTCCCAGTTTTAAAATTCCTTATAGTTTCAATCGACATTCGATCTTAGTTTTTTAGGCATCTGTGATGCGTTTCTCTATAGTTTTATTTTCACATCTTGTGAAAGTATTTTGGACACTAATATAACCTTCACCATTCTTTTTCAATGAAATAATGGTATCACAGTAGAAGTTTTATTGTGCATGTCAACGAGTTATTCCATTCCCAGATCAAGTCAGGATTCACACATGAATTTTACATCACCTGTCAAAGCCAAAGCAGGGGGGAAACAAAACAATTATACCCTAAAACCACACCTTCAAGCTATACTGAGGAGAGATCTTCATACACTGTCTTGATGCCAGGCCTCTCTGATATGGGGCGGATGCAACGCAGAGCAATCTGAAGCACCTCTTTCATCCCCTTATCCCACACAGGGTTCACCATTTCCACCATTAACACTGCCTCGAAGCACTCCGACCCCCGCCCATCCGCCACCTTCAGCCGCACCCAATCCGTGAGATCCACCCCACCATCCTCATCAGAGACCACATCTCCGGCGCATTTTCCAGTCAATATTTCCAGGAGCACCACCCCGAATGCGTACACATCGGACTTGAAGGACGGCATGGGCCTCTTGGATGCAGCCAGCTCCGGCGCCCGGTACCCCAGGATCCCCGCATCCAGAATCTGCTCGCTGGTGCCCGCCTGGGTCATCAGCCGGTGCAGGCAGTAGTCCGCCACCCGCCCACTCAGCTCCGGCCCCTCCAACAGTATGTTTGTCGACTTCACATTCCCATGTGGAACCGCACGGTCAAAATGTAGATAGTTCAGGCCCCGCGCAACATCCACCGCTATCTTCAACCTCTGCGCCCACGATAATGGTGGATCTCTTCTTCCCGGTCGATCTGAAAATGCCAAAAGGAGCCTAAAAACCAAACTGGAATTGAACAAATCAAGAAAGAAACTGATTACCATAAAGAAAGCTTGCAAGACTCCCTGGCGAGATATAATCAGAAAGAATGAGCTTTTCATGCTGAGAGGGACCCCAATAGTAGCCTCTCAGCCCCACAACATTAGGGTGCCTGATGTTTGCAAATTTCTTAGCCTCCTTTGCAAAATCTTTTCTCTGTCTGGCCACTCCTTCCCTCAGCCACTTTACAGTCAAGAAAACCCCATTATCCAGTGTGGCCCTGTAAGAAGTCCCATGGCTGCTCCTCCCCAGCACCTCCGCCGGAGCCCTCGACAGTTCCTCGGGCGTCAGCATGATTGATTCATCAAGGAAGTACAGCTCCCCAACCAATCGATCCGGTGACCTCACGTACAGCCTCGAGAGATTCTCTGAAGCAAAGAAATCACCCGACTCCGGCGACCATGGGAATTGGCTGTTTTTCGATTTGCTTTCGGGTCTGTTGATGTCAAGTGATGGCCCTTTCTCTGCTGAAGACACTGAAGCAACATGAGTGCCCACCCGCTTTTGGATGTCTTTGCTGGCAACTTGATCCGGCAGGGACTTCCTCGATCCGCGGTTGTAATGTACAAAAACGGCGAGTAAGAGCACAAGGACCACGATGACCACGCACACAATTACTACTACTACCACTTTCACATGTGAATTGATCGGCTTCTTTCGAGGAGTGGGGAAGTTGCGAAGGCTGGAAGGGTGGTTTGGGAATGTCAACTTTGTGTTTCCGGGGTAAAATGAAGAACTTGGGAACCTCCTCAGACTCTCAGGAACAGCCCCGGAAAGGTCATTGTATGATACATCGAGCCTTTCGAGATGATCCGTGAGATTCGAGGGCAGCGGTCCTGTGAAGTGATTCTTTGAGATGTCTAATGAAGCCAAGGATTTCATACCAGCAGTTGACACGGGTAGGGAACCTGAGAGATTATTTCCAGCAAGATTCAACAGCTGGAGCTGAGTCAGCAACCTGAGCCCATCAGGTAAAGAGCCATTAAGATGATTATGGGAAAGATCAAGAGACCGGAGACTGAGCTCATCGACTGAAGGAGAAGAGAAAACTACACTCCCATTCAGCATGTTGTTCGCAAGGTGGAGATCATGTAAAGTGGGTAATGTAAGCAGTTCAGCGGGGACCGATCCATATATTTGGTTGTTACTAAGATCAAGGACTCGAAGCTTCGGATATTGAGTTGCAAAACTTGGAAGGGGGCTGTGAAGGGAATTATGAGAAAGATTGAGGTAATTCAGACGTAGAAACGGTGAAGCTGCCACTGGAATGGAACCCGTCAACCAGTTACGGCTGAGATCAAGGGATTCAATGTTCTCCCATTTCAAGGTTATGCTTAAGTTTCCTTCAAATTGGTTATTTGAAAGATCTAACACAGAACAGCTTCCGGCCATTAACGGAAGCTCTCCGGATAGTGAATTTGAAGACAGGTTAACGGCATGCAACGTGGTCGACGCGATCATATGTAAAGGCCCTGAAACACATTGTCAAAAATGAGATGCATAAACCATGGGTGGGAAGATTGGTAACACTGATCCTCAAAAAAAGAAGTGAAAATTATCACAAGTGGGAACTACAATGCTTTTCAGAAGAGTTGTAAAACAGACACTTTGAAGTCCAGTAATACCTGAGATGTTGTTGCCGCTCAAATCTAACTCAGTGAGAACCAGTGGATCTCCTTTCAGAAGGTCGCTGGGAAACAACCCTGTAAATCTGTTGTGACTAAGCTTGAGGACCTCCAGCTCATAAACAAAGTTAAATCCAGGCAATTCTCCAGAGAGCTGGTTGTAGCTGAGGTCCAACACCTTCAGGCTCTGAAATTCTTCCGGCTCGACCCCATTCACCAATGACCCTGACAAACTGTTATGGCTAAGATTCAAATACTTCACAGTCTCGGAAATTCCAGGGAGAAGTTTCTGCTTCTGAGATCCGGAACTCACCAACAGATTGCAACTAAAATCAATATGAACGGCTCTGGACAGGAACAAGAAATCCACATTTAAGTCACCGTCGAGCATATTCCCATGCAAGTCAATAACCTCGAGACTTGTAATAAGATCGAATCCTTCTGGTATTTGTTTGACGAACCGATTCAGAGACAGGTTAAGGTACACCAGATTCGTCAACTGCGTCAGTGACGATGGAATCGACCGGGAGAGAGAGTTGCTGCTCAGGTCCAATGACTGAACCGAAGACAGACCTGAAATTGAACCGGGGACGAGGCCGGAGAAGTTGTTCCCAGCTAACGAAAGCCTCCGCAAGCTCCCCAACTGGCCGATTCCACGCGGCAAGGCCGAGGAGAATAGATTGTTGGAGAGATCCAAGCACTCGAGGCGCCCAAAATCACCAATGTTGTCAGGAAGCCTGCCGGAAATAGAATTGTTAGCGATGGACAGGTTCACGAGCTCCGTGAGATTCGAAAACACGCCAAGGTCCACGTCGCCGGAGAGACCCAAGTTATCGAGAGAAACTCCGGCGACGTTCCCACCATCACAGACGATCCCATTCCAAGAGGACGGGCACCCACCCGCGTCAATGGATTCCTCGTTCCATGAGTTGCGGACGTAACCAGTAGGGTCGCGCGAGATTCCCTTCTTGAATTCAAGGAGAGTCAGAACTTCCTGAGAAGGAAGCTGTCCCGCGGCGGAGGCCAGCAAAAAGGACGCCACCACAACGCCGAAGAGTTCCATTATAGCAGAAGCGCGAAATCTAGAACCCGGCAGGGCTTCCGATTTTTGAAACCTGGAGCCTAATACTCCTGATCGAACCCACAACCACCCACAATCATTGCCATTAAAAGAGTAATCCTCCCTTGAAAGCCAAAAATGAGGGCCATGCATCGCATATTTTCAACCACCTCGGGAGCGAAAGTAAGAAGCAAGGATCACGCGCAAAACCTAAAAGATCCAACGAACTTCTTGCGACGGGAGCTCCGCCGTGTAGTATGAAACAATGCGGCCCTGCGAGAGAGTTGAACGTCTCCGTCAGAGAGAAACCAGGAATGAAATGACAGGAACCCAGAGATGCCGTGGTCCGCCGTCAACGGGGCCTTGGCATCCACGACAGAGAAGCATTGAAAATACGGGGCCCAGAAGATTTCACCTCCTCGGAACCCTAACGGCAGTAAATTCGAGGCAGCGGCGGAGCACCGAGAGCTTCCACCAGCGGTCGCAGCAACGGGAGTGAAGTGCTGGGAGTGGATCAGTGCGCAGAGTCACGTGAAAAGTTAACCCGCAATTGAAAAACTGGAGCGGCGAATCCGTTCTGAGGTGAAGATGTGTATTATTATTATTATTACTATTATTACATATTATAAATAGAGCGGGAATTGTTGGGGTTCCCTGCAAAATACGGTAGCCTTACCCGGGAAGGGGGAGGGTAGCGTAGCTCAAGTTAACCCATCGGTTAAGAAAATGAGGCACTACTGTTCCTTTGATTATTTTTTTATATATTTTGTAAATAAATGTTGGGGATATTAATTTTTTATAATTATTTTTAAGATCTAAAACGCATTTTTATTATTTTGAGAATTTTTAGAATAAAATACAATAAAAAGTATTGTTATTTCTTTAATTTAAAGCACAATGGGACTACGAATGAAGGTGGCGCATGCGGCGAGACTCGCGGCTCACGGACGCCAAAGAATCGAATCTAATTTAGTTAGTAGATTGATGTTTGAAATCCAGGTTGCCGCATGACACGGGTCAAGGGGTGGAAGTCCGACTGCTCTTTCGCCGGATGTTTTTGTTGATCCGAAATCATAAAGCAGGTGCACGTAGTATTTTTTGGGAAACTAATATCGTGTTTTTAAAAAAAAAATGTCGTCAGTAATATCATGATAGAAATAACTGAATAATAAACTTACCTATATATAATAAGTTAAAAATAAAACATAAAATTTAAAAACTTATTTTAAACATATCTATCGAATAACATGCCAAAGGAACACAATGCCCAAATTCACCCTCCAGATTATACACGCAACATGCATACATACATATATTCTTTATATGACAATAAACACATACTTGTATATGGAAAAAATATGGTAAAATTAACTAACAACACATTTATTATCTAACACTTATTATTTAACATTTTTTTTGGATATCTAGATACTAATAGGTATTAGGATCATTACAAATTCAGTGAGATGGGAGGTAAATCATTGAATCTTTTTCTTTTACATTCCAACACCAAACATCCTTAACCGTCTGTTAAAATAATTGACTTGTTTGTTGTTTTCACTTTCCTACCACTTCAAGAAACAGTAGAGAAATAAGTATCTGCACCCACCAAAAGCATTCGTGGAAGAGGCTTTTGTGGCATTGGTGGATGCATTTGGCAGTCGCGTTAGATAGGGTCGTGAGCATTGGAGGGGTCAAACCGAACATCGTAGACCAGAACAAACACGAAATTAGAAATATATACCGAGAAGCGAAAACGAATCGAGAAGCATAATTAAACAAGAAAAAGAAGCAAACTGATAGAAGTGAACATACAACAAATGGAAGAACGCGGAAAAGTAAAGAACGCGAGGGATCTACGTGTTTCGGATCTTGTTGAACCTACTTGCACTGTAAAAACACCACCACCATATTTGTTATTATACAAAAACAAACAACATCACCACACAACATAGAAAGCGATAAACAAATAAACACACATGGACCAAGCAAACTATTTGTGTCTGTGATCCTTGCCCCTCCAAGACTCACAGTGAACTCAAGCCAAAGATGGTAGCATTCATCTCCAAGCAGAACGAACTCATGCATGACAATCCTAACACATACCAAAAAAAGAAGAATAAGAATATAATGTGGTGCAGAGCAATAAGAAAATAAACACGCTCACAAAGTCGAACCTACACCAAGAACCCGAATCACTTGTAGAAGTAAAAGAAGCACTACCATGGTTGAAGTTCTTCAAGGCTGTTGCGGTCCACATAGAGTTCACACTATGTGAACTCCCCAATGGAAAAGATGACCAGAACATGGAAAGGGATGTGAGATCGTCGAAGGAAGGCACTGGAGGTCGACGGGATTTCTCTCTGGAATGGAAGCCGAATGGAAGCCGGAGGAACCGCTCCCTCATAAGGATAAAGACAGCCGCACAGAAGGCAAATGAAGCGATGAAAGGCAATGAAGGTGGAGCAAATGAGGAGGCGATGAGTGTGGCAGGCAAGACGGGCGTGGAGGACACACGTTTGGTCGAGAGAGCTCGGAAGGATCGTGAAGCAGGCCGGCGTAACAAATCCCAAACGACCAGAGGAACAAGCGATGAGAGAAGACTTGAAGAAATGTAGGCAAAGCGGAATGCCTCATTTACAAAGGGCGAGAAAACACACCAACAAAACAAAACGTAGTTGTCCGACCTTCCTTTATCAACGACCAAGACCAGACGTGGAGAGAACACCAAGATCAAGTCTCACACACCCAAACGTTGAAGCCCGAAGCAAAGGCCCACATCGAGGCATCGTACTAATACCTCTATTTTGTATACATATTTTGATGTGTTTTTATATATGAATTCATTGCATATTAATTGATATAATATAAGATATGTTCCTGATATTAATGTTTTGTGAATTCTTATCCAAGATTGACATTTGGAACAATACTAAGGAAAACAATGGAACTGAGGAACAAAAAGGCACTTCTTGCCACGATGGAAGTGAAGCGGCGTGACACCGGATTTTTAAGGATGATCATGGAGCACATTTGGGGCATAAAATTGAAGAACCGAGGCAAAACAAGGCTTCCAAAACAGAAAAATGGAATTACACGTCGTGCAATCATTACACGACCTGTACCAGTGCATGCGGTGAAAAGGAGGAGACGACATGAAGCAATTAAAAGCAGCTGGGAAATTTACACGTAGTGTAACTGAGTTACATGTGGTGTAAATTACCTGTAGAAAATTTACACGTGGTGTAACCCATTTACACGTGTAATTTCCTAAACGGGAATTTTTCATCCAGATTCACTAAATCTTCATTTTTTTACCAAATCTTCAACATGGGACCTACTCGGACCATTCCTTTATGAAATTCATTAATAATGGAGCCTATCTGGAGCCTATAAATGGAAAGGCCAAAGCTCCACTCAAGGGACATTCCATGTAAGCGTGGAGAGGATCGACTACCGGGAGACTGCCGCAGGGTTCCGACCCGGATTTCTTCATAGATAGGTTTTTAATTTTGTTTTTCCTTTCTTTCTTTCATGTAATTGTTATATGCTTTATAATTTTAATTCCAATCTATTTCTTTTCCACATTCCATTCTTGTTCTTTCTTTTCTAATCTTTCCGCTATAGGTATTGGTTTATTCATCATCAGTGACCACCCGACGATGATCGACTAAACCCCACAGGGGAGTGCGAGATCAGTTACAGGGGGTGCATACCAATATTGTTTGATTTGATTTCATGCATAAAACTGATTATATTCAAAAGTATCATGTTGTGCCTGCATGCCCATTTTATTTGTCATTGAATCATTGGACATATGTTTTCAATAATGAACAAACCCCAATATGATTGAGATAATTTATTCATGATGATTGAATGTAATTATTCTTCTACTTTTGACAATTTGAATTTAACGCATTTTAGATATTTCGATTCATCTAACCACAATGATTGGGATTATAGGGTCGTTTGATAGGGAATGACAATCTCTTCTATCGATAAAATTGTTTGGTTGCGCAACTATTTGATATAATTATTTTGCTACTGAAATAGAATTAATTTATTTAGCAAAACCACCCCTTGAAACTGATTCCCCTCTCTTCTATTTTTCTATTTGAATTCAGTTATTTAAATTGCATAATTAGTTTAATTAAATCAATCAAAAATTGGAGCGACCCAACCTTTAGTCTAGAGTTGTCATTCGTGCATCCCCCGCTCTCTATGGGTTCGACCCTGCACTTTTTCTATTTTACGCCCTGTAGTTAGTATGGTTTGGGACAATATAAATTTCTAATTTGACGCACACTCGGAGGAATTAACGATGCCTTTCAGGCATGTCAAATTTTGGCATCGTTGCTGGGGTGCAACAGAGCGTTGTAGACGACTCGAGACCGATTATTTAGGTCAAAGTATTTTCTAATCCCATTTATGTTTACCAATTTTAGTTTAGTTAATTAATTTTGTCGACATTTTTTTATCATATATTACGCTTTTGGTAATGTTTCGTGGTGTGCAGGATGAGTCTTTAGATGACCCAATATTATGCCGCACCACCATCAGAATACATTAAATTTTTGGAGTATCTGACCACACGGGAAGCACTAAATTCCGAAGAGTGGACACAACAAGACAATGTTCAGAATGATTCATATTCTCATGTGTATGATGAATTCCAACCCCAACAGTGGAACTACACCTACTATCAGCCCAACGGAGGATCTCCTGACTATCAAATCTACCAAGGCAATTGCTGGGTCGAGCAGTACACTCATGACGACTACTACTTGCAGCACACTCAAGATCAACATCAAGAAGAAAGACTTACCCGATTACTCTCTCAATGCATTGAAGTGATGGAAAAGAGGATGGACTATAATGTGGTCAAACTCAATGAACAGAGAGAATTGACTACTCACCTTTCCCAAATCATTTCAATTTTTAATTGTCACCTACCAATAGTTTCTAATTTATATACAGGGGACTTTGAAGATGATGAATATCAAGAAGCAGAGGAAGTCCAAGCTATTGAAATAAAACAACCTCAAGAGCATTACACTCAAGAAAGCCATTTCTTCCAACAACCTCCGGAGAAAAACTCAGATGACAGACTAGTCACATTGCTCACACAGTTCCTTCCATTTTTGGATAAGCGGGTGGATGATAATAAAGCCCGACTCAATGAACAAGGAACCCAAGCCAAAGATGATAAGCATTCACCTCCAAGGAGAATGAACTCATGCACGCTAATCCCAACAAAAACCTAAAAAGGAAGAAGAAAAATACAATGCAATGTAGAGGGATAAGAAAATAAACTCGCTCGCAAAGCCTAACCTACACAAAGAACTTGAATCACTTATAGAAGAGAAAGAAACACTACCATGGTTGAAGTTCTTCAAGGCTGTTGCGGTCCACACAAAGCTCACACGATGCAAACTCTCCACTAGAGAAGACAGCTGAAACATGGTAAGGGCTGTGAGATCGTCGAAGGACAGGAATGGAGGTTGAAAAGATTTCTCTCTAGAACGGGAGACGAATGGAAGCTGGAGGAACCTCTCCCTCGAAAGGATAGGGACAACCGCACAGAAGGCAAATGAAGCGATGAAGGGCAATAAAGGTGGAGCAAATAGTGAGGCGATGAGTGTGGTAAGTGCGATGGGTGAGGAGGACATACGTTCAGTCAAGGGAGCTCAGAAGGATTGTGAAGCAGGCTGACATAACAAACCCCGAACGACTGGAGGAAAAAGCGATGAAATAAGGCTTGAAGAAATGTAGGTGAAGCAGATTGCCTTAGTTATAGAGGGCGATAAAACACACCAACAAAATAAAGCGCAGATGCCTGGTCTGCCTTCATCAATGTCCAAGATCAGATGTGAAGAGAACACCAAGATCAAGTCACACACACCCAAATGTTGAAGCCCGAAGCGAAGGCCCAAACAGAGGCCCACATCGAAGTAGCACACATAAGTCCAATAGGCTAGCAAATGATGGCTAAAGGCGGCAGAGCCCACGCGGAAGACCAAGGTATAAAAGCCTACACAAAACAAATACTTTGCATAATAATAATAAAGCAATTTTTTCATGGCATAAAACATCATTTTAATTTGAAAACCAATTTCAACAAATCCACACCTTTTCAAAATAAAATAAAAACCATGAAACAAGTGATGTTCTTGCAAGGGATATCTAGCCTATCGGTAGTTCAGATAGATTTATATAAATAGAAAACTTAAGTCTAAAATATTCACCTAATATAAATATCACTTAATGTGTGCCACAGTGAAACTCATTCTACCCGTACTTCCCATCTACTACTAACAAAACTACTAAACATGCTCAAAAATCAAACTAACTAAGAAACAAAATTAATATAGATCTTACCCACATATGATTTTAGTTCCAACGAAGACAATGAGATGCCAATCAACACCCAAACACCCCAAACACAAAACCTTATTTGGGAGTGAAAAACAATTAACATAAGAACTCAACAAAGTTCAAAAAAATGAAACAGTAAAAACAAAGAAAACAACAACCAAAAACAGTAAGCTGACAAGAGAAAATATTTCCACCTAAACCCAAACAGCTTAGACCACCCCAAACTCACCCTCTCTTCCAACTCCCCCCCACAAAACACATGCAGAACCAATATTAGGATCATAGAAGATAGGATACCTAGAATTTATGCCTCATTCCAACTAAAGGGATACTAAACGAAACTAAAGAACATCCATAGTGGCAAACTTGAGGCATAACATATTAGATTGGTCTAAACTATCCTTAGTTTTTAAGTCGAGAAAATATCTTTTGATATGGTCGGTCTTGCCACACTCAAAATACTAGAAGTTCTTAAACCGGTTCTTATATTTATGATTTTTATTGTTATTTTGAATTTGACCCCAAATATGTATTAATTGATGTCCAAAATTCACTCCATTAAACTCATCCATCAAACTATGTGTTTGAAGTTCTCTGGACAACACATTTGATTAAACCTATTCGAGGGTGATTGATTCTCTACCATACATTGTAGAATATTTTAGGGAATTAAAAGAATCATCAAAGGAATTCAACAAGATAATGGTTTGATCTTCATCATTTATACTAATATCTATATTAGCTAATCCAATCAACACTTTATTAAAATCACCAAGATGGATGCAAATAGAGAAACCATGGTTCATCTTAAAAGTATAAAAACACATTTTCTTATATAAACAACCAAGAAGAGACTTATACATATACAAATGTTCAAGTTTAATCCATATAGAATTAACAATAGTCTAATGCACAAATTCATGCAGAACTTAATCAACTAAGATTAACAACAACTTACAATGAGTTTTATAAATAATGTTAGGGTCGACATAAACATAAGTGGCGGTCGACTGACTATAGGCAGACATATACACTACAGGTTTCTTAGGGCCTAGAAAAGCTTTTTTTAGTCCATTGTGGACTAAAAACACACACATCTTAACTATCCACAGGTTAAAGTTGTTTTCTCCATCAAACTTATCAACTTCTAGCTTAACCAAAGACATCATTAACTCAAAATACCAGCTCTGATACCATTTTGTGTGGGTTGGAGGGTTTAAACCAAACATCGCAGATCATAATGAACACAGATTCAGAAAGAGTGATTGAGAAATGAAAATGATCCGAGAAGCATAAGTAAACAAGAAACATAAGCAAGATGAAATACACAGAGAAAGCAGTAAATAAAGAAACACACATGACCTAAGTAAACTATTTGTACTAGAGATCCTTATCACTCTAGGACTTGCAGTGAACCTGAGCTAAAGATGGTTGCATTCACCTCCAAGCAGGATGGACTCACGCATGCCAACCCAAACAAAGATCGGAAAAGAAGAAGAATGATACAACATAGTGTAGAGGAATAAGAAAATAAATAAGCTCACAAAGTTGGGCCTACACCAAGAACCTAAACCACTTGTATAAGAGGAAGCGTCACTGTCATAGGTGAAGATCTTCAAGGCTGTTGCAGTCTACACAGAGCTTGCACAACATGAACTCTCCAACGAAGAAGACGAACAGAACATGGGAAGGGTTGTGAGACCATCAAATGAAT
This sequence comes from Viscum album, assembly GCA_963277665.1. NCBI lineage: Eukaryota > Viridiplantae > Streptophyta > Magnoliopsida > Santalales > Viscaceae > Viscum > Viscum album. The sequence goes on along the minus strand of OY728135.1, from coordinate 209,430,169 downwards.
GCACCAGAGGTTAATGAGATTTATCTTTGGAACAAAATATGAATGAAAGCTGGAGGAACCACTCCCTCAAAAGGATAAAGACAACCATGAATATGTAAAATGAAGTGACAAAGATTAATAAAGGCAGAACAGATAGAGAGGCGATGAGTACAGCAGGCATGATAAGCGAGGAGGATACACATTTGGTCAAGGGATCTTGGAAGGACCTTGAATCGGTCCAGTGTAACAAACCTCAAACATACAGAGGGACACACGACAACAAAAGAATCAAAACAAGGCAGGTGATGCAGATCACCTCATTTTCAAAGGGTGAGAAAACACACCAAAAAAGAAAAACGAAACCACCCGATCTTCCTTTATAGATGGTCAGGATCAGACATGGAGAGTGCCTCATGATTAAGTCACACACACCCAAATACCAAAACTCGATGTGAAGGCCTAAACAGAGGCCCACATCAAAGCAGTACACCGAAGTCCAACATGCTAGCAAACGAAGGCCCAATGTGGCAAAACCCATTTGGAAGACCAAGATAAAAAGCCCACAAAAAAATATTTACTGATTTTAAGGATGAAGGATGCATGAACGAGGTTAATGCATCATGTCAGTGAGTTTTTATAAAAGGATCCCCCATCAAATCTCCTTCTTCTCCTCTGAAATTTGTTGTGAAGCCCTGTAGAATTTCTTTCTCAACAAATATTTACTAATTTTAAAAAGGTAAAATTTCGATTTAAAAATTTAATTTTTTAATTGTGTTTATTTATTTTAATTTTATGGTTTATTTATTTAATTTTTGATGTGTTGAAATTAGTGTTTTTCTATATGATTTATTTATTTAATATGTATTGATGCATGTATGAATATATAAATTACTGTCTTTTGTATGATTTAATTTTTGAATGAGTTATTATTTGTTGTATGAATTCATATTAAATGTTTAAGAAATTTAAATATGGTATGTCTAAAATATAATTTATTTTTAGGGAAATAAAATTGTTTTAAAAAATGTACATATTTTTAATTTAAATGGAGAGTTTAACATATTTATATGTATATAAAATACGTTATTTTAAATTAATATTAATTTAAATTATAATATTCTATACACTGGCTATATAATTTATTAAAAATATATTAGTTATATTAAGTATCATATTTAAATTTATTAAAAAATATATAGAAAATTATTTTTGTTAATGGTATAAAAATAATTTTCTATAAATAATAATTTTAAATTATATTAAGTGTAAATAATTATTATTTGAAGTAATAAAGTATGAAACATAATTAATTAAATATTGTAAAATAGAAAAATGACAAAAAATTTATACGTATGTAATTTTATTAAATTGAAAATAACATAAGTTTATATTATTTTAATGGTTTTTATGCAAGTGTAAATTATATTAATTTTATATATTACTAATAATAATCTTAATCAATAAATGTAAATAATATTAACTATAAATAATTATTATTTCAAGAAATAAAGTATATAATATATTTACTTATATTTTGAAAAGTAGTAGAATGAAAAAAAACAATATATATATATATATATGCAATTTTATAAAATGGAAAATAACATAAGTGTTTAGTATTGTAATGGTTATTATGTAAGTGTAAATTATATTATTTTTAATTAAATTTAATAAATTTTATTGTTAAATATATATATATACACACACATACAAATTGAAAAGTTAAATTTTTGGAAAACAGGTGTAGATATTTAATATATATTTTATCTAGTAATAGGTAAAGTTATATAATATGTAGAACATAATAAGTATATCAAAAAAATGTTAAAATTATTATGTGATGACTAATCTTGATATGACTGACCAATGCATAATGGAAATTGCATGTCTTTTTTTTGTGTATATGGCTATATAATTCGTAATAATTCCATTTTCGTTTTTTCATTGATGACCTGTGAGTCATCTCTCACTAAGTTTTTAAGGACTTGCATGTCCTCTTAAAAAAAGTTATGTATTTCATACCCCTAGACCCCCTCACATGCATGTGAGTAAATTTGTAATTAAAAAATGATCGACAAAAGGCGTCCCTGAAGAGGCGTCCCCAAAGAGGTGTTCGAGAACAGGTGTTCGACAAGAGGTGTTGTTGTTTGAAAGGAGACGAAGGTTGCTAAAATATTTGATAATAGAGACACTAGGAGTCCACCCATAGTTTTGGTTAGTTTATCAGATAATGATAAACTAATCCATAATAAGTCTCAAGATCAAGTCATGGTTATTTATTCATAAGTAATTAAAATTTATGGAACATTTGATAAGTGGTATAAAAATATATAATGTTATATTAAATTTTCTTTGGTAATAATATCAATATCACTATACCTCAATAGTTATAAAACAATACATAGAAAAAGTCTCAATATCAAGTAAATTATTTAATCATAAACAATTTAAATAATTTAAAATTTTGATGTAGTATATAATATTTTATTAATTATTTTTTTCTAGGTAATCATTTCTACACAAATATATTGCAATAGTGAGGTAATTTATATCAAGAAGGATTTTAGATATAGTTTTACACCTGCAAGAGTAGAAAATCTTCATGGTTGTCTGACATTAGATGAAGTTCGTAATAAGATTCATAATTGATTAAAACAGAGGGATGATTACTTCAATAACATATCGACATCTTCAATATCCTGAATGTTTATGGCACACGAGTACCCTCTGGTCGATGATAAGGATTGGATGGATGCATCTATGCTATTCAAGAAATATTGTACTAATGGTCTGATGTAATTGTATGTGGTGATTTGTGATATTGATGTGGTGCAACTGATTACTACAGAAATGTGTTTTGTGAGCTCTACAGAAGTTGGTCCTTCACAACAATCTTATTCATTGACTCCTTCTCATATGAATCTTATGATAGAACCAAATTATGAAGAAGATGATCAGAATTTGGAAGGAAATGTAGATGATATCCCTTTGTGTACTTCTAATATAGTGAATGAAAGTTTATCTGAGGAAGAAGAATCCGATGAGGCATCAAGAGATGATATGGGGAATGAAACTTCTTAGGTTCCTTTTAGAGATAAACATCGACGACAGAGTGATGTGGGGAATTAATCTTTTGAGGTTCCTTTGAGAGACATGCATCCATGACATCCACCGGTTAATGGTAACCATCATTCAGTATTGAGTTCTTTAGTTGAAGGAATGTCACATGGACAAAATTTTTATTGGAATGTCATTACACCAACTTCTGAATTCCCTAGCATTATAGGTAATAGATCTTCATCAATTGATAATGCCATCTATATTGGGAAGGAGTTTGAAAGTAAACTTGCCATGAAAAATGTGATGAAACAATACCACATAGAGCGACATTTCACATTTATGGTTGATAAGTCAAAGAAGAAAAAATATCTCATTCGTTGTGAAAAATATGGGAAAGAATGTAAATTTCAATTAAGGGCAATATATGATATTTTTTTTGCATGTTGGAAGATAACCAAACTAGAAGGCCCACACACTTGTGTGCATCCAAGCTTGTCGCAGGATTACTCTTCATTTGATGTAGAGTTTATATCAACTGTTATTGTTGAGATGATGCAAACATTCCATGATGTTCCCATTTCCCTTATTTAGGAAAGAATTAAACAATTTTATAACTATAATATATCTTACAACACATCTTGGAATGAAAAATGAAAGGAAATTATACAAGTGTATGGTGATTGGGATGAATCTTATGCAATGTTGCCACATTTTATGAAATTGTTGTCTCTTAATAATCAAATTGTTTATCATTTGGTCAATGTTGAGTATGTGTCCCCCAATCATCAAGTTGATTAATCAAAGGTGAAGTTCAATAGGATTTTTGGGCATTCAGGCCATGCATCACTACTTTTCCCTATTGTAAACAATTCATTCATGTCGATGACACTTTCCTCTATGGAAAGAATAGAGGTGTTCTAATCATTTCTTCCACACAGGATGGTAATATCACTCCTCTACCACTTGCATTCTTTATTTTTGAAAAGGAGAATTTTGAATTTTGGATCTAGTTTTTGGAATGTGTACGCGTTCATGTCATACAAAACCAAGGCATGTGTCTGATATCTGATCTCCATCGAGCAATTATAGAGGCCATAAATAGTGATGGGGTTTCATGGACTGAGCCAAATGCTTATCATCGATATCACTTTAGACATATTGCAACTAATGTGCATAAGAATTTTAGAGATAAGACAATAAAGAAGGCGATCCTCAAGTTGGGTATGTTTTTCTAAACTTACTTTTTTTTTAAATAAAATTTCATATCCTTTTAATACATTATTTTGTTATGGTTTCCACATATGATTCCCAAAAAAAGGTTCGATTGATGTATTGAAGAGATTCGAAGGGATAATGAAGATGTGTATGAATATATGATGTAGATTTCAAAGGAAAAATGGTCATTAACATAAGATAGTGGTAGGAGATATGGCCATATGACCACTAATATAGTGGAGTGCATAAATGGGATCCTAAAGGGTGTACGCAAACTTCTTATCACAGGGTTAGTGAAAGATACATTTTATAGATGTGTGCACTACTTTGTTGATTGGTCCCAAAAGGCCTATTAGAGGATGAAAAATGGAATGTGTTTTACTTAACATTTCCAAAGTGACATTGATCAGATACTAAATGAGGCTTCAAGATGAAGTGTTGTAACCTTTGATAGGGAAAAGTGGAGCCTTCAGGAAAGAGAGTACTACGATTGGGCTACATGAACCAATGGTCGAGTGATTGTGGTGATGTTAGATAACATGTACTATGATTGCGGAAAATTTCCGGCATTGAGATATCCATGTGCACATGTTATTACAGCTTGTGCTTTGGTAAATATATCATGGGATCCCTATGTTGACTCGGTGTATCACATGATCACTTTGGTTAACTGTTATAGTGCATCTTAGATGATTTTTTTGTGAATTTCATTCCATCCCATTTCCTGTTGATCATCTGACTATCATCCTTGATATTTCTAGGTTTCGTAAGTTTTTTTTTCATTTAATGTTTTTTTCAATTTATTTTGTTTTTTAAATTATTATCTTCATACTACTAGGTTGCACTCCTAATGAATACCAAAATAAACTCAAATCATAAATGAGATGGATTGGCCTTGGTAATGAGGAGGGAGACTACGATGCAGTATTTTTCATGCAGAAGGATGTACTCATAAAAGATGTCCTCAAGTGGTAGGACATAGCTCCACATCCCGTCATCCATGATCGAGTCTGTTTATTTTATCATCAATGTGTATATTTTGTTTTGTATATGGAAATTATAGTAACAAATCATTTTATTTCTGACTAGATCCATTTCTAACATGTTTTAATTTTAGTTTATCTCATTTCTAGATTCTATCATAATGAATTTTGTGATACTATAAATATTAAAAAAATAATCATACAACGAAAATGAATATACCATGATTCCACATGTTAAATGCGGGTTTTTATCACTATTTCATTATATAAAAAAATTAGAATAAATTAAACTTCATTGGAGATCAATAAAACAAGAAATTCATAACCTAAACCAACAACATTTCCCATATATATTTTCTACCTTATTTTCCTTGTAGTTTTTTTAATAAAATTTTAAAATTATTATTGAATTCACTATAAAAAATAAATGATGATATCATTTGTGAATATGGAAGGTTTTTTATTTCTCACATCCCAAGATACTCATGTATCACAACTGGTTTTAGAGGGACGTTCTATGCCTCCTTTGAGTGTACGTAGATCTCATCGTTTCCATCATGTCACACCACCTCCCAATATAATCCCCCATCTTCATTCCACTGGATTCTATGGTGTAGAGATGTGTGACTTCACCTTTTTCGATCATCATCTCATTAGTGCTCTTGTAGAGAAATGGAGGCCAGAGTTACATACGTTCTATTTTAGAGAGGGGGAGATGACTATTACCCTACAGGTTGTGTCCATTATGTTGGGCCTTCCCATCGACGGTGTAGATCTAACAGGACAAGTTGGAGCATATTAGTTTGAGATTTTTCATAGATTACTGTCCATAGAGGTTCAAGATGATGGAAGGTCCATTTTCGGTGGTAGATTACACATTCCCTTGTTAGACCGTCACTTCTCACATCTAGTAGAGGATGTTGACGACATCACCGTGCTGCGATTTTCACGTGCATATATTTTGAGGATGATTAGTGAATGATTTTCATTGATCACTCCACTACTTTTTTACATCTAATTTATTTAACTTTTCTTGAGGATTTGGACTAGGCAGGCCGGTATAGATGGGTTTCCACTTGTCTAGAATATACATACATGGTGATATGCAGTGCATGTCGCATCGATAAGATGCATATCATAGGATGCATTGTTCTACTACATATGTGGGTTTGGGAGAACATCCCTCATTTACCTCCACATGCTCATGTTCCATTGCCTATAGATATTGTAACAGAGGATCCATATGGACGATGGTATGTTATTCCTTCCTTCCAATGTCTAACTTAATTGTATAACTTTCTATTATGGAATGTAACTATAACAATTTTATCTATAAATGGATCCAGGCACATCTGTATTCATATTCCTCTAGACATGACGCCCATGCTTACAGACTTATACTGGACAACCTTTGACCAGGAAATATAAGTGATTATTATTTATATTGTTAAATCTTTACTCTTTACTGTATATCTCTTCATTTATTAATTGATTATTCATTCTTCTTTCAGATTACATGGATGACATATATAGATGATATCATCCAGATTCTTCCACTATATTGTACGGCGATGCTTGCTACTAGTTCTTGCATGGTTCTATTGATTCATTTTTATATAGTCGAATGACATCAGACCGACATAGTTACGAGGTAGTTCAGATTATTTCAGCCTGTTCCTGACTCACCCAGTCAGTTAGATTCACTGCATTCCCTAAAGATGTTAGGGAAGAGAGACTTTGATTGAAGGAGATACCATGACACACATATTGATCTATGAGACAAACAACAGGAGTCCCAGTTATGAGGGGCGGGGACAATACATTTTCATTTTTTGGATTATCTGGATTATACGTCCTGGTACTATAGGTCCCTAGTCATATTTCTGACATGACACAGATGTGGTTTTCATGAGTTAGTATATATTATTACTTCCACTGTTTAACAGATTATTTATTAACATTACTTAACAATTATTTTTTTTGCAGGATACTCGTATAAGTTATCTACTTCACATGTATGATCCAGTAGAGAGAGGTAGATTTGACCAGACATATTTTCACAATGCATTGAAAAAGTTTCTTCCTTCGACGAATGAGATTTATCAAGGTATTTTCTTTGATCCACCACATGATGATGAGGCTATGGAGCCTGCTGAGCCTGATATAGATGTAACAGGGGGTGATGAACCTGTTATGGATGTTGTTGTTCCACAGGAGGAGGGTGTTCATCATGATCATCTAGATGCTATTGTTCTATAGGAGGAGGGTGTTCATCATGATCAGTCAGATGCTGCTCCAGCTTCTTAGTCACATCCATAGGCAGATATAGATATTGACTGGACTGAGCTGGATGCTTTATTACTCCTTGTTATATAGACATCCACAACACAAAACCCATATTATTCACATGTTGGTGAGAGCTCCTGCCAACATCCACTATCCTTAGATCCGAGACAGGGTACAAGTGTGGAAACTATACATCCACCTCCTGTTATACAGGAGGATGTGGAGGTGGCTGCTGTTGATGATATATAGGAGCAGCGTACGCCAGAGCAAAGACATAGACAGACACATCATGGACGCATCCAGTATACACCTAGATGTGGGATAAAGGGGAATCCATGCCAGAGTCATAAATTAGGTTGATATTAGATTTATGATACATGTTGTATGTGGCTTACTATTCTGATTTATAGAGTTCTGTTATTTTTGTTAGATTTGGTGTCCTAGTTTCTAACTTCTTTATACTTTATGATAAACATGTATTCATTTTATGGATATAAATAAACTTCTTATCACATCATGTTTGTTCTTTTGCGTGACATTGTATGTGGTAATGTTCTAAGAGTAGTTATCACAATAAAAGGTCATAAAAGATCCCTACTATGATGAGAACTCAGAAGTGCCACGACACTATTCTTGAATATATGTTATATGGCCAGATGATATAATTTTAAGGGACACAAATAATATAGGCCATCAGGGGTGGAGACTCATAGGACTTTGAGGCACTTTCTCATGGTGTACGCCCTTGGTAATATCTAGGAGGATATTATGAGAATGAGATCCGCCAGTAGAAAATCCACATTCCTAAGTGTCATTGGATGTTCTTATATGATGACATGTGTATTGGTCCTTATAATTTAATAATATTATTAATGGGTAATATGACTTTCACATTTATATGTATTAATGAAAACTGTGACAACATATGTTCACAGTGAGGTAGTCAAATAAGTATCTGCAGCCACCAAAAGCATTCGTGGAAGTGGCTTTTGTGGCATTGGTGGATGAATTTGGAAGTAGCGGTAGATAGGGTCGTGAGCATTGGAGGGGTCAAACCAAACATTATAGACCAGAACAAACACGAAAGCAGAAGTATATACCGAGAAGCAAAAATGAATTGAGAAGCATAATTAAACAAGAAAAAGAAGAAAACTGATAGAAGTGAACATACAACAAATGGAAGAACGCGGAAAAGTAAAGAACGCGAGGGATCTACGTGCTTCGGATCTTGTTGAACCTAATTGTACTGTAAAAACACCACCACCATATTTATTATTATACAAAAACAAACAACATTAGCACACAACATAGAAAGCGGTAAAAAAATAAACACACATGGACCAAGCAAACTATTTGTGTCTCTAATCCTTGCCCCTCCAAGACTCACAGTGAACTCAAGCCAAAGATGGTAGCATTCATCTCGAAGCAGAACGAACTCATGCATGACAATCCTAACACAGACCAAAAAAATAAGAATAAGAATATAATGTGGTGCAGAGCAATAAGAAAATAAACACGCTCACAAAGTCAGACCTACACCAAGAACCCGAATCACTTATAGAAGAGAAAGAAGCACTACCATGGTTGAAGTTCTTCAAGGCTGTTGCGGTCCACATAGAGTTCACACTATGTGAACTCCCCAATGGAAAAGATGACCAGAACATGGGAAGGGATGTGAGATCGTCGAAGGAAGGCACTGGAGGTCGACGTGATTTCTCTCTGGAATGGAAGCTGAATAGAAGCTGGAGGAACCGCTCCCTCATAAGGATAAAGACAGTCGCACATAAGGAAAATGAAGCGATGAAAGGCAATGAAGGTGGAGAAAATGAGGATTCAATGAGTGTGGTAGGCAAGACGGGTGTGGAGGATACACGTTTGGTCGAGAGAGCTTGGAAGGATCGTGAAGCAGGCCGACATAACAAATCCCAAACGACCAGAGGAACAAGTGATGAGAGAAATGTAGGTGAAGCGAAATGCCTCATTTACAAAGGGTGATAAAACACACCAACAAAACAAAATGTAGTTTCCTAAACTACCTTTAACAATGACCAAGACCAGATGTGGAGAGAACACCAAGATCAAGTCCCACACACCCAAACGTTGAAGCCCGAAGCAAAGGCCCAAACAAAGGCCCACATCAAAGCATCGTACTGATACCTCTATTTTTTAAACATATTTTGATGTGTTTTTATATATGAATTCATTGCATATTAATTTATATAATATAAGATATGTTCTTGATATTAATGTCTTGTGAATTCTTATCCAAGATTGACATTTTGAGCAATACTAAGGAAAACAATGGAATTGAGGAACAAAAAGGCACTTCTTGCCATGATGGAAGTGAAGCGGTGCAACACCGTATTTTTAAGGATGATCATGGAGCACATTTGGGGCATAAAATTGAAGAACCGAGGCAAAACAAGGCTTCCAGAATAGAAAAATGGAATTACATGTCATGCAATCATTACACGACATGTACCAGTGCATGCAGTGAAAAGGAGGAAACGACATGAAGAAATTAAAAGCATTTGGGAAATTTACACGTAGTGTAACTGAGTTACATGTGGTGTAAATTACTTGTAGAAAATTTACACGTGGTGTAACCCAGTTACATGTGTAATTTCCCAAACGGGAATTTTTCACCCAGATTCACTAAATCTTTATTTTTTTAACAAATCTTCAACATGGGAGCTACTTGGACCATTCCTTTATGAAATTCATTAATAATAGAGCCCATATAGAGCCTATAAATGGAAATTACAAGGCTCTACTCAAGGGACATTCCATGTAAGCGTGGAGAGGATCGACAACCGGGAGACTGCCGCAGGGTTCCGACCCGGATTTCTTCGTAGATAGGTTTTTAATTTTGTTTTTCCTTTCTTTCTTTCATGTAATTGTTGGATGCTTTATAATTTTAATTCCAATCTATTTCTTTTCCACATTCCATTCTTTTTCTTTCTTTTCTAATCTTTCCGCTATGGGTATTGGTTTATTCATCATCAGTGACCACCCAACGATGATCGGCTAAACCCCATAGGGGAGAGCGGGATCAGTTACATGGGGTGCATACCAATATTGTTTGATTTGATTTCATGCATAAAACTGATTATATTCAAAATTATCATGCTGTACCTACATACACATTTTATTTGTCATTGAATCATTGGACATATGTTTTCAATAATGAACAAACCCCAATACGATTGAGATAATTTATTCATGATGATTGAATGTAATTATTCTTCTGCTTTTGACAATTTGAATTTAATGCATTTTAGATATTTTGATTCATCTGACCACAATGATTGGGATTATAGGGTAGTTTCATAGGGAATGACAATCTCTTATATCGATAATTTTTTTTGGTTGCACAACTACTTGATATAATTATTTTGCGACTGAAATAGAATTAATTTATTTATCAAAACCACCCCTTGAAACTAATTCCCCTCTCTTCTATTTTTCTATTTGAATTAATTTATTTAAATTGAATAATTAGTTTAATTAAATCAATTAAAAATTGGAGTGACCCAACCTTTTGTCTAGAGTTGTCATTGCTGCATCCCCCGCTCTCTATGGGTTCGACCCTGCACTTCTGTTATTTTACGCCTTGTAGTTAGTATGGTTTGGGACAATATAAATTTCTAATTTGACTCACACTCGGAGGAATTAACGATGCCTTTCAGGCATGTAAAATTTTGGCATCGTTGCTGGGGAGCAGTAGAGCATTGTAGATGACTTGAGACCGATTATTTAGGTCAAAGTCTTTTCTAATCCCATTTCTATTTACCAATTTTAGTTTAGTTAATTAATTTTGTCGACATTTTTATATCATATATTACGCTTTTGGTAATGTTTTGTGGTGTGCAGGATGAGTCTTCAGATGACCCAATATTAAGCCACACCACCATTAGAATACATTAAATTTTTTGAGTATCTGACCACACGAGAAGCACTAAATTCCGAAGGGTGGACACAACAAGACAATGTTCAGAATGATTCATATTCTCATGTGTATGATGAATTCCAACCCCAACAGTGGAACTACACCTACTATCAGCCCAACGGAGGATCTCCTGACTATCAAATCTACCAAGGAAATTGTTGGGTCGAGCAGTACACTCATGACGACTACTACTTGTAGCACACTCAAGATCAACATAAAGAAGAAAGACTTACCCGATTACTCTCTCAATGCATTGAAGTGATGGAAAAGAGGATGGACTATAATGTGGTCAAACTCAATGAACAGAGATAATTGACTACTCAACTTTCCCAAATCATTTCAATTTTTAATTGTTACCTACCAATAGTTTATAATTTATATACATGGGACTTTGAAGATGATGAATATCATGAAGCAGAGGAAGTCCAAGCTGTTGAAATAAAACAACCTCAAGAGCATTATATTCAAGAAATCCATTTCTTCTAACAACCTCAGGAGAAAAACCTAGATGACAGACTAGTCACATTGCTCACACAGTTCCTTCCATTTTTGGATAAGTGGGTGGGTGATAATAAAGCCCGACTCAATGAACAGGGAACCCAATCCAAAGATGATAAGCATTCACCTCCAAGGAGAATGAACTCATGCATGCTAATCCCAACACAAACCTAAAAAGGGAGAATAAAAATACAATTCAATGTAGAGGGATAAGAAAATAAACACACTCGCAAAGTCGAACCTAAACAAAGAACTTGAATCACTTATAAAAAAGAAAGAAGCACTACCATGGTTGAAGTTATTCAAGGATGTTGTGATCCACACAAAGCTCACACGATGCGAACTCCCCACTAGAGAAGACAACTGAAACATGGTAAGGGCTGTGAGATCGTCGAAGGAATGGACTGGAGGTTGAGAATATTTCTCTCTATAACGGGAGACGAATGGAAGCTGGAGGAACCTCTCCCTCGAAAGGACAGGGACAACCTCACAGAAGGCAAATGAAGCGATGAAGGGCAATAAAGGTGGAGAAAATAGCGAGGCGATGAGTGTGGTAAGCGCGATGGGTGAGGAGGACATATGTTTAGTTGAGGGAGCTCAGAAGGATTGTGAAGCAGGTTGACGTAACAAACCCGAACGACTGGAGGAATAAGCGATGAAATAAGACTTAAAGAAATGTAGGCGAAGCAGATTGCCTTAGTTACAGAGGGAGATAAAACACACCAACAAAATAAAACGCAGATGCCTGATCTGCCTTCATCAATGTCCAAGATTATATGTGGAGAGAACACCAAGATCAAGTCACACACACCCAAATGTTGAAGCCTGAAGCGAAGGCCCAAACGGAGGCCCACATCGAAGTAGCACACATAAGTCCAATAGGCTAGCAAATGAAGGCTAAAGGCGACAAAGCCCACGCGGAAGACCAAGGTATAAAAGCCTACACAAAACAAATATTTTTCATAATAATAATAATAAAGAATTTTTTTCATGGCATAAATCATCATTTTAATTTGAAAACCAATTTCAACAAATCTACACCTTTTCAAAATAAAATAAAAACCATGAAACAAGTGATGTTCTTGCAAGGGATATCTAGCCTATCGATAGTTCAGATAGATTTATATAAACAAAAAACCTAAGTCTAAAATATTCACCTAATATAAATATCACTTAATGTGTGCCATAGTGAAACTCATTATACACATACTTCCCATATACTACTAAAAAAACTACTAAACATGCTCAAAAATCAAACTAACTAAGAAAAAAAATTAATATAGATCTTACCCACATACGATTTTAGTTCTAACGAAGCCAGTGAGATGCTAATAAACACCCAAACACCCCAAACACAAAACCTTATTTGGGAGTGAAAAATAGTTAACATAAGAACTTAACAAATCTCAAAAAAAATGAAACAGTAAAAGAAAAGCAAACAACAACCAAAACCAAGAAGCTGATAAGAGAAAATATTTCCACCTAAACCCAAATAGCTTAGACCACCCCAAACTCACCCTCTCTTCCAACTCCCCCCACAAAACACATGCAAGACCAATCTTAGGATCATAGAAGACAGGATACATAGAATTTATGCCTCATTCTAACTAAAGGGATACTAAACGAAACTAAAGAACATCCATAGTGGCAAACCTGGGGCATAACATATTAGATTGGTCTAAACTATCCTTAGTTTTTAAGTCAAGAAAACATCTTTTGATATGTTCGGTCTTGCCACACTCAAAATACCAGAATTTCATAAACCAGTTCTTATATTTATGATTTTTATTGTTATTTTGAATTTCACCCCAAATATTTATTAATTGATGTCCAAAATTCAATCCACTGAACTCATCCATCAAACTATGTGTTTGAAGTTCCCGGGACAACACATTTGATTAAACCTATTTGAGGGTGATTAATTCTCTACCATACATTGTAGAATATTTTAGGGAATTAAAAGAATCATCAAATGAATTCAACAAGATAATGGTTCGATCTTCATCATTTATACTAATATCTATATTAGCTAATCCAATCAACACTTTATTAAAATCATCAAGATGGATGCAAACAGAGAAACCAGGGTTCATCTTAAAAGTATAGAACAAATTTTCTTATATAAACAACCAAGAAGAGACTTATACATATACAAATGTTCAAGTTTAATCCATATAGAATTAACAGTAGTCTCATGCACAACTTCATGCAGAACTTAATCACCTAAGATTAACAACAACTTACAATGAGTTTTCTAAATAATGTTAGGGTCTACATAAACATAAGTGGTGGTCGACTGACTATTGGAAGACACATACACTACATGTTTATTAGGGCCTAGCAAATCTTTTTTTAGTCCATTGTGGACTAAAGACACACACATCTTAACTATCCACGGGTTAAAGTTGTTTTCACCATCAAACTTATCAACTTCTAGCTTAACCAAAGACATAATTAACTCAAAATGCTAGCTCTGATACCAATTGTGTGGGTTGGAGGGGTCGAACCAAACATCGCAGATCAGAATGAACGCAGATTCAGAAAGAGTGATTGAGAAATGAAAATGATCCGAGAAGCATAAGTAAACAAGAAACATAAGCAAGATGAAATACACAGAGAAAGCAGTAAATAAAGAAACACACATGACCTAAGTACACTATTTGTACTAGATATCCTTATCACTCTAGGACTTGTAGTAAAATTGAGCTGAAGATGGTTGCATTCACCTCCAAGTGGGATGGACTCACGCACGCCATCCCCAACAAAGATCGAAAAAGAAGAAGAATGATACAACGTAGTGTAGAGGAATAAGAAAATAAATAATCTCACAAAGTTGGGCCTACACCAATAACCTAAAACACTTTTAGAAGAGGAAGCATCACTGTCATAGGTGAAGATCTTCAAGGCTGTTGTAGTCTACACAGATCTTGCACAACATGAACTCTCCAACGAAGAAGACGACCAAAACATGGGAAGGGTTGTGAGACCATCAAATGAATGCACCAGAGGTTAATGAGATTTCTCTTTGGAACAAAATATGAATGAAAGCTGGAAGAAACAATCCCTAAAAAGGATGAAGACAACCATGAATATGGAAAATGAAGTGACAAAGATCAATAAAGGCAGAGCAGATAGAGAGGCGATGAGTATAGCAGGAACGATAAGCAAGGAGGATACACATTTGGTCAAGGGATCTTGGAAGGACCGTGAATCGGTCTAGTGTAACAAACCTCAAACATACATAGGGACACACGACAACAGAAGAATCGAAACAAGGTAGGTGATGCAGATCACCTCATTTTCAAAGGGTGAGAAAACACACCAAAAAAGAAAAACTAAACCACCTGATATGCCTTCATCGATGGTCAGGATCAGACATGGAGAGTGCCTCAGGATTAAGTCAAACACACCCAAATACCAAAACTCGATGTGAAGGCCCAAACAGAGGCCCACATCAAAGTAGTACACCAAAGTCCAACAGGATAGCAAACGAATGTCCAATATAGAAAAACCCATTTGGAAGACCAAGATAAAAAGCCCACAAAAAAAATATTTTCTGATTTTAAGGATGAAGTATGTGTGAACGAGGTTCATGCATCATGTCAGTGAGTTTTTATAAAAGGAGCCCCCATCAAATCTCATTCTTCTCCTCTAAAATTTGTTGTGAAGCCCTGTAGAATTTCTTTCTCAACAAATATTTACTAATTTTAAAAAGGTAAAATTTTTATTTAAAAATTTATTTTTTTAATTGTATTTATTTATTTTATTTATATGGTTTATTTATTTAATTTGTGATGTATAGAAATTAGTGTTTTTCTATATGATTTATTTATTTAATATGTATTGATGCATGTATGAATATATAAATTACTGTCTTTTGTATGATTTAATTTTGAATGAGTTATTGTTTGTTGTATGAATTCATATTGAATGTTTAAGAAATTTAAATATGGTATCTCTAAAATGTAATTTATATTTAGGAAAATAAAATTGTTTTAAAAAATGTACATATTTTTAATTTAAATGGAGAGTTTAACATATTTATATGTATATAAAATATGTTATTTTTAAAGTAATATTAATTTAAATTATAATATTCTATACACTGGCTATATAATTTATTAAAAATATATTAGTTATATTAAGTATCATATTTAAATTTATTAAAAAATATATAGATTTTTTTTGTTAATGGTATAAAAATAGTTTTTTATAAATAATAATTTTAAATTATATTAAGTTTAAATAGTTATTATTTGAATTAATAAAGTATGAAGCATAATTAATTAAATATTTTAAAATATAAAAATGAGAAAAAATTTATATATATGTAATTTTATGAAATTGAAAATAACATAAGTTTATATTATTTTAATGGTTTTTATGCAAGTGTAAATTATTTTACTTTTATATATTACTAATAATAATCTTAATCAATAAATTTAAATAATATTAAATATAAATAATTATTCTTTAAAGAAATAAAGTATATAATATATTTAAATATATTTTGAAAAGTAGTAGAATAAAAAAAACAATATATATATATATATATGCAATTTTATAAAATGGAAAATAACATAAGTGTTCAGTATTGTAATGGTTATTATGTAAGTGTAAATTATATTATTTTTAATTAAATTTAATAAATTTTATTATTAAATATAAATATATATATCCACACATACAAATTGAAAAGTTAAATTTTTGGAAAACAGGTCTAGATATTTAATATATATTTTATCTAGTAATAGGTAAAGTTATATAATATGTAGAACATAATAAGTATATCAAAAAAATGTTAAAAGTATTGTGTGATGACTAATCTTGATATGAATGACCAATGCATGATGGAAATTGCATGTCTTTTTTTGTGTATATGGCTATATAATTCGTAATAATTCCATTTTCGTTTTTTCATTGATGACCTGTGAGTCATCTCTCACTAAGTTTGTAAGGAATTGCATGTACTCTTAAAAAAAGTTATGTATTTCATACCCCTAGACCCCCTCACATGCATGTGAGTAAATTTGTAATTAAGAAGTGATCGACAAAAGGCGTCCCTAAAGAGGCGTCCCCAAAGAGGTGTTCGAGAACAGGTGTTTGACAAGTGGTGTTGTTGTTTGAAAGGAGACTGACGATTGCTGAAATATTTGATAATAGAGATACTAGGAGTCCACCCATAGTTTTGTTTAGTTTATCAGATAATGATAAACTAATCCATAGTACGTATCAAGATCAAGTCATGGTTATTTATTCATAGTTAATTAAAATTTATGGAACATTTGATAAGTGGTATAAAAATATATAATGTTATACTAAATTTTCTTTGGTAATAATATCAATATCACTATACTTCAATAGTTATAAAACAATACATAGAAAAAGTATCAATATCAAGTCAATTATTTAATCATAAACAATTTAAATAATTTAAAATTTTGGTGTAGTATATAATATTTTATTAATTATTTTTTTCTAGGTAATCATGTCTATATAAATATATTGCAACAGTGAGGTAATTTATACCAAGAAGGATTTTAGCTATATTTTTCCACCTGCAAGAGTGGAAAATCTTCATGGTTGTCTGACATTGGATGAAGTTCGTAATAAGATTCATATTTGGTTAAAACTAAGGGATGATCAATACATTACTTCAATAACACATCGAAATCTTCAATATCCTGAACGTTTATGGCAGACCGAGTAACCTCTGGTCAATGATGAGGATTGGATGGATGCATCTATACTATTCGGGAAATATTGTACTAATGGTCTGATGGAATTGTATGTGGTGATTTGTGATAATGATGTGGTGCAACTGATTACTACAGAACCGTGTTTTTTGAGCTCTGTAGAAGTTAGTCCTTCACAATAATCTTATTCATTGCCTCCTTCTCATATGAATCTTATGATAGAACCAAATTATGAATAAGATGATCAAAATTTGGAAGGAAATGTAGATGATATCCCTTTGTGTACTGCTAATATAGTGAATTAAAGTTTATCTGAGGAAGAAGAATCTAATGAGGCATCAAGAGATGATATGGGGAATGAAACTTCTGAGGTTCCTTTGATAAATAGGCATCCACGACAGAGTGATGTGGGGAATGAATCTTTTGAGGTTCCTATGAGAGACATGCATCCATGACATCCACCGGTTAATGGTAACCATCATTCAGTATTGAGTTCTTTAGTTGAAGGAATGTCAGATGGACGACATTTTTATTGGGATGTCATTACACCAACTTATGAATTCACTAGCATTATAGGTAATAGATCTTCATCAAATGATAATTCCATCTATGTTGGGAAGGAGTTTGAAAGTAAACTTTCCATGAAAAATATGATAAAACAATACCACATAGAGATAAATTTCACATTTTTGGTTGATAAGTCAAAGAAGAAAAAATATATCATTCGTTGTGAAAAATATGGGGCAGAATGTAAATTTCAATTAAGGTAAATATATGATATTTTTTTGCATGTTGGAAGATAACCAAACTAGATGGCCCACACACTTGTGTGCATCCAATCTTGTCGCAGGATTACTCTTCATTTTATGTAGAGTTTATATCAACTGTTATTATTGAGATGATGCGAACATGCCATGATGTTCCCATTTCCCTTGTTCAGGAAAGAATTCAACAATTTTATAACTATAATATATCTTATAACAAATCTTGTAATGCAAAACAAAAGGAAATTATAAAAGTGTATGGTGATTGGGATGAATCTTATGCAATGTTGCCACAACTTATGGAATTGTTGTCTCTTAATAATAAAATTGTTTATCATTTGGTCACTGTTGAGTATGTGTCCCCCAATCACCGAGTTGATTAATCAAAGGTGAAGTTCAATAGGATTTTTGGGCATTCAGGCCATGCATCACTACTTTTCCCTATTGTAAACAATTCATTCAGGTCAATGACACTTTCCTCTATGGAAAGTATAGAGGTGTTCTAATCAATTCTTCCACACATGATGGTAATATCACTCCTCTACCACTTGCATTCTCTATTGTTGAAAAAGAGAATTTTAAATGTTGGAGCTAGTTTTTGGCATGTGTACGCATTCATGTCATACAAAACCAAGGCGTGTGTTTGATATCTGATCTCCATCGAGCAATTATAGAGGCCATAAATAGTGATGGGGTTTCATGGACTAAGAAAAATGCTTATCATCGATATCACATTAGACATATTTCAACTAATGTGCATAATCATTTCATAGATAAGACAATAAAGAAGGCGATCCTCAAGTTGGGCATGTTTTTCTAAACTTACTTTTTTTAAAATAAAATTTGATATCCTTTTAATACATTATTTTGTTATGGTTTCCACATATGATCCCCCAAAAAAAGTTTCGATCGATGTATTGAAGAGATTCGAAGGGATAATGAAGATGTGTATGAATATACGATGTATATTTCAAAGGAAAAATGGTCATTATCATAAGATGCACTAGTGCAAAAACACTTTTTAGCGTCGGTTTTTTTTAATTTTTAACGTCGGTTATAAACCGACGTCTTTATAGGCGACATTAAAAATACAGTTTTCGCGTCGGTTCATAGAAACCGACGCGAAAAATAACTCGCTTATGAGCTTCGGCGTCGGTTTTTTATAAAACCGACGCCGAAGCTACATTTAGACATTATTTTCCGCATCGTTTCATTAAAAAACCGATGCGGAAAATAGAGTCGACTAGGTTTTCGGTGTCGGTTTTATATAAAACCGATGCCGAAATATCGGTTTTCCGCGTCGGTTTTTCTAAAAACCGACGCCGAAACTAATTTACACAGGATTTTCGGCGTCGGTTTTTTAAAAAACCGACGCCATAGCAAACTTTCGGCGTCAGTTTTTAAAAAAACCGACGCCGTAAATAATTTTTTTTTTAAAATATTCTGCATCGGTTTTTAAAATAACCGACGCCAAAAAGTTTAAAAAATAGTTTCGGCGTCGGTTTTTTTCAAGAACCGACGCCGTAAATGGAAATAACTTATTTTTGGCGTCGGTTTTTACAAGAACCGACGCCAAAAAGCAATTTTTATTGTTCGATGTTTTAGAACATTTCCTAATCTTCGATTTGACTGATCGTGGAGCTAAAACGGAGTTACGGATCAAAAGTTATGGCCGTCAGAAGTTGAACATATCAAAGTATCGATTAATACAATATGTTTTAAAGAAAACAAGATAAACACAAGTTAAAATCACGTACACCAAATGATATAAAATATACATAATTCTTCAAACACATTTTGATTATTTTTTGATCTTCCATTGAAATGATATGTTGTTTATCATCATATCTCTTATATTTAGCGTAGATCTCATGTGATAATAAAAACGACGATCGATAATTAAACTTACACCAAGCTTGGTAAATGTCATCTGAACGTTTTATATTTTTAACACAATAAAAAAGTAAATCATCATTATTTGAAATCTAATCGAGTTGTTTATAAATGAAGGACATTCATAATAATGAAAATGAATGAATATAATACGTACCGTAATCAAATTAATGATTGATGCCACATTGAAAACTTGATTGAATCGAAGAGGATGAAAATGATAAATGAAGGACAAATAGATTTATATATAGTAAATGAAAATATTTTCGATTGAGTTGTATGAAAATATAGGCGGGATTTTAAAAAGTTAAACGCGCGTTGTGAAAAAAATTGAAATTTTGATCCCGCGTATTAGTGAATACTATTTGGCGTCAGTTTTTAAATAAATCGATGCTAAAAAGATAAAAAAAATACGTTTCGCGTCGGTTTTTTTTAAAAACCGACGCGAAAAGTAAAAATAAATTGTTTTTCGCGTCGGTTTTTAAAAAAACCGACGCCAAAAACAAAAAAACAGTTTTGGCGTCGGTTTTTATGAAAACCGACGTGAAAAGTAAAAAAAAAATATTTTTGGCGTCGGTTTTTATGAAAACCGACGTGAAAAGTAAAAAAAAATATTTTTGGCGTCGGTTTTTCTAAAAACCGACGCGAAAAACAAAAATTTTTTTTTTGGCGTCGGTTTTTATGAAAACAGACGTCAAAACATAAAAAAAAAATTACCATGTGTTAGAAAATTTCTTAAGCTTTGATTTGACTGGTCGTGGAGCTAGAACGGAGTTACGGATTAAAAGTTATGGCCTTTGAAAGTTGGACTTAATTAACACTTCTTTTAGAGAAGATCAACTTCCAACATCCATAACTTTTAATCCGTAACTCCGTTTTTGCTCCATGACCAGTCAAATCAAAGCTTAGGGAATTATCTATAGGATTGTAAATTTTTTTTACATTTTTGGCGTCGGTTTTCATAAAAACCGACGTCATAACTTTTTTTTTTTTTTTCACGTCGGTTTTTAAAAAAACCGACGCCAAATCATTTTTTTAATTATTTTTTCGCGTCGGTTTTTTTAAAAACCGACGCCAAAACTAATTTTTTTATGTTTTGGCATCGGTTTTTAAAAAACCGACGTCATAACTTTTTTTTTATTTTTTCACGTCGGTTTTTAAAAAAACCGACGCCAAATCATTTTTTTCATTATTTTTTCGCGTCGGTTTTTTTAAAAACCGACGCCAAAACTTATCCGCAAAAATATTTTACGTCAGTTTATAAGAAACCGACGTCAAATTGACGACGTTAAAAATGATTTTTCTACTAGTGATGGTGGTAGGAGATATGGCCATATGACCACTAATATAGTGGAGTGCATAAATGAGATCCTAAAGGGTGTGCGCAAACTTCTGATCACAGGGTTAGTGAAAGATACATTTTATAGATGTGTGTACTACTCTGTTGATTGGTCCCAAAAGGCCTATTAGAGGTTGAAAAATGGAATGTGTTTTACTTAGAATTTACAAAGTGACATTGATTAGATAATGAATGAGGCTTTAAGATGAAGTGTTGTAACCATTGATAGGGAAAAGTGGAGCCTTCAGGCAATAGATTCCTATGATTGGGCTACATGCACCAATGGTCGAGTGATTTTGGTGATGTTGGATAACATGTACTTTGATTGCGGTAAATTTCAGGCATTGAGATATCCATGTGCACATGTTATTACAGCTTGTGCTTCGGTAAATATATCATGGGATCCCTATGTTGAATCGGTGTATCACATGATCACTTTGGTTAACTGTTATAGTGCATCTTAGATGATTTTTGGTGAATTTCATTCTATCCCATTGCCTGTTGATCAACTGACTATCATCCCTGATATTTCTAGGTTTCGTAAGTTTTTTTCATTTAATGTTTTTTTCAATTTATTTTGTTTTTTAAATTTTTGGCTTTATACTACTAGGTTGCACTCCCGAGGAATACCAAAATAAACTCAAATCATAAATGAGATGGATTGGCCTTGGTAATGAGAAGGGGGACTACGATGCAATATTTTTCATGCAGAAGGACGTACTCATAAGAGATGTCCTCAAGTGGTATGACATAGCTCCACATCCCATCATCCATGATCGAGTCTTTGTATTTTATCATCAATGTGTATATTTTGTTTCGTGTGTGGAAATTATAGTAACAAATCATTTTATTTCTGACGAGATCCATTTATAAAATGTTTTAATTTTGGTTTATCTTATTTCTGGATTCTACCATAATGAATTTTGTGATACTATAACTATTAAAAAAATAATCATACAATAAAAATGATTATACCATGATTCCACATGTTAAATGCGGGTTTTTATCACTGTTGCATTATATAAAAAAATTAGAATAAATTAAACTTCATTGGAGATCAATAAAATAAGAAATTCATAACCTAAACCAACAACATTGCCCATATATATTTTCTAACTTATTTTCCTTGTAGTTTTTTAAATAAAATTTTACAATTATTATTGAATTCACTATAAAAAAGAAATGATGATATCATTTGTGAATATGGAAGGTATTTTATTGCTCACATCCCAAGCTACTCATGTATCACAACTATTTTTAGAGGGACATCCTATGCCTCCTTTGAGTGTACGTAGATCTCATCGTTTCCATCATGTCACACCACCTCCCACTACAATCCCCCATCTTCATTGCACTGGATTCTATGGTGTAGAGATGTGTGACTTCACCTTTTTTGGTCATCATCTCATTAGTGCGCTTGTAGAGAGATGGAGGCCAGAGTTACATACGTTCCATTTTAGAGAGGGGGAGATGACTATTACCCTATAGGATGTGTCCATTATGTTGGGCCTTCCCATCAACGGTGTAGCTCTAATAGGACAAGTTAGAGCAGATTAGTTCGATATTTTTCATAGATTACTGGGAATAAAGGTTCAAGATGATGGTAGGTCCATTGTCGGTGGTAGATTACACATTCCCTGGTTAGACCATCACTTCTCACATCTAGCAGAGGATGTTGACGACATCACCGTGTTGTGATTTTCACGTGCATATATTTTGAGGCTGATTAGTGAATGCTTTTCATTGATCACTCCACTAATTTTTTACATCTAATTTATTTAACTTTTCTTGAGGATTTGGACCAGGCAGGCTGGTATAGATGGGGTTCTACTTGTCTAACATATACATACAGGGTGCTATGCAGTGCATGTCACATCGATAATATACATATCATATGATGCATTGTTCTTCTACATATGTGGGTTTGGGAGAACATCCCTCATTTAGATCCACATGCTCATGTTCCATTGCCTATAGATATTGTAACAGAGGATCCATATGGACGATGGTATGCTATTCCTTCCTTACAATGTCTAACTTAATTGTATAACTTTCTATTATGAAATGTAACTATAACAATTTTATCTACAAGTGGATCTAGGCACATCAGCATTTAGATTCCTCTAGACATGACGTCCATGCCTACAGACTTATACTGGACAACCTTTGACTAGGAAATATAAGTGATTATTATTTATATTTTTAAATCTTTACTCTTTACTGTACATCTCTTCATTTATTAATTGATTATTCATTTTTTCTTTTAGATTACATAGATGCCATATATAGATGATATCATCTAGATTCTTCCACTATATTGTACGACGATGCTTGCTACTAGTTCTTGCATGGTTATATTGATTCATTTTCATATAGTCGAATGACATTAGACCGACATAGTTATGAGGCAGTTCAGATTCTTTTAGCCTGTTCCTGACTCACCCAGTTAGTTAGATTCACTGCATTCCCTAAAGATTTTAGGGAAGAGAGACTTTGATTGGAGGAGATACCATGAAACACATATTGATATATGGTAAAAACAATAGGAGTCCCAGTTATGAGGGGCAGGGAAAATACATTTTCATTTTTTGGATTATCTGGATTATACGTCCTGGTACTATAGGTCCCTAGTCATATTTCTGACAGGACATGGATGTAGTTTTCATGAGTTATTATATATTATTCCTTCCACTGTATAACAGATTATTTATTAACAATACTTAACAATTTTTTTTGCAGGATACTTGTATCAGTTATCTACTTCACATGTATGATCCAGAAGAGAGAGGCAGATTTGACCAGACATATTTTCACAATGCATTGACAAAGTTTCTTCCTTCGACGAATGAGATTTATCAAGGTATTTTCTTTGATCCACCACATGATGATGAGGCTATGGAGCATGCTGATCCTGATATAGATGTACTAGGGGGTGATGAACCTGTTATGGATGTTGTTGTTCCACAAGAGGAGGGTGTTCATCATAATCATCTAGATGCTGCTGTTCTATAGGAGGAGGGTGTTCATCATGATCAGTCAGATTCTCCTCCAGCTTCTTAGTCACATCCATAGGCAGATATAAATATTGATTGGAATGAGTTGGATGTTTTATTACTCCTTTTCATATAGACATCCACAACACAAAAACCATATTTTTCACATGTTGGTGAGAGATCCTGCCAACATCCACTATCCTTAGAGCCGAGATAGGGTACAAGTGTGGAGACTGTACATCCACCACCTGTTATACAAGAAGATGTGGAGGTGGCTGCCAATGATGATATACAGGAGCAGCGTACGCCATAGAAAAGATATAGACAGACACATCATGGACACATCCATTATATTCCTAGATGTGGGATAAAGGGGCATCCATTCCAGAGTCATAAATTAGGATAATATTAGATTTATGATACATGTTTTATGTGCCTTACTATTCTGATTTATAGAGTTCTGTTCTTTTTGTTAGAGTTGGTGGCCTAGTTTCTAACTTCTTTATACTTTATGATAAACATGTATTCATTGTATGGATATAAATAAACTTCTTATCACATCATGTTTTTTCTTTTGCGTGACATTGTATATGGTAATGTTCTAAGAGTAGTTATCACAATAAAAGGTCATAAAAGATCCCTGCTATGATGAGAACTCAGAAGTGCCATGACACTATTCTTGAATATATGTTATATGGCCAGATGATATAATTTTAAGGGACACAAATAATATAGTCCATCAGGGGTAGAGACTCATAGGACTCTGAGGCACTTTCTCATGGTGTATGCCCTTGGTAATATCTAGGAGGATATTATGAGAATGAGACCCTCCAGTAGAAAATCCACATTCCTTAGTGTCATTGGATGTTCCTATATGATGACGTGTGTATTGGTTCTTATAATTTAAGATTATTATTATTGGGTAATATGAATTTCACATTTATATGTATTAATAAAAACCGTGACAACATATGTTCACGGTGAGGTAGGATATGTTGGGTGTGTCATAAGTAATACTACATTAATGAATAGTGTGATAAAAGATTTGTCACTTCTATTGCTTAATAGAAGTAGATATCTCAGGACCTTTGATGGAAATGATATAGCTTAAATAAATCTATGGCCATGGTGTTCTATAGGCAAGTTCAATTCTGGGAAGTCAAAGAATGAGAAATCGAGCGCATGGGTTGATGGCACTTGCATGAAACACACTTGATTAGAGATATCGAGACAAAGGGATTATATTACACGATAAGTATTCAGATGAGGTGATATGTCGTTGTGACATTAACTTCTTTCGCTTGGGTGCCTTGAACCATTGCTAGATAGTAATACTGGACTTTAGGCAAGACCACCTAATGCCAACAAGAACGAGGCATATAGGGTCACACACTAAGTGTATCCAGTATCTCAGTTAAATAACAAATTATTTATTTAAAAAGTTGAATAAATATTATTCCCAGTTATGGTTTAATAATTATTCATGTATGCTTGATCATATTTATTTCGTCGCTAGTTATTCGTGAGAATATATTGCAGATGAAATATTTAATAAATATTTATTTTCTATTTTTAGTAAATATAATATTTATTTATTTATCAGCGAATAATGAAGTTAGATTTATTTAATAAATAAATAGTTATTATTCAAGGTCTGATAAATATTGAGGAGGATTGGTGGACCAAGTTACGAGTCTAGTGAGAAATGATATTAAATATTATTTGATTAAAATAATATTTAAATATAATATGCAAGTTAAGCTTGTGTCATAGAAATAATAGCATTGCTGTTATTATTTGACATGGGGGTTTCACATGGAACAATAAAATAAGTAACGACACTTGTGCTAATTATTATTACATGGTGAATTAAATTCACCGTTATATTATTCTCTTATTTAAGCCAAGGGTTTTCCAAACATTTGGGATGAACAACATCCTTGGAGAAAAGATCTTAAACCAAGATAACTCTTCCCTCTCCAAGAACACTCTCAAGAATGAGAGAGATCCTCCTCCAGATCAAGGAGAACGATTTGGAAGCGATTCTCAAGGCATTCAAAGGTAGACATTTCAAGCACAAGGATCTTCCACGCTAGCACCCATAGACTCCTTCAACGATGTCCGAAGATACATGAAGCACATGTGGATCACCGCTAGAGGAATCCTATCCTTGGATTCTGCATCGCAATGAAGACACACCTCAAATTTGTGGTCGAATGCATCAATGAAGAAAGAATCACCTTGAAGGTAATTATATTAATTAAATTAATTATAAATAGAATATTTCGATCCTCTCTTTTGGATTATGATATTCCATCTTTCTTGTCTAAATCCTTGATCCAATTCCATGGATATTGGAATTCATCATCGTATTGATCCCAGATTGATCATCGATTATAGAATTTTGAAAAGTTGGGCACATGCCTATCCTATACTTCTGTTATGCCCAAAACCTATAAGTGTTATTATAGGGAGTCATATTTTCATTTATAATTCTTTAAATAATTCTTTGATGATTTACACTTTAATAATTTAGTTTTCCAATTCATGTTTAATCATTCTTGTAATATGAATTTTGAGATCTATTCCTCCTTTATTATTTCTCACAGATCTAAAAAAAATGAATAATTTTATGATTAAATTAAATTGAGGATCTCATCAGAAGGCACCAATGGTTCTATCCAGATAACACACAATTACACACTGTGTATCCGGATCTACACACCATGTATTTGTGTTCAATGCATCAGGAGTAATTCAAAAATTACTCAATCCATGTAAATCTATCACACATGGTGCAGTTAATTCTTATAATGTGTGTTGACCAGGACAGACTGGCGCACAGTTAGCTGGACTACACGCCTTGTGGCCCACTGGACACAACGTGTAGTCCCTTTGGGTCAGGGTCAAGTTGTGTATCCCATACACGACATTCCTAGCTGGTGACTGTGTAACGCTGAGTCTACACAACATGTGGCCCACTGGACATGCCATATACTCTAAATATTTCTGAAGTGCACCTCATATGCCATTTCCCCAAGCATTTACTTCAGATGAATAGTGAGGAGGGTATATGTCGTGTAGTCGGATCTACATGTTGTGTACTTTTTTCTAGATTACACAGAATTTAAAATTTTTATTATTATATTATGTAACCCTTGAGACATGTAAGCTGGGATACAACATGTGATAGGTGTTTGATATATATATATATATAAATTTTTAATTAACATCTGTATAATGTTCAAAGATCTACACACCATGTATGAGTTATATAATAATTATAATTCTACGTGCTTGATACATGTCACAAAGAATAAAGTGTATAAAAGTATAAATACATGCTGGGTAGTTTTTTATGGGTATTCACCGGGTTACCTCCAAGGTAGAAGTTATGTACAAGGTTATGGATGAGAATCTTAAGGAAATTTAGAAAAGGATTAAGATAAAAAGGATTGATTAATTAAAGATAATGATTAATAGATTCAAGCATAATTTATCTTAACAAGAATGATTAAAGATTTGAATGCTAGTTTTATTAAATGCATAATTCGTTGCATGTATGTGGATGATCATGAGCTAGACCAGACCTCTGTATGTGACTGGTTCCATTTTAATTTATTTATTAAATTAAAATTGTTGGCCTATGTGCCTTCTCCTCATTAATATATAGGGCCTACGTGCCCATGGTTTCTTTTATGTAAAACCCTTTTACCCCTCACCTGCGTGTGAGTTAAAATCATATGTAATGGATGAAGCTCCCAAGCTAGTGGAGGTGGTTCAAGTTAGGAGTTGAGACAAAACCAATCCAAGGAGATACAAATGTGGATAGGTGGAAAGCTGTAAACAAAAACCTTAAATTATTTATGGTGTTTCTCCCCTAGGTCAGGGTTAGTTTATCAACCGCTAGATAAACTGACCAATAGTAAATCTCATGATCATACCCTTTATTTATTTCTGTTAGTTGTATGGTTATTCATTATGGATGTTTGACATGATCACATAATTAATGAACTAACAAGAATAAAAGATGGAACTAAAATAAAATGGATTATGAGTAAAAATTATCTATAAATGGTTAATCACTTAAGTATAACCCACTTAATATTAACAAGCATGTGAAAAGATAATAAGTGGAAATTTACGTATAAAGGATAAAATCCCTCAATTAAATATTAAGCTGGTATAGCCTTCCATTACTTCAGTTAGAATCGAACCATAGTTCAAAGTGCTTGACCAACCCTAGTTGGGGTGATTTCAATTATCTAGGAATTCTAATATGAGTTTTTGGGTTGACTTAACTTAGTTTACATTAAGGGTCGACTTCCTTCATAGGACTTGGTGTAACTGAGAGTCAAAGTTTGAGGAAATCCAAAATTAAGGATTTCAGGATTGGAGAGCCCACTCAACCGATCAATGAGCTGTGAGTTAATACAGTTAGCATTTATAAAGCTTACCTAAAACATTTTAAGTTGCTCGACCAACCCTAGTTGGGTTAATGCGAAGGGAAATATGGATCCTTGCTGTTATAATATCCAAGAAACAAGATATTCCAAATTTAATGGTGAGGGATGTTGGGTTTCGACAAAATAGTGGGAGACTAATAGATATTAATTAATTTATTTGTCTATATTTATCAAGATAAAGTACTAAAAATTTATTCATATTATTTGTAGAAACTATTGGAGTTGGTGTCCTAAAACCAACTACTTTGTACTTTATTCATTAATAAATATCTTATCACATCTTGATTATTCTTCTGCGTGATAATTCATGGGATAATGTCCTAAGGATAGTTATTGCATTAAAGGGTCATAGTGGATCCATGTTATGATGAGAACTCGGAAGTTCCATAACAGTGTTCTTGAATATATGTTCTATGGCTAGATTATGTTATTTGAGGGACACAAATAATATATTCCATTAGGGGTGAGGACTCATAAAACTTTGAGGCACCTTCTCATGGTGTGCACCCTTGGTAATATCCAGGAGGATATTATAAGAACGAGACCCGCCAGTAGGAAACCCACATTTCATAGTGTCATTGGATGTTCTTATCTACGGACGTGTGTATTGGTCCTTAGACTTTAATATTATTATTAATGGGTATTACAACTCACACACTTAGATGTATTGATGAAAATTGTGACAACACACTATTCGCAGCGAGGTAGGATACATTGGGCGCGTCACGAGTAATACTACATTAATAGATAATGTGAGAAACGATTTGTACTTTCTGTTCCATAACGGAAGTAGATATCTCAGGCCCTTTGATGGAATTGATATAGCCTAAATAAATCCATGGCCATGGTGAATAATGAGCAAGTTCAATTCCATAAAGTCAAAGAAAGAATAATCGAGCACATGGGTTGATGACACTAGTATGCAACCTGCTTGATTCGAGATATTGTGACAAAGGGATTATATTACATAGTAAGTGTTTGTATGAGGTGACACGTCATTGCGACGTTAACTTCTTTATCTATGGGTGACTTGGCGTGTTGCTAGATACTAACCTTGGACTTTAGGCAGACTCCTCCTAATGCCACTGAGAAAGAGGCCTAGAGGGTCACACACTAAGTGTATCCATGTATCTCAGTTAAATTTTAATTTAACAAGTTAAATAAAAATTATTCCCAACTGTGGTTTAATAATTATTTAAGGATGCCTGATCGCATTTATTGTGACACTAGTTATTAAAGAGAATATATTGTGGGTGAAATAATATATATTTATTAGCGAGTAATATAGTTACATTTATTTAAGAAATAAATAGTCATTACTCAAGGTCTAATAAATATGGTGGAGGAAATAAATAAAAATGAAAACAAGATAAACACGCCATGTACATTGAATGTACACACCATGTAGTTTTCATGGAAAATGAGTACACACCGTGTATTAGTGATTACACGCCGTGTAGTTTTTCCAGTCGGGATTTTAAGAAAATAATATCATTTTATTAAATGATATTTATTATAATCAGCGTGGGCACATGTCAAGGAATTAATCATTCAATATGGGGGTTTTCAATAAAATTTAATGAAATAAATAAAATGCATAACGCGTTTATTTATTGTCATAACTTTATAAATACAAACCTGATTATAAATATCATCACAACACCAACACTTTTCCAGAGAGAATCGTTGTGCACAAAAATTCTAGAGAGTTCTCTCAAGGCAGAAAGAACTTCTTCCTCCAAGAACGCTCTCAATACTGAGAGAGATCCACCACCACTAGATCAATTCGATCAAAGGCGGACATCGTAAGCGAAGGTTCTTCCATTCTAGAACCTGGATATACCTTCAGCAACATCCAGAGATACGTGGATCATGTGTGGATCACCGCTAGAGGAATCCTACACTTGGATTCTACAACGCAATGATGGATCACATCAGATCGTGACCAGAGACATCAAAGAAGAAAGAATTCTATCAAGGTAATTCTTATCAATTAATTAAATTAATTATAACCAACATATGATGATCCTATATCTATGGTTTCAGGACTCCCTCTTTTGTTTTTTGTTCTTCATTCTATTCCGAAGATTCGGCGTTTTATATCATGACAGATCTTTGATTGATCGTTGTTAACGCTAAAATTAAAGTTGGGTGACCCACCAATGCGCTTCCGCTGCGCCCGGAACCTACAAGTGGTATCAGAGCTAGGTTATATCATTGATTATAATTATTAAGTTTTTTTTGGTGATTTACTTATTTAATAATTTATTTGTTTCAATTTAAGTTAATCATTCCTTAAAATCTGAATCTTGAGATTTGTTCCTCCCATCTTGTTTCTCGTTCACCTTACAGAAACAAATTTTTCTTTTAATTTTTATTAAAATAAAATAGAGTATCTCATCCGGAGGTGCCAAATGCTCCTGGCCGTACAATACCAGAATACATGGTGTGTATTCAGAAGTACACGCCGTGTAGTCTAGGTTCAATGCATTGACTGATCCACCAAATCAGGCCATGTATTGGATTCTATCTAAGTCATTTATGACACTATGTGTTGACCAGGAACAGGTGGCACACGGTTTCCAGATTACATGCCATGTGGTCCACTGAACACGGCGTGTAGTACCTTCAGGTTAGGGTTAGATCGTGTACCCCATACATAGCTTGCCCAGTTGGAAACCATGTAACACAGATACTAAACGACATGTTTCCAACTAAACACGCCGTGTAATCCAAAAAATTTCTGAAGTACATCTACACGCCATGTCCTCAGGCATTTACTTCAGATGGACGATGAACAAAAGTACACGCAGTGTAGTCAGAACTACACGCCGTGTACTCATCCAAATTATGCAGATTGATTAAAATTTATTATTATATTATACAAACCCTCGAGAAGTGTACCATAGTACAGGCGTAAAGCTGAGGCACAACACGTGATAGGTGTTTTATATATGTGTGTTTAATTTAACATCTGTGTAATGAACGAGAATTCACCGGGTAGTACAAGTTACATACAAGGATAATTTTAAATGAATTTATTTGTTTAAAATTATGATGGATGAGAATCTCAAAGAAATTTAGAAAAGGGTTTAAGATAAAAGGATTGATTAATTAAAGATAATTAATTGATTAGAGTGTGATTTATCTTAAACAAGAACGATTAAAGAATTGAATTCTAGTTTTATTAATGTGTAATATCGTTGCATGTATGGATGATCATGAGCTAGACCAATACCTTTGTATGTGAATGGTTTCTTTTAATTTATTTATTTAAATTAAATTTGTTGGCCCGTGAGGAATCTCCTTATTAATATGTAGGGCCTGCATGCCTAAGGATTCTTTTATGTAAACCCCCCTTTTTTTACCCCTCACCTGCATGTGAGATAAATGCGTATGTAATGGATAGATCTCCCAAGCTAGTGGAGGCAGCTCAAGTTAGGAGCCAAGGTGAAATCAATCCAAGGAGATACAAAGGTGGATAGGTGGAAAATTGTAAACACGAACCCAAAAGGTTCAAGGTGTTTGTCCCCTAGATCTTGGGTTAGTTTATCAACCACTAGATAAACTAACCAATAGAATAAGCTCACGATCATACCATTTATTTTATTTTTGTCAGTTTCATGGTTTATTTATTGTGGGTGTGTTGTCACGATCACACAATTAATGAATTAAATAAGCATGCAAGATAGAACTAAAATAAGACCGACTTATCCGTAAATATTATCTTAGATATGGTTAATCACTTAAGTATATCCCACTTAATATTAACAAGTATGTGATCAAAGATAATAAATTGACAATTTACGTATAAGGATAAAATCCCTCAAAAAAATATTAAGTTGTTATAGCCTTCCATAATCTTGATTAGAATCAAACCATAGTTCAAAGTGCTTGACCAACCCTAGTTGGGGTGATTTCAATTATTAGGAATTCTAATTCAAGGTTTTGGGTTGACTTGACTTGGTTCGCATCAAGGGTTGACTGCCACAACAGGACTTGGTGTGACCAAGAGGCAAAGGTTGAGGAAATCCAAAATAAAAGGATTTTAGGATTGGGGAGTCCACTCAACGAATCAAGGAGCTACGAGTTAATGCAGTTGGCATTTGTAATGCCTACCTAAAACCCTTCAAGTTGCTTGACCATCCTTAGTTGGGGTAATGCGAAGGGCAATATGGATCCTTTCCACTAGAATATTCAGGCAACAGAATATTCCAAAGTCAATGGTGAGGGCTATTGGATTTTGATAAAATAGTGGGAGACTAATAAGTATTAATTTATTTGTCTCAGTTTTTTATAATAAAGTACTAAACCTTTGCTCATCTTAAATTGTAGAAAAGAAAAGAAAAATGACTTCAAACATATCATTTTGAACCATAATCTATAAGGATAACCTTCTCACCGACACAAATTTCCAAGAGTGGTAGAGGCATTTACGTGTCATCCTTCACCACGAAAGGAAATTGTATGTGCTGGAAGAGCCTATTCCAGTTGCACCTAGGAAAGAGGTCAATGATTAGGAACTATCTCTCTACATGAAACACATGGATGATTCCACAAATGTACAATGTTTTATGCTATTGGCCATGTATGAGCTCTTGAAGCAACATAAAAACATGGATGCGTATAACATGATGTCTCAACTTAAGGATCTCTACCAAGAGAAGGCGAGACATGAGAGATATGAGATCTCCAAATCTTTGTTTACAACTAAGCTTGGAGAGTCTACACCAGCTGGGCCTCATGTAGTCAAGCCTATTGGCTACATTGAATGCCTGGACATCTTAGGGATTAAGTTCCCAGATGAGTTGCGTACATATCTCATCCTATCATCACTTCCCAAGACCTTCTCTAGATTTATTGTCAACTACAACATGAGTAACAATGAGAAGAGTCTATCAGAACTTCTGACCCTAATTTTCTAGGTAGATAAGGACATGGGGCATGAAAAACCCACAGTCTTTATAGTGAATAAGAAAAGGAAGGACAAGGCAAAGGGTCCAAGGGCTTATAAACGGTCTGAAGCCCCCGAGCACCATCCCTCCAAGAAGGGGAACATCCAGAGGCAGGGCAAGGAATGGGAGGCAGTCTGTTTTGCATGTGGCAAGAAAGGACACTATAAGAGTAATTTCACCCAAAAGAGTGGGGACGCTAAAGGTGTGTTCGTTATCGAGTGTAATATTTCCATTTCTACACATTGGGTATTAGATACAGGTTGTGGGGCTCACATATGTATTCAAATGTAGAAACCAAGTAGATTTAGAAAGATTTCCAAAGGAGAGGTGGATCTTCGAGATTCCAATGGCACGAGGCTGGCTACGTTGGCCATTGAATATTACCACCTCTCATTGCCGAATGGGATGATTTTGGTTTTACATAACTGTTATTATGTGCCTAGTGTTACCAAGAACATAATTTATGTATCTTGTTTGGATATGGATGGATTTATTTTCATGTTTTCAAATAATGGTTGTCTCTTTTATAAGAACAACATATGTTATGGTATGGAACATTTAAATAATGGTTTGTATGTATTAAATTATGAAAACCAAGTGTTGGAAATCGACAACGAAACAAACTCACATGACTTGTACATCACCCAGTTGTGGCATCACTGTCTCGGTCATGTAAATGAGAAGCATTTAACAAAGCTCTGCCAAGATGGCTATTTAGAATTTTCTAAGATAAAACCAATTGATAGATGTCACGCTTGTTTACAAGGTAAAATTAATAATCCGCCTTTCGGTGGACAAGGTGAAAGGGCCACAGAGCTTCTAGGATTTGTGCACATGGATATGTGTGGACCATTTCCAGTAGAAGATAGAGGTGGATATTCTTACTTCATTAATTTTACTGATGATTTGAGTAGATATGGATATGTCTAATTAATGAGGTATAAGTTAGAAGACTTAGAGAAATTTAAGGAATTCAAGAATAAAGTATAGAATTAGCTTTGTAAGAAGATAAGAAACTTCGATCGGATCGAGGTAGAGAAAATCTGAACCAAGAGTTCATCGATCTTCTATGGGAGTCTGGGATTCTATCTCAGCTCACTCCTCATACACCACAGTGAAATGGTGTTAGTGAAAGGAGGAACAACACCTTGTTGGACATGGTGAGGTCGATGATGAGTCATGTAGATCTTCCATTATCCTTTTGGGGATATGCATTACAAACTGCAACATACACATTAAACTGAGTACCAACTAAGGCGGAAAATGGAATTCCCTCTGAGTTATGGAATGGAAAGAAACCCATTTTGTCGCATACACGTGTATAGGGATGCGAGGCATTTGTTAAGGCCTTCTCAGGCAACAGACTAGCACCCCAGGGCATGGGGTGTATCTTTATAGGATATCCCAAGGAAACAAAATGATATTACCTATATAACCCCCAAGACAAGAAAGTGACTGTCACAGGACAAGCCATATTTCTTGAGAGAAAGCACATCCTCAAAAAGGATAGTGGGAGTAAGATTGACTTCGAAGAAGTTGATGCTCAAGATACAAAGGAGTTGGTACAGGAACAAGTTCCACAAGTCCCCGTGGAAGAGGTTCCAGAAACACAAGTACTACGTAGGAGCTCAAGAGAGGCAAGAGAACCAGAGATATTTGGTTTCCTAGTCACCGAGGATGGTGAATCATTATTGTTGGACAATTATGAACCTCTCTCCTATAAGGAAGCAGTAGAAAGCACAAAAGCTGCAAGATGGATATAATCTATGAATTCTGAGATGGATTATTTGTATCAGAACCAAGTATGGGTTCTGGTCAATGAGCCAGTTGATGTAAAGCCTGTTGGATGAAAATGGGTATTCAAGAGAAAACTGGACATGGAAGGTCAAGTTAGCACCTATAAATTAAGGCTAGTGGCTAAAGGATTCAGACAACATCAAGGAATTGACTATGATGAAACCTTCTCACCAGTTTCCATATTTAAATCCATAAGAATCATACTTGCCATAACAAATTACCATGACTATGAGATTTGGAAAATGGATGTCAAAATAGCATTCCATAATGAGAACCTTTAGGAAGATGTCTATATAACACAACCAGAAGGGTTTGTGACACCAGGTGAAGCCAAACAGGTTTGCAAGTTGTAGAAATCCATTTATGGATTAAAGAAATCATCCAGGTCATGGAAAATTCGATTTGATGAATCCATAAAGGAATTTAGTTTCATTAAGAATGAATGTGAGCCATGTGTTTATAAGTGGTTTAATGGGAATTCAATCGTTATCCTAGTGGTATATGTTGATGACATATTGATTATTGGAAAT
This sequence comes from Viscum album, assembly GCA_963277665.1. Taxonomy (NCBI): domain Eukaryota; kingdom Viridiplantae; phylum Streptophyta; class Magnoliopsida; order Santalales; family Viscaceae; genus Viscum; species Viscum album. The sequence goes on along the minus strand of OY728135.1, from coordinate 209,393,766 downwards.
GATGTACCAGTCTTACAGTTAGTTAAGGATTGGTTGAACACGTGTTTCTACAAGAAGTAATTGGGTGAAGTAGCCTACATTCTAGGGATCAAGATCATTTGTGATAGATCCAAGAGGATTCTTGGACTAAGTCAGGGTACATACATTGACCAGATACTAAAGAGATTTAGTATGGAAAAATCCAAGAGGGTATTGGTTCCAGTGTCACATGGCTTACATCTTTCTAAGAAAATGTGTCCTCAGACACAACTGGAGAAAGATAGAATGAGTAAGATCCCATATTCTTCAGCTATAGGATCCATCATGTATGCCATGTTATGTACCAGGCTTGATGTTGCCTATGCACTGAGCATGGTAGGTAGATATCATGTAAATCTAGGAGAACAACATTGGAATGATTTTAAGACTATCCTCAAGTATATGAGAAGAACTAAGGATATGTTCCTAGTGTATGGAGGAGATGAGGAGATTTTCATCAGAGGGTATGTTGATGCTGGTTTTCAACAGATCAGAACGATCTGAAGTCTCAATCTGGATATGTTTTCTGTCTCAATGGAGGAGCTATGAGTTGGAAGAGTTCAAAGTAGCTAGTTGTCTCTGATTCTACAATGGAGTCTGAATATATAGCGGCTTATGATGTATCCAAGGAAGTCATCTAGATTCAGAACTTTGTCCAAGAGCTTGATGTGGTGCCTATAAATAAATATCCTATCACATTGTATTGTGATAATACTACCGTAGTGGATCTTGAAAAATAACCAAGGTCACATCAACGGACAAAGTACAAACTCTGGAAGTATCACCTCTTGAGGTATTTCTATCAAAGGGGTGAAGTTTCAATGATCAGAGTGTCCACGGAAGAGAACATGGTAGACCTCATGACTAAAGGACTATCTCAGTAGAAGCATGAATATCATGTGAGAGCTAACGGGTTAAATGTTTTTAGCAGTTGGATCTAGTCCAAGTGGGAGTCTATTGGAGTTGGTGTCCTAGAACCAACTACTTTGTAATTTATTAATTAATAAATATCTTATCACATCTTGATTGTTCTTCTGCATGACAATGCATGTAATAATGTCCTATGGATAGCTATTTCATTAAAGGGTCATAGCGGATCCCTGCAATAATGAGAACCCGGAAGTGTCATAACACTGTTCTTGAATATATGTTCTATGTCCGGATGATGTTATTTGAGGGACACAAATAATATAGACCATTAGGGGTGAGGACTCATAAAACTTTGAGGCACCTTATCATAGTGTGCACCCTTGGTAATATCTAGGAGGATATTATGAGAACGAGACCCGCCAGTAGGAAATCCACATTTCATAGTGTCCTTGGATGTTCCTATCCGCGAACATGTGTATTGGTCCTTATAATTTATGATTATTATTAATGGGTATTACAACTCGCACACTTATATGTATTGACGAAAATTGTGACAACACACTATTCGTAGTGAGGTAGGATACGTTGGGTGTGTCATGAGTAATACTACATTAATAGATAATGCGAGAAAGGATTTATCCCTTCTATTCCATAACGGAAGTATATATCTCAGGCCATTTGATGTAATTGATATATCCTAAATAAATCTATGGCCATGGTGAGGAATGGGCAAGTTCAATTCCGAAAAGTCAAAGAAATAATAATCGAGAACATGGGTTGATGGCACTAGCACGCAACCTGCTTGATTCGAGATATCATGACAAAGGGAATATATTACATGGTAAGCATTCATATGAGGTGACACATCATTGCGGTGTTAACTTTTTCTCTATGGGTGCCTTAGCGTGTTGCTAGATGTTAACCTTGGACTTTAGGTAGGATCTGCCTAATGCCACTGAGAAAGAGGACTAGAGGGTCACACACTAACTGTGTCCATGTATCTCAGTTAAATATTAATTTAACAAGTTAAATAAAGATTATTCCTGACTATGGTTTAATAATTATTTAAGGATGTCTGATCTCATTTATTTCGACACTAGTTATTCGAGAGAATATATTGTGAGTGAAATAATATATATTTATTAGTGAGTAATTCAATTACATTTATTTAAGAAATAAATAGCTATTAATCGAGGTCTAATAAATGTGGTGGAGGAAATAAAGAAAAATAAAAACAAGATAAACATGCCATGTACATTGAATGTACATGCCGTGTAGTTTTCATGGAAAACGAGTACACACCGTGTATTAATGATTACACGTCGTGTAGTTTTTCCAGTCGGGATTTTAAGGAAATAATATCATTTTATTAAATGATATTTATTATAATCAGTGTGGGCACATTTCAAGGAATTAATCATTCGAAATGGGTGTTTTCAATAAGAGTTAATGAAATAAATAAAACGCGTAACATGTTTATTTATTGTCATAACTCTATAACCTCAAACTTGATTATAAATATCCTCACAACCCCAACACTTTTCTAGAGAGAATAGTTGTGCACAACAATTTTGGAGAGTTCTCTCAAGGCCGAAAGAAATCCTTCCTCTAAGAACGCTCTCAATACTGAGAGAGATCCACCACCACCGGATCAAAGCGATCGAAGGCGGACATCGCAAGTGAAGTTTATTCCGTGCTAGCACCCAAATATCCCCTTGGTGACATCCAGAGTTACATGGAGCACGTGTGGATCACCACTATAAGAATCCTACACTTGGATTCTACGACACAATGATGGATCACATCGGATCGTGACCGAAGATATCAATGAAGAAATAATTCCATCAAGGTAATTATTGTCAATTAATTAAATTAATTATAACCAACATATGATGATCCTATCTCTATGGTTCCAGGACACCCTCTTTTTTTTTGTTCTTAGTTCTATTCCAAAGATCCGACATTTTACATCATGATGGATCTTGTATTGATCATTGTTAATGCTAAAATTAAAGTTGGGTGACCCACCAACGCGCTTCCGCTGCGCCTGAAACCTAAAGAAACAATATAAAAAATTACATCAAACATATCATTGTGATCCATAATCGAGAAGAAAAACCTTCTCACCAGCACTAATTTCCAGGAATGGAAAAGGAACCTTCAGGTTATCCTTCATCATGAGAGGAAACTTTATGTGATGGAAGATCCTTTACCAATTGTGTTTGGAAGTTAAGCAAGTGATGAGGAACTCTATGTGTATGAGAAACATATGAATGATGCTACAGATGTTCAGTGCCTCATGCTATCATCTGTGACCAATGAGATCTTTAAGCAACATGAGGAAATGGATGCTTATAGCATGATGTATCACCTTTTGGATCTCTATCAAGAGAAGGAAAGATATGAGAGGTATGAGATCTCCAACACTTTGTTCACTACTAAGCTTTGAGAGTCTACACCAGCTGGACCACATGTAGTCAAGATTATTGGCTACATTGAGCATCTGGACATCTTAGGGATTAAATTCCAAGATGATATGCGTACAGATATCATACTATCATCACTTACTAAGACCTTCTCTAGTTTCATTGTGAATTACAATATGAGCAATAATGAGAAGAGTCTATCAGAGCTTCTTACCCTGATTCACCAAGTTGATAAGGACATGGAGTGTGAAAAACCCACAGTCCTTATGGTGAATAGGAAGAGGAAGGACAAGGAAAAGGGGACTAATATTTATAAAAAATCTAAAACCTTTGAGAACTGTCTAACCAAGAAGAAGAAGATCCAGAGGTAGAGCAAGGAAAAGGAGGCAGTATGCTTTTCATTTTTCAAGTCAAGCCATTGGAAGAGGAACTTCACCTAGAGGCAAGGGGAAGAAAAATATGTGTTTGTTATAGAGTGAAATATTCCCATTTCTACACATTGGGTATTAGATACAACTTGTGGGTCTCACATCTGTATTAAAATATGGGAACCAAGTAGATTTCATAAAATTTCTAGAGGAGAGGTGGATATGTGAGCTGCCAATGGTGCAAGGCTGGTTGCTCTTTCCATTGGTGACTACTACCTCACATTGTCGATGAAAATGATTTTGGTTTTACATGGATGTTATTATGTACCTAGTGTTACTAATAACATAATTTTTTGTATCGATTTTAGATACAGATGAATTTATTTTCAAGTTTGGAAATAAATGTTGTTACTTTTATAAGTACAACATATGTTATGGTATGGAACATTTAAATAATGGTCTATATGTATTAAATTATGAGAACCGAGTGTTTTCAATTGAAAATGAACCAAGTTAACATGACTCATACAATACCAATTTGTGGAATCACCGCCTTGGTCATGTAAATGAGAAGCGCCTGACAAATCTCTGTCAAGATGGTTATTTAGACTCTTCTAATCTAAAAACACTTGATAGATGTCATGCTTGTTTACAGGGGAAAATAACCAAACCACAATTTGGTGGACATGTTAAAAGGGACATAGAGCTTCTAGGATTGGTACACACTGATGTGTGTGGACCATTTTCAGTAGAATCTAGAGGTGGATATTCTTACTTCATTACTTTTACTAATGACTTGAGTAGATATGACTATGTATACTTAATGAGGTATAAGTCTGAGTCCTTTGAGAAATTAAAGGAGTTCAAGAATGAAGTATAGAATCATCTTGGCATGAAGATAAAGAAGCTTTGATTAGATTGAAGTGGATAATATCTTAACAAAGAGTCATTGACATTTTAAGGGAGTTTGGGATTCTATCTCAACTCACTCCACCTTATAAACCACAGTGGAATGGTGTTAGTGAAAGGAAGAACCATACCTTATTGGACATGGTAAGGTTGATGACGATTCATGAAGATTTTCCATTATCCTTTTGGGGATATTAATTGCAAACCACGACATACACATTAAACCAAGTACCAACTAAGGTGGAAATTGGGATTCCCTTTGAGCTATAGAGTGTAAATAAACCCACTTTGTCACATACATGTGCATGGGGATGTGAGGTATTTGTTAAGGCTTTATCAAGAAACAAACTAGCACCCCAAGGCATAAAGTGTATCTTTATAGGGTATCCCAAGGAAACAAAGGGATACTACCTATACAACCCCTCAGACAAGAAAGTGATTATTTCCAGACATGCCATCTTTCTTAATAGGGAACACATACTCAAAAATGATAGTGGGATAAAGATTGAATTCGATGAAGTTGATTATCAAGATACACAAAAGTTGGTACAGGAACAAGTTCCATAGGTCCCAGTGGAAGAGGTAGTTCCTGAAACACAAGTCCTGTTTAGGAGTACAAGAGAGGTAAGGGAACCAGAGAGATATGGTTTCCTTGTCACTGAGGATGGTGAATCATTATTGTTAGACAATGAAGAACCTTTCTCCTACAAGGAAGAAGTAGAGAGATCATAAGATTTAAGATGTCTAGAAGCTATGAATTCTGAGATGGATTCTATGTATTAGAACCAAGTCTAGGTTCTGGTCAATGTGCCAATTGATGTAAATACTTTTGGGTGTAAATGGGTATTTAAGAAGAAACTAGACATGGAAGGTTAATTTAGTACCTATAAAGAAAGGCTAGTGGATAAATTTTTCAAACAGTGTCAAGGAATTGACTATGATGAAACCTTTTCACCAGTTTTCATGTTTAAATCTATAAGAATCATACTTGCCATAGTAGCTTTCCATGACTATGATATTTGAAAGATGGATTTCAAAACTGCTTTCCTTAATGGGAACCTTCAGGAAGATGTCTATATGAAAAAACTAGAAGGGTTTGTGACATAAGGTTATGCTGAAAGGGTATGCAAGTTACAGAGATCCATTAATGGATTAAAGAAATAATTTAGGTCATATAACATTTGATTCAATTAATCCATAAGGGAATTTGGTTTCATTAAGAATGAATGTGAGCCATGTGTTTACAAGAGGTTTAATGGGAATGTGGTCATTATCCTAGTAGTGTCTGTTGACATTATATTGCTTATTAGAAATGACATACCAGTCTTACAGTCAGTCAAGGACCGGTTGAACAAGTGCTTCACCATGAAGGACTTAGGCAAAACAACCTATAGTATAGGGATGAATATCATTCATGATAGATCCAAGAGGATTCTTGGAATAAGTCAAAGTACATACATTGACCATATATTAAAGATATTTAGTATGGAATAATCCAAGAAGGGATTGGTTCTAGTGTCACATGGATTACATCTTTCTAAGAAAATGTGTCCCTAGACACAATAGGAGAAATATAGAATGAGTAAGATTCCATACGCTTCAGATATAGGATCTATCATGTATTCCATGTTATGTACTAGACTTGATGTTGCCTATGCACTGAGCATAATATGAAGATATCAAGAAGATATAGGAGAAAAACATTGGACTAATGTCAAGTATATCCTTAAGTATCTGAGAAGAACTAAGGATATGTTCCTAGTGTATGGAGGAGATGAGAATATTTTCATCAGAGGGTACACTGATGCTGGTTTTTAGACATATCAAAATGATCTGAAGTCACAATCAGGATTTGTTTTTTGTCTCAATGGAGGAGCTGTGAGCTGGAAGAGTTCAAAGAAGCTAGTTGTCGCTGATTCTACAATGGAGTCCGAATATATAGAGGCTTATGATGTAGCCAAGTAAGCTGCCTGTAGATATATGTGGTACCTAGTAGTAAGGATCCCATTACATTGTATTGTGATAATACTACAACGATGGCTCTTGAAAAAGATCCAAGATCACATCAATGGACAAAACAAACCCTCTAAAAGTATCACCTATTGAGGGATTTATATTAAATGGGTAAAGTTGCAGTGAGCAGAGTGTCCATGGAAGAGAACATGGCATACCCCTTGACTAAATGTCTATCTCAGTAGAAGCATGAATATCATGTGAGAGCTAGCATACTTAAGGTTGTTAGGAGTTGGATTTAGTGAAAGTGGGAGTCTGTTGGAGTTGGTTCCCTAGAAACCAACTTATTTTTACTTTATGATAATCATGTATTCATTGTATGGATATAAATAAACTACTTATCACATCATGTTTTTTCTTCTGCGTGACATTTTATGTGATAATTTCCTAAGAGTTGTTGTCGCACTAAAAGGTCATAGCAGATCCCTACTATGATGAGAACCCAGAAGTGCCAAAACACTATTCCTGAATATATTTTATATGACCAGATTATGTTATTTTAAGGGACACAAATAATATAGGCCATTAGGGGTGGATACTCATAGGACTTTGAGGCACCTTCTCATGGTGTACGCCCTTGGAAATATCTAGGAGGATATTATGAGACCGCCAGTAGGAAATCCACATTCCTGAGTATCATTGGATGTTCCTATCTGTATGTGTGTATTGGTCCTTAGAATTTAATATTATTATTAATGGGTATTATGACTTTTTCATTTAGATGTATTGTCAAAAACTGTGACAACATATGTTCGCGGTGATGTAAGATATGTTGGATGCGTCACGAGTAATACTGCATTAATAAATAATAAAAACAGTCTAAATGGTCTGAATGCCTTATTTTTTTATTAAGATTAATAAATAATAGGAGAAAATATTTTTCACTTATGCTCATTAATGGAAGTAGATATATCAAGCCCTTTTATGAAAATGATATATCCTAAATAAATCCATGGCCGTGGTGATCTATAGGAAAGTTCAATTCTGGGAAGTCAAAGAATGAGAAATCGAGTGCATGGGTTGATGGAACTTGCATGAAACCCAATTGATTGGAGATATTAAGAAAAAGTTATTATATTACATGGTAAACATTTGGATGAGGTGACATGTCGTTGTGATATTAACTTATTTCTCTTGGGTGCCTTGATCCATTGCTAGACAGTAATCATAGACTTTAGGCAAGCCCGCCTAATACCAATGAGAAAGAGGCCTAGAGGGTCACATAGTAAGTGTATCCAGTATCTCAATTAAATAATAAATTATTTATTTAACAAGTTTAATAATGATTATTCCTGGTTGTGGTTTAATAATTATTCATGTATGTCAGATCGCATTTATTTTATCGCTAGTTATTCAAGAGAATATATTGCGGATGAAATATTTAATAAATATTTATTTTCTATTTTTAGTAAATATAATATTTATTTATTTATTGGAGAATAATGCAGTTAAATTTATTTAATAAATAAATAGTAGTTATTCAAGGTCCGATAAATATTAAGAAGGATTGGCGGACCAAGTTACGGGTCCAGTGAGAAATAATATTAAATATTATTTTATTAGAATAATATTTAAATATAACATGCAAGTTAGGCATGTGTCATGGAAATAATATAATTTCTATTATTATTTGACATGGGAGTTTCACATGGAATAATAAAATAAGTAATGACACTTGCGCTAATTATTATTACATGGTGAATTAAATTCCCCGTTATATTATTCTCTTATTTAAGCCAAGGGATTTCCAAACATTTGGGGTGCACAACATCCTTGGAGAAAATCTATCAATCCAATATAACTCTTCCCTAAACAAAAAAACTCTCAATAATGATAGAGATCCTCCTCCACCAAATCAAGGAGAATGATTTGGAAGCAATTCTCAAGGTGATTGAAGACAGACACCGCATGCGTAGGGATCTTCTGTGCTAGCACCCAAAGACTCCTTCGGCAACGTCCAAAGATATGTGGAGCATGTGTGGATCACCGCTAGAGGAATACTATCTTGGGATTCTACATCGCAATGAAGACGCACCTCAAATTTGTGTTCAAACACATCAACGAAGAAAGAATCACACACGATGTGGCCTATATAACTCAAAGTGCATGTTTTCAATATAAAAGTGTCATTTTAGTCTAAAACACTATTCACATTTCCAAAACTATGCAAATGAGATCATTTTGTCTTTTTTAATTTAGTAAAATGATCTATAATTCATTTTTTATGTGTTGAAATCAACCTCACATTAATCCAACACACAATGTTTCTAGTATGACTTAAAGTGTGTGTTTTCACACTAAAAAGTGTTATTTTACTCTAAAACACACATCACACAGACAAAAACAAGAAAGAAGGATTGAATTGTCTTGATACTTTAGGAAATTGATACATAATTTATTTTTGATGTGTAGGAATTGACCACATTTCAATACAACACATGATGTGTCAAGTATGATGTAAAGTGCATGTTTTCAATATATGTTTCATTTTACATTAAAACACAGGACACAACCAAAACTGATAAAATGAGCTCATATTATCTTGATACTTTAGAAAAATAATATATAATTAATTTTTTATTTTTATTAATTGAGCATGCATAAATCTGACACATGATGTGGCTGACATGACTTAAAGTGTGCATTTTCAATATAAGTGTCATTTTAGTGTAAAATTCAATTCACATGGAAAATAACAAGAAAACAATCTCATATTGTCATGATACTTTAGGAAAATGATCCATAATCCATTTTTTATGTGTGGTAATTGACCAAACATAAACTAGACACACAACATGGTCAGTATGACTAAAATTTATTGTTTTCAATATAATAGTGTCATTTTAGTCTAAAACATGATTCACATAGCCAAAACTGAGAAAATGAGCTCAAATTTGTTGATACTTTAGAAAAGTGATCTATAATTTATTTTTGATATGTTATAATTGACCACACATCAATTTAACACATTATGTGGTCGATATGACTCAAAGTGCATGTTTTCATATTAAAAATGGCATTTTTCTCTAAAACACACGCTGCATAACCAAAATCAAGAAATTAACCTTGTATTGTCTTGAAAATTTAGGAAAATGATACATAATTCATTTTTTTGTATATAGGAATAAACCTCACATTAATCCAACTCATGATGTAGCTGGTATTACTCAAAGTGCATGTTTTCACATTAAAAAAGTCTCATTAACTCTAAAACACACATCACATAGCCAAAAATGAGAGAATGAGCTCAAATTATTTTGATACTTTAGGAGAATGACCCCTAATTCATTTTTTACATGTATGAATTAATCACACATCAATCCAACACATGATGTGCTCGATATGACTCAAAGTGCTTATTTTCACATTTTAAAAGTGTCATTTTAATTTTAAATGATATTCACATAGACAATACCAAGAAAATGATCTCGAATTGTTTTGATACTTTAGACCAAAGATCCATAATTCATTTTTTAAATGAAATAATCTATCACACATCAATCCTACAAATTATGTGGTTGGTATGAATCAAAGTGCATGTTTTCAATAAAGTTCCATTTTAGTCTAAAACACGATTCACATAGCCAAAACCAAGAAAACAAAGTTGGATTATCCTGATACTTTAGGAAAATGATATATAATTCATTCTTGACATGTATGAATTGATCACATGTCTATCTGACAAATGATAAGTCTGATATGACTCAAATCACTTATTTTTAATATAAAAGTGCCGTTTTAGTCCAAAACACAATTCACATAGCCAAAATTGAGAAAAAGAGCTCTTATTATCTTTATACTTAACTAAAATGATCCATAATTCTTTTTTGACATGTAGAAATATGACACACATCAATCTGACACCAATGTGGATAGTATGACTCAAAGTGCATGTTTTCAATACAATAGTGTCATTTTAGTCCAAAACACGATTCAGATGATGTGTATGAATAAACCGCATGTCAATTTGACACATGATATGGCTGATATGACTTAAAGTGCATGTTTTCAATATAAAAGTTTCATTTTAGTATAAAATGTGATTCATATAGCCAATACTGAGAAAATAATCTTATATTATCTTGATATTTTAATAAAAGACCCATAATTCATTTTTGAAATGTTTTAATTGATCTCACATAAAACTGAAACACGATGTGTCCAGTATGACTCAAAATGTGTATTTTCACATTAAAAAGTGTAATTTAATTTTAAAATCCAATTCACATATCCAAAACCAATAAAACAAGCTCATATTGTCTTTAATATTTAGGAAATTGATAAATAAATAATTTTTGTCATGTAGGAATCGTCCGCATGTCAATCTGACACATGATGTGGCTTGTATGACTCAAAGTGTGTGTTTTCACATTAAAAAAAGTCCCATTTAACTCAAAACATATGTCACATATCCAAAACCAATAAAATGAGCTTATATTATCTTGATACTTTATGTAAATGATCCATAATTCATTTGTGACATTTTATAATTGACCGCATATCAACATGACACATGATGTGGCTGGTATGAATCAAAGTGATTTTTCTCACATTAAAAAAGTGTCATTTTAGTCTAAAACACAATTCACATAGCCAAAACCAAGAAAACAAAGTCAAATTATTTTAATATTTTAGATAAATGATCCACAATTCATTTTTGATATATAGGAATCGACCTCATATCAATTCGACACATGATGTGGCTAGTATGAATCAAAGTGCGTGGCTTCAATATAAGTGTCATTTTAGTCTAAAACATGGTTCACATTTCCAAGACTAAGAAAATGAGATCAGATTGTCTTTATACTTTAAGAAAACGATCTATAATTCATTTTTGATATGTATGAATTGACCACACATCAATCCAACACATGATGTGGATATTATGAATCAAACTACATGTTTTGAATATAAAAGTTTCATTTTAGTCTAAAACATGATTCACATAGCCAAAACTGATCAATTTTTTTATTATCTTGATAATTTAGGACAACGATCCATACTTCATTTTTGACATGTAAGAAGTGATATCACATCAATCTGAAACACAATGTGACCGATATGACTCAAAGTGCATGCTTTCAATATAATAATGTCATTTTAGTCTAAAACACAATCCAGATAGCCAAAACTAAGAAAATTATCTTCAGATGTCTTAATAATTTAGGGGGAAACCCATAATTCATTTATTAAGTGTAGGAATTGAACTCATGTCAATATGACACCCAACATTGTTGGTATGACTCAAAGTGTAGAGACCTTTTTTTTTTGCTTAATAAGACTTTGAAATATTTCTAAAAATATTTTTAGAGCTGAGTGCTGAGACAACGTGCAATTCTGAGGCTCGGTGTGTCCAGAATTAATTTTATAAAAATGTTAAGTGTTTTTATATTACTCACACACTTTTAACTAAATAAAATAGAATATCTCTTAAACGGTTGATCATATTGGAAATTCGAGACCACGGTTGGGTCCGAAAAATAGTGTTTCCCCTAGGCGCGATATAAAATAAGTCTAAGCAGGATGTTTGGAACCCTCGCTCGTTGGCGGTGTGTTAAATGGATAAATTAAATTATTAATTTATTCATTTAATAGATCAAACCCAAATATCTCTTGAATGGGGACTCAAATAAAAAATCTGAGACCACTGTTGAGTTCAGAACATAGGTTTTACCCTAGGCAGGGTATAACCTTTGTCGGCATCAGGAGGTTGGATTATGTGCCAGTGTAGATAATTAATTATGTAATTAAATAATTGTTTATTTAATTATTTTATTAATTTATTTTAACCTAATGAGAGGTTATAAATTCATGTTTATGAGATCTTGGCCTCATAACCTTTTTTTCCAACGACTCCTCCTCTCCTCTTCTCTCCTCCCCGTTGACGAACGACGATGAAGCCTTGGATCCAGGTGGATCAAAGAACGACAAACACAACAACTTCTTCAGATCATTGCACAAGTGCGATCTTCATCAACAACGACATATCCAATCCAGGTAGGATTTATCTTTTTTGATTCCTTACCTTGGTTAAATTTTCAAGATGAACCCGAATGAAATGAATTAATTCGCAGATTGAAAAATAATTGGTTGAATCCATTTCTTACTGTTTATCTTGAAATTGAAATTCTTGAAATATGATAAATATTTATTTTTCAATTCCCTGTGTTCTTGATTCTCAACAGCGATGACCAAAAAAACACGTCCATCGATCCATACATAGTCCTTGACCTTTTCTATTTCATTCTTCGTGCGTTCTTTACGCTTTCTTCAGCGTCAAATAATTAAGTGCATCAAAAACTCAATGTTTCATTGATTGCGACATACAGATGCGGAGATTGCGACCCGAGGATCGCAAATCTTCGATCGTCATAATTTTCGGGTTTAGAATGAAGGTGGGAAGAGGTGACAAAATGGAGGTCCGACGCGGTTGCGGAAACATCTGGTGAGGTGGTTCGGATAAGCGGAAACCCAAGGTGGCTCGGGGTGGCGCGAGCGGTAGGCCGGGACAGTAGCTGGATGAAGGGGAGCGGTTCCCAAGCGGCGTGGCGGCCAAGCAGACAGTGGGGTGTGGTTTCGGCGGGTGCGGAGGATGGCGGAGTCCGCTGGTGCGGAGGAAGGTGGAGGCCGTGGGTGGAGGCCGTGCGGAGCAGCCGCATGAGGCAGCATGTGATGCGGGAGCTGGCGCATCAGGGTTTTCCGGCGGGGGGTAACAGCGGTGTCGGTAGTCCAAGGTGTGGCGTGCAGTGGTTCAGTTGAGAGGAATTAGGGTTACATGGTGAAGCCGCGTGGGAGAAGTTTGGTGATTGGAGGGGGCTAATTTTTTTATGTGGGTTTTTAAAAAATTAAAATATGCTAAAAGGGGCTAGGGTTCGGATAATTTTAAAAATGGGTCCGGGATGCGTGAACCCCGTTCACGCATCACTGACCCCGGGAAGATGCGTGAACGGGGTTCACGCATCTTAACCGCGCTGAAGGATGCGTGAACCGCGTTCACGCATCCTTCACGAAGTTGATGAAGGATGCGTGAACGGGGTTCACGCATCCTACAGTAACTTTTTTTTTAAAATTTTTATTTTTATTTTTTGTTTTGTTTTGTTTTATATATATATATATATATATATATATACACGAACAAAACATAAAATTCAGCAGAATTTATCTGCTATTTAATATCCAGCAGAACTGCCATTACAGCAGTCTGGATTCTGACAGAAACCATCACCCAGGGCTCTCTTTTATAAGAGGGCTTGCCCAGGAAATCATACTGCATTTCCGATGTGGGATTCAGGTTCTCTTTTCCTGTGCAGAACATTCTGCATTTCCGATGTGAGATTCTGTTTCAAGTACGTGACTTTGAAAGACTGTAAAATACAAACTATGCGACCAATATAAATGAAACTTAAAACATGGATTAAACATATAATAAATAGTTGAAAATGAAAAGAATTTCGTAAAAAGGGTTGATGAATAATAATTTATAATCTTTCAAAACCACCAACTTGAAACTTAAAAAAGTTTCAAGTACGTGACTTTGAAAGACTATAAAATAAAAACTATAAGACCAATATGAATGAAACTTAAAACATGGATTAAACATACAAGATATGACAACCCTACTTTTATTACAACTTAAACATGATTTATTACATAAAACTTCACTTGATACAACAAAGAAGATCGAGAGGTTTAGTGTCTTTGGGGCTTAGGATCATTACATAAAAACTTTAAACTTGAAATACAACATCCTTATTGAAAACTTCCTTTACATGACCACTACATTCCTTCGTACTTAGCATTGCATGGGATAACCTGAGGACATGCATAAGAAAAGGGTGAGCTATAAAGCCCAGTAAGGGAGTAAACAATGAATAACATGAGGAGTGAAATACATGTTAGGCAATAGTCATATCAATAGAGCATAAGAGAGACATGAGCATAAAGGCATGATAAAGCATGATAATCATAACATGGAAATGTGGCAACAACACTTAACATTGAATTAGCATGAGCCAAGGCTCATTACACATGGAGCATGAGTAAACCCTCATTGCACTTGAAGCACGAGTAAACCCTCGTTGCACTTGAATTAGCATGAGTCAACACTCATTGCACATGACGTATCATGATACTTTACTTTACCCAATGCATTGGAGCGCTATCAGGGCGCACCCTTCTTAGACATTTCATTTCATGCATAAGTGTGCCACATGGATCATAAAACATGGATTCATAAAACATAACCAATTATTCCACGATAAAGGAATGTGGAATTCATACATGAAACTTTTTAATCAATAAGTAAATGTGCATAAAGGTGAATACCCTTGATGGAGAAATGGGCATGGTATTCACTACACAATGATATTGGCTTAGAAAATCGGTGTGATTTCGGCAGCGTAATGGCGTGACATAAGAATTCATAAAAAAGGATGATGAGAGAGAAAGGGGTTCCTCATCATATTTACATGTAATGGACTGTAATAAGGTCATATAGATACATGTCCCAACAATTGAAAAGGAATTTAGATTCATGATACAAAAGTATTGCTTGAATATAAAAGAGGAGAGAGAAGTTCCTTTCGGAATTTCGGCATAGTAACGGGTGTACATGGGAGGCATTTAATGAGAGAGAAAGGGTTCTCCCATCATTCAAACAATAAGAGGGCAGTATGGGGGAGGTGCGAAACCATACCCCAACATTCATAATTGAAATTAAAAGGGCAATACAACTTAAAGAAAATTGACAAAAATGAGAAAGGAAGAAAAACCCTTACTTGGAAGTGTGCTTCCAAAGGCTAGAGAGAGGCTTGTGAGAGGCTTCTTGGGAGCTTGGGGCACCTTGAGAGGATTCTAGAGAGAGTAGGGCAGAGGTTGGACGAACTTCAAGGGCTTTGAGTGAGGAGGAAGTGGGAGCTTGGGTGGGTTTATATAGGAAAGGTGAGAGAATTCTTTATTATTTAGGTTTGGGACCCCTTATATTAAAATAATCCAAACCACAAACCATCCCATGGTATTTTCCCATGGTTTCTGGAAAAGGAGAGAGGAAAATAATATTTTATAAGGCCAAGGTCCGAACTTATTAAAAAATTAGGGTTGCTTATGTGGAGGTGAGTCACACTCCCATGGAAATTAATTTAAAAAGGCAAAGTGTTGAATAAGTCTTGAGGGCTCCATTAATGCTTTGAAAAGTGAGTCAAACAAACCCAAAACCTAATTATTTTAATGATAAAACACATATTGGCCGAACATAAGGATTATGGTATTTTATTACATCACCATTGGGTCATTATGATGTCATAAAACACATTATATATTTAAATGATATTTAATTTTTACCCAAAAATTTGACTGTCTCAGAAAATTATGAAAAATTCACCGTTGGATAATTTCGACGTCCTGATTCCAAAAATAATATTTATTTTAACTAAATAATTTTCTAAATATGTGAATTTTCACTTTTAAAATAAAAACCGACATTTATAAAAAATTCACGGGTTTTGAGAGAAATGGCTTTCAAACCTTAATAAAATTTTAATTGCATTCATAAAATTATAAGATCATTTATATTTAATTAATTTAATATTAATAATAATATTTTATTAAAATATTATTTAATTCAAAAATCCTTTAATTTAATAAAATATAATTCTTAATTAAATAATAACTAAAAACATCATTTGTACTTTAAAAACTAATTACAATGCATCAAAAATGACTAGAAATTATATTCATTATTATATAAAAAAATAATGTACGTGAACATGGTGCTACTTATTTGTTACATAACCCCTTAAAATAGCCGCATAAGACCTAAGGGTAAGGTGTGCGATGGTGACAGACTCTTGGGGTTGCTCGGATAACATCGCTCGAGTGGTGATCTCTATCAACTTCCATTTTTCCCGTAGACGATCACGTTCGAGCTTGAATTGATGAAGTTCAGCTTGGGCTTGGTCAAGGGCAAAGCCCAAAGACGCCACCTCCTTTCCGAGCTCCGACAAATGGGCTTCGTAAGGGGCAATTCTACTGGATGAGGCCATCGCTTCCTTTGTCTGAGTAGAAAATTGGTTCGTTAAAGCCTTATATTTAAACTACCCAGATGATCACTGTTCAACGGCTATAAAAGTAACGGTCATAAATCTTAACGTAAAACTTAAAGAAGTTGACATCTTATAAAAACATTTTTCATAAAGAAACATTTAACTGGATCAAGAGGGATTTTCCATTAATGAAACTTTGGGTCGTTACAACATTCCCCCCTTAAGAAATTTCACCCTCGAAATTTTCCTTTTCCCACACTAAAACAAATGTGGGTAACTTAGCTTCATCATATCCTCCGACTCCCAAGTTGCTTCTTCAAACTTGTGGTTTCTCCACAACACCTTGACGAGGGGCATTGTCTTATTTCGTAGAACTTTTTCTCTACGATCTAAGATCTTCACTGGTTGCTCCTCATAAGAAAGATCGTCTTCTAATTGTACCACCTCAGAAGAGAGTACATGTGAAGGGTCTGGTATGTACTTCCTTAAGAGGGATACATGGAAGACATCATGCACCTTGGCCATAGTAGGTGGAAGTGCTAGTCGATAGGCCACAGCCCCAACACGATCAAGAATCTCGAATGGGCCTATGTACCTTGGACTTAACTTCCCTTTCTTTCCAAACCTCATGACCTTCTTCCACGGAGATATGCGTAAAAACACCATGTCTCTGACTTTAAACTCAAGGTCTCGTCGACGATTATCTGCATAACTCTTCTGTCGACTTTGGGCTTCCTTGATATGCTGCTGAATGGTTTTCACCTTCTCCACCATTTCTTCGACCATTTCTGGTCCAAGCAGCTTACGTTCACCGACCTCATCCCAACATGCCGGTGTTCTGCACCTTTTCCCATATAGGGCTTCATATGGTGCCATTTGGATGCTCGAGTGGAAACTATTATTATAAGAGAACTCAACTAGAGGAAGATGTTGATCCCATCCTCCTTTAAAGTCCATTGAGCACGCTCTCAACATATCCTCAAGTGTTTGGATAGTCCGCTCGGATTGGCCATCAGTTTGAGGATGATAGGCCGTACTGAAGTTCAGTTCAGTATTCAGAGCATGTTGAAGACTCTTCCAAAACTTAGAGGTAAATCTTGGATCTCGGTCAGACACAATAGATAGTGGTACTCCATGCAACCGTACCACTTCCCTGATATATATCCGTGCCAGTTGATCCAAAGAGAAATCCTCTTGAATAGCAATGAAGTGTGCAGTCTTTGTAAGACGATCCACAATAACCCAGATTGCATTGTTGCTTTTGGATGTCCTTGGAAGTCCAGTGACGAAGTCCATGGTGATGTTCTCCCATTTCCATTCTGGTATGGGCAATGGTTGCATCATCCCCTTAGACTTCTGCCTCTCTGCCTTCACTTGCTGACACACAAGGCACTTTGATGTATATTCAGCGATCTCCTTCTTCATATTATCCCACCAAAAGTTTTCTCGGAGATCTCGATACATCTTTGTGCTCCCTGGGTGAATAGAGAAATTTGAACTATGTGCATCATCCAAAAGTTCCTTCTTCAGCTCCGAACTCGATGGGACACATAGTCTTTTCCCAAACCGCACAATTCCTTCTTCATTAACATTAAACTCTGAGGATTTTCCCTTTTTGATAGCTTCCACTTTTTCTTGGATTCTCGCATCATCCTTTTGAGCATCCTTTAACCTTTCCAAAAGAGATGGTTGAGCAATCATTTGTGAAAGGATTGATGATGTTCCCTTCTTTATGATTCCCACGTCCATCTTCATCAAGTCTAAGAAGATTGGATCCTTCTCAATTCTCATCATTGATAGAATTGCTGGATCCTTTCTACTTAGGGCATCCGCCACCTTGTTCGCCTTCCTAGGGTGGTAATGTATTGAACAGTCATAATCCTTTATGAGCTCTATCCATCTTCTCTGGCGCATATTAAGCTCTTTCTGTGTGAATATATATTTAAGACTCTTGTGGTCAGTATATATCTCACATTTCTCTCCATAGAGATAATGCCGCCAGATTTTCAAGGCAAAGATCACCGCCACCAACTCCAGATCATGCGTTGGATAGTTCCGCTCATGGATTTTCAACTGTCTTGAGGCATAGGATATCACTTTATCATTCTGCATCAGCACACATCCTAAGCCCTTCTTCGAAGCATCACTGAATACCACAAAAAGCTCCCCACTTGTGGGTAAAGTGAGCACAGGTGCAGTGATAAGCCTCCTTTTCAACTCCTTGAAGCTTTCTTCGCATTCATCACTCCAAGCAAACTTTACTCCCTTTCGAGTTAGCTTGGTAAGAGGGTTGGACAATCGTGAGAAGTTTCTCACAAATCGTCGATAATATCCAGCTAACCCCAAGAAGCTACGGATATCAGTTACCGATGTTGGCCTCGGCCATCCCTCAATTGCATCTGTTTTGGAGGGGTCCACAGATATCCCATTGCTTGTGATGATATGGCCCAAGAATGATACCTCCTTCAACCAGAACTCACACTTGCTGTACTTGGCATAGAGCTTCTCCTTGCGCAAAGTCTCCAGTACAGTTCTTAAATGCTCCTCATGGTCCTCCTTGGTTTTAGAGTATATTAGAATATCATCTATAAAGACTACCACAAATTTATCTAGGTAATCTCTAAAGACTCTATTCATCAAGTCCATGAATATTGCTGGAGCATTGGTGAGTCCAAAAGGCATTACTATGAATTCATAGTGCCCGTACCTTGTACGAAAAGCAGTCTTGGGGATATCTTCCTTCTTCACCCTTACTTGATAATATCCCGACCGCAAGTCAACCTTGGAGAAGTATTGTGCTCCACGCAGCTGATCAAACAAGTCATCGATTCTTGGGAGAGGATACTTGTTCTTTATCGTGATTTTGTTAAGTTCACGATAATCGATGCAAAGCCGCATTGACCCATCCTTCTTCTTGACGAAGAGGACTGGTGCACCCCATGGTGATGCACTTGGGCGTATAAACCCTTTATCCAGATTCTCCTGTAGTTGTTTCTTCAGTTCTTCAAGCTCAACCACAGCCATCCTATATGGAGTCTTGGATATTGGTAGCGCCCCAAGTATAAGTTCAATTGAGAACTCAACATCTCTTCTTGGAGGAAGACCAGGAAGTTCCTCGGGAAATACTTCAGCGAATTCCCTCACAATAGGCATTTCTTCAAGGGTGGTTTCTTCCTTGGATTCAATCATCTGGGCCAGATATGCGTGCTCATAAGGCAGTAATATCCATGCTTGAGATGATGGAGTTAAAGGAGATTCATCTTCCTCCTGACACTTGTAAAGAATCGGGGGTCGATTCTCCATATGGAGTGTGATTTCCCTCTCCCGACAATTTATGTTGGCTCTATATAAGGAAAGCCAATCCATGCCAAGAATTGCATCAAATTCCACCAAAGGGAGTATGATGAGGTTCGCCGGGAAATTCAATCCACAGATTATAACAGGGGAGGACTTATACTCATGGGATGCAATGATTGCCCCATTTGCCGTACTCACCGACATCTTTACTTCCATGATTTGTGGTGGTGCAGGGATTGTTCTACTAAACTTTTGAGATATAAAAGAATGCGTAGAACCTGAATCAAAAAGTACGTTCGCTATTCTTGAATGAATAACTAGCGTACCTGTCACCACTTCGTTGTCGGGGTTCACTTCGGCAGAAGTGATGGCAAAAGCTCTTCCTTGCTGTCTTGGAGGTTGTTGATTGCCTCCGATAACCCTTGGATTAGGGCACTGATTCGCAAAATGACCCGGTTCTTTGCATTTGAAGCATTGAACAACGCGTTGAGGTTCGAACGGAGCGTTCCTCCCCTCCGTCGCAGCCGCGGGTCCTTCTTGCTGACAGTTAATAGCTAGGTGCCCTTCTCTTCCACACTTGAAGCATTTTCTTGTCCCCCTAAGGCAATTCCCAGGGTGCTTCTTTCCACACTTTTGGCAAGTGGGGTGCTGGAATTTCTTAGCGCCGTTGGATTTATCCATCGGACCACCAGCATTGAAGTCCACCTTCCGCTTCTTGTCCCCATGATACCCCTGTGATTCTCCGATCTCCATTTCAACCTTAAGGGCACATCGGACAATCTCCTCATAGCTGTCAAAGTCACGGATCGCTAATGCTTTCCGCAAGCTAGGCTTCAGCCCACCAAAGAAGCGGTCAACTTTGCATTCGGGGGTAACGACAAAGCCAGAAGCGTATCGTGCAAGCCTTGTGAAGTTTGCCTCGTACGCTCCCACAGATTCTTCATCTTTCTTCTTGAGGGAAAGGAAGTCCCTTTCCATCTTAAGACGGAGGGTGCGTGGAAAATATTTATTGAAAAACATCTTCCGGAATACCTTCCATTCCAAAGCCTCAATCTCCTCCTCAGGCTTCGTATTTTTGATCAATGTCCACCATTGATCAGCTTCACCCTCCATACGATAAGCCTCCAGGAGAACCTTCTCTTTTTCAGAGCATTGGAGGATGGAGAATATCTTCTCAATGGAGTTGATCCATTGTTCAGCGATCGTGGGATCAGATGATCCACTAAAAGTAGGAGGCCTTTGTCTCATGAAGCTTTCAATAGCGACTTGTTCTTTCTTAGGGGGGGTTGAACGTTCCTCTTGACCAGTGTTTCTATTCAAAACTTGAGTTAGCTGAGAGAGAAGCGTGACAAAGTTCGCGATTCCCGCTCCCATCGGATTGGGCATCTCATTAGTACAATCATCACACTTATCTTCACAACGGTTGTTAGCCCGAGTTCTCCTATTACCGGCCATTGGCTGGAATAAAAGGAAAGTTAGGGGTAACACATAAAGGGTAATCCAAAGACAAAAGTTGATGACTTATAAATAAACTTTAATCTCTTTAACTCATGAGTCTATAGGATTCAATCCAGGCTTTTCATGATCTTCCTTCTAACATATATTCTTAGGGGCATTTTTCCCTTAATAAGGGTTCATACTAAGATTGTGAATTTATCAAAACATATCCCCCGGGAGTGTCGTAACCAAGAGTGCAGCAAGGCCCATTGTCGTGCACCAGTTCCCGTTCGAGTCTAGCTCAAAGCGGTGTTTTCGGGTTTTACCCCTAGGATACATCTGTGCCAGAGCCGCCTCTACCTGCTCGTATCCAGACAGGGATGTATTTGTTTGATAAAACACTTACTTAGTATTTACCAAAACTTAGGGATGTTTTTATTATGCTTAGTCTTGTATCTAAGGCTTTACTAGGGTTTCCTAATCCCAAAAATAACTAAACCTATCCTTTGATACCAACTATGACAACCCTGCTTTTATTACAACTTAAACATGATTTATTACATAAAACTTCACTTGATACAACAAAGAAGATCGAGAGGTTTAGTGTCTTTGGGGCTTAGGATCATTACATAAAAACTTTAAACTTGAAATACAACATCCTTATTGAAAACTTCCTTTACATGACCACTACATTCCTTCGTACTTAGCATTGCATGGGATAACCTGAGGACATGCATAAGAAAAGGGTGAGCTATAAAGCCCAGTAAGGGAGTAAACAATGAATAACATGAGGAGTGAAATACATGTTAGGCAATAGTCATATCAATAGATAATAAGAGAGACATGAGCATAAAGGCATGATAAAGCATGATAATCATAACATGGAAATGTGGCAACAACACTTAACATTGAATTAGCATGAGCCAAGGCTCATTGCACATGGAGCATGAGTAAACCCTCATTGCACTTGAAGCACGAGTAAACCCTCGTTGCACTTGAATTAGCATGAGTCAACACTCATTTCACATGACGTATCATGATACTTTACTTTACCCAATGCATTGGAGCGCTATCAGGGCGCACCCTTCTTAGACATTTCATTTCATGCATAAGTGTGCCACATGGATCATAAAACATGGATTCATAAAACATAACCAATTATTCCACGATAAAGGAATGTGGAATTCATACATGAAACTTTTTAATCAATAAGTAAATGTGCATAAAGGTGAATACCCTTGATGGAGAAATGGGCATGGTATTCACTACACAATGATATTGGCTTAGAAAATCGGTGTGATTTCGGCAGCGTAATGGCGTGACATAAGAATTCATAAAAACGGATGATGAGAGAGAAAGGGGTTCCTCATCATATTTACATGTAATGGACAGTAATAAGGTCATATAGATACATGTCCCAACAATTGAAAAGGAATTTAGATTCATGATACAAAAGTATTGCTTGAATATAAAAGAGGAGAGAGAAGTTCCTTTCGGAATTTCGGCATAGTAACGGGTGTACATGGGAGGCATTTAATGAGAGAGAAAGGGTTCTCCCATCATTCAAACAATAAGAGGGCAGTATGGGGGAGGTGCGAAACCATACCCCAACATTCATAATTGAAATTAAAAGGGCAATACAACTTAAAGAAAATTGACAAAAATGAGAAAGGAAGAAAAACCCTTACTTGGAAGTGTGCTTCCAAAGGCTAGAGAGAGGCTTGTGAGAGGCTTCTTGGGAGCTTGGGGCACCTTGAGAGGATTCTAGAGAGAGTAGGGCAGAGGTTGGACGAACTTCAAGGGCTTTGAGTGAGGAGGAAGTGGGAGCTTGGGTGGGTTTATATAGGAAAGGTGAGAGAATTCTTTATTATTTAGGTTTGGGACCCCTTATATTAAAATAATCCAAACCACAAACCATCCCATGGTATTTTCCCATGGTTTCTGGAAAAGGAGAGAGGAAAATAATATTTTATAAGGCCAAGGTCCGAACTTATTAAAAAATTAGGGTTGCTTATGTGGAGGTGAGTCACACTCCCATGGAAATTAATTTAAAAAGGCAAAGTGTTGAATAAGTCTTGAGGGCTCCATTAATGCTTTGAAAAGTGAGTCAAACAAACCCAAAACCTCATTATTTTAATGATAAAACACATATTGGCCGAACATAAGGATTATGGTATTTTATTACATCACCATTGGGTCATTATGATGTCATAAAACACATTATATATTTAAATGATATTTAATTTTTACCCAAAAATTTGACTGTCTCAGAAAATTATGAAAAATTCACCGTTGGATAATTTCGACGTCCTGATTCCAAAAATAATATTTATTTTAACTAAATAATTTTCTAAATATGTGAATTTTCACTTTTAAAATAAAAACCGACATTTATAAAAAATTCACGGGTTTTGAGAGAAATGGCTTTCAAACCTTAATAAAAATTTTAATTGCATTCATAAAATTATAAGATCATTTATATTTAATTAATTTAATATTAATAATAATATTTTATTAAAATATTATTTAATTCAAAAATCCTTTAATTTAATAAAATATAATTCTTAATTAAATAATAACTAAAAACATCATTTGTACTTTAAAAACTAATTACAATGCATCAAAAATGACTAGAAATTATATTCATTATTATATAAAAAAATAATGTACGTGAACATGGTGCTACTTATTTGTTACATAACCCCTTAAAATAGCCGCATAAGACCTAAGGGTAAGGTGTGCGATGGTGACAGACTCTTGGGGTTGCTCGGATAACATCGCTCGAGTGGTGATCTCTATCAACTTCCATTTTTCCCGTAGACGATCACGTTCGAGCTTGACTTGATGAAGTTCAGCTTGGGCTTGGTCAAGGGCAAAGCCCAAAGACGCCACCTCCTTTCCGAGCTCCGACAAATGGGCTTCGTAAGGGGCAATTCTACTGGATGAGGCCATCGCTTCCTTTGTCTGAGTAGAAAATTGGTTCGTTAAAGCCTTATATTTAAACTACCCAGATGATCACTGTTCAACGGCTATAAAAGTAACGGTCATAAATCTTAACGTAAAACTTAAAGAAGTTGACATCTTATAAAAACATTTTTCATAAAGAAACATTTAACTGGATCAAGAGGGATTTTCCATTAATGAAACTTTGGGTCGTTACACAAGAAATAGTTGAAAATAAAAACAATTTCATAAAAAGTGTTGATGAATAATAATTTATAAGCTTTCAAAACCACCAACTTGAAACTTAAAAATGTTTCAAGTACGTGTCTTTGAAAGATTATAAAATACAAACTATATGACCAATATGAATGAAACTTAATATACGGATTAAACATATAAGAAATAGTTGAAAATAAAAAGAATTTCATAAAAAAAATTTAATGAAAAATAATTTATAAGCTTTCAAAACCACCAACTTGAAACTTAAATACGTTTACGTGCCTTTGAAAGCCTATGAAATACAAACTATAAAACCAATATAAATGAAAATTAAAACATGGATTAAATATATAACAAATAGTTAAGAATTAATTAGTTAATTAGTAATATAATTATTAATTAGTTAATAATTAATATAATTATTAATTATTAATTACTAATATACAATAATTAATTAGTTAATTAGTAATATAATTATATAATAGTTAATTAGTTAATTAGTAGTATAATTATTAATTTTATAATTACTTAGTTAATTAGTAATATAAATCTTAATAGTAATTATTAATTATAATTATAATTATTAATTATTAATTATTAATTATATAATAATTAATTAGTTAATTAATAATATAATTATTAAATATAATTATTTATTATTTATTATATAATAATTAATTAGCTAATTAGTAATATATTTATTAATTATAATTATTTTTTATTTATCTATAATTATTAATTAGTTAATTTGTAATATAATTATTAATTATAAAATAAGTAATTGATTAATTAGTAATATAATTAGTGATTATAATTATTTATTATAATTATTAATTATTAATTATTAATTATTAATTATTAATTATATAATAATTAAGTAGTTAATTACCAATATAATGATTAACTATTAAAAATTAATTGGTTATTTAGTACTATAATTATTAACTATAATTATTATATATTAATTAGTAATATAATTATTTATTATAATTAGTAATATAATTAGTAATTATAATTAGTAATATAATTATTAATTATAATTAGTAATTATTAATTATATAATAATTAATTAGTTAATTACCAATATAATTATTAATTATTAAAAATTAATTATATATTAATTAATTAGTTAATTAGTAATATAATTATTAATTATTAATTACATAACAATTAATTAGTTAATTAGTAATATAATCATTAATTATATAAATAATAATTATAATAATAATTAAAAATTATATTACTAATTAACTAATTAATTATTATATAATTAATTATTAATAATTAATAACTAATAATTGTAATGAATATTTGTAATTATTTATTATATTACTAATTTACTAATTTACTAATTAACTAATTAATTATTATGTAATTAATAATTATATGTTTAATCCGTATATTAAGTTTCATTCATATTGGTCATATAGTTTGTATTTTATAATCTTTCAAAGACACGTACTTGAAACATTTTTAAGTTTCAAGTTGGTGGTTTTGAAAGCTTATAAATTATTATTCATCAACACTTTTTATGAAATTGTTTTTATTTTCAACTATTTCTTGTATGTTTAATCCATGTTTTAAGTTTCATTCATATTGGTCTTATAGTTTTTATTTTATAGTCTTTCAAAGTCACTTACTTGAAACTTTTTTAAGTTTCAAGTTGGTGGTTTTGAAAGAGTATAAATTATTATTCATCAACCCTTTTTACGAAATTCTTTTCATTTTCAACTATTTATTATATGTTTAATCCATGTTTTAAGTTTCATTTATATTGGTCGCATAGTTTGTATTTTACAGTCTTTCAAAGTCACGTACTTGAAACAGAATCCCACATCGGAAATGCAGAATGTTCTGCGCAGGAAAAGAGAACCTGAATCCCACATCGGAAATGCAGTATGATTTCCTGGGCAAGCCCTCTTATAAAAGAGAGCCCTGGGTGATGGTTTCTGTCAGAATCCAGACTGCTGTAATGGCAGTTCTGCTGGATATTAAATAGCAGATAAATTCTGCTGAATTTTATGTTTTGTTCGTGTATATATATATATATATATATATAAAACAAAACAAAAAAAATAAAAATAAAAATAAATTTTTTTAAAAAAAAAGTTACTGTAGGATGCGTGAACCCCGTTCACGCATCCTTCATCAACTTCGTGAAGGATGCGTGAACGCGGTTCACGCATCCATCAGCGCGGTTAAGATGCGTGAACCCCGTTCACGCATCTTCCCGGGGTCAGTGATGCGTGAACGGGGTTCACGCATCCCGGACCCATTTTTAAAATTATCTGAACCCTAGCCCCTTTTAGCATATTTTAGTTTTTTAAAAACCCACATAAAAAAATTAGCCATTGGAGGGAGAAAGAGTTAAAATTAAATAAATTATAATAAAAATAAATAGAGAATAATAAAGAGGGGAACGTGGTGATGGAGTCTTGCGCACACAGAGGAATTTGGTACGTGGAATGGGTTTGGAGTTGGGAAAGATAAAAAAATAAACAATTAATAATAATAATAATAATAATAATAATAATAATAAAATATTGTTATTATTAATTTTGTTGATAAAACACTATTTTATCGATCACTCCTCCATGCGAACTCGGTTTGATGAACTGTCAGCAAAAGAGAGATCCTGACATTAAGACGGTCGATTCAAGCTTAATATTGAATATTAAATTCAGGTCCGTGGCTCAGGTCCATGAAACACCCAATAATAATAATATTATTATTGTGGGATCTTGTATTCGACATATCTCCCTCATACAATGTCGAAATGACGAACCGTCTATGATGCTGCGACCCTAAAATTAAGATATATGTTTCAAGACCAATTTTGGATATTTAAGTCGAGGTTGAGGCGTGGGCCCCACGAATCCGGTTCGCGCATGTTGCGGTGAAATGCGATTTTTTCACTGAGTATCCGTTTTGGACAAATGACTAGTACATATCGCATGTTTTTCTATGAGGATCACAATTGTGTGATCTGTATAATTGTTTTTAGGACCAAGGCATGAGCCCCACATGACTCCATTCAAGCGCAATGCAGTGATATATGACTTTTCCATCGGATGTCTTTTCAGGGTGAATGAATAGTCAATATTGTACGTTTTTCTCCAAGGATCGCAACAGTGTGATCCGTTTGGTTATCCGATGCCATTTAAGGAGGCCTTATAGTAAAAGTATATTTTCACCCTTTGGTTTAACAATGAGTAATGCACGCTCGTTAGCTTTAGGCTAGAGATATCATGTACTATTGGAGTACCCTAGCACACCAAGGGGTACTTGATTTGCAGTTTAGTACCCGAGTATGGATAGGTACACGACCAAGCGAAGAGGTAAGGCCACACAATTTTTGGGCCCCACACGCCATGTGTACCAATTTACGAATCTTCTATCTCTCATATCTCCATCTATTGGGCTCAGAATTTGGCATATGAGTAGCCTATCCTGAGTTTTTTTTTGCATAGAATGCGATGGTGCCTTCCACAGTGGCTTCTGGGATACAATGCGAGATATTCTGGATGTGACACATATCAGAGGAAACACCCAATGACTGCAGCAGCGTGCTTTTCTGAGAGGCGCCATCCAACAAGGATGATTAGAATTCCTTGATGCTTTTCCGAGAGGTACCATACAGCACGGCCCAACGGGCCCACGACCTAACTGGATAGATCAGATCAGATCGGGTTAGGTTGGACTAGTCGAACTATACCGAGACATGTGAGGCCCCCGGGCCGGGTTGGTTGGGTCGGTCCGACCGGGTTGGACCAGGCCCCGTTGCAACCGACCCCCTGTTTACTAAAACACCTCTTTCTTACAAACCACATGTTCGATTAACGAGCTGTTTGCGGCGTTGAGACCCTCTCGATGAGGTGGATCTTTTGGCATGCTCTATAGTGACTTTCATAGAAGTTGAGATGCGATGAAGGGCTTAAGGAGCGGTTCTCTGAAGGGCACTACATACGGAACCCTGCAGTTGGCTGAGACGTGAAGAGTGCTTGACGATGGCCCAGTAGGAAGCGGTTCTGTGTGACCCAACAGACCCATGGAGAGGAGTAGCTCTGTGTGACCCGGAAGACCCACAGTACTCGACATGAGAAGTACCTCAGTTTGACCAAGGTGGGAAGTGAATATGTGTGACCCGGCAGACCCACAATGAGGAGTGGCTTTGTGTGACCCAACATACCCATGGTACTCATCAAGGATGAGTACCACAACAGTTCAAGGTTACTGGAAAGCGGCTTTGTGTGACTCGACAGACCCACTATACTCAATAGAGGAGGAGTTCTCCAGTGGCCGAAGAGTTTGACGTTTGTGACTAACCATGCTACTATTACTACCCTAGAATATACCTGGTGTGAGCTGTGATATGGAGATCCCCTTACTCTCTCGTTTGGGTTTCTTTGAGAAATTATGTCTATTATTGGGTGAAACTGTACTCTTTCCGTTCACTCTTGTAGTACCTTGTTCTCTCTTACTGATCCCCTCTTCAGTACCTCTCTTGATGCTCCCTCGAGCCTTCAGGGCATCCTACTAAGTATTCTTATACTCACCCCTACTTGGGCTTTTACCATATTTGGTGTGCCCTTGCAGACGACAGACATGTTGATCATGATATTAGCAGAGCTTAGGGATACGGGGTGCTTGGACCACATGTGGTGGTCGTAGCTTGGGATTAAGGAGTGGGACTCTCCCTGATGTTTTACTTGTTCACCTGTTGCTGAGTTGTGGCACTTTTCTAGTTGGGTGTGTATTTTTCCTCTTTCCCTTTCAGTTTTACTTTTCTTGTACTTGTATTGTTTAGAGGTCGATGCATATATGTTTAGTTTCCCTTTATATAACAGTGTTGTATCTTTCTTTCTTTTCCTCTGCATTTTTGCATTGAGTTGGATGCATGTGTGTGTATAGATTCTTAGGAAAAGGCCTCCCTGAGTTTGTTGTGCCTTCGGCGCTAGTTGTCAGCCCCTAGCCTATAGAGGCGGGCTTGGGGTAGTTGTGGATTGAGCCCCGATACGGGTCGGGTCGTGACACAAAGTGTTCATTTTCAATAGAAAAGTGTCATTTTAGTTTGATTTGTGATTATATAGACAAAAACAAGGAAAAAAGCTTAGATTTTCTTAATACTTTAATAAAACAATCCATAATCATTTTTGATGTGTAGGAATTGACCAAGCATCAATATGAAACATGATATGGTTGATATGACTCAAAGTACATGTATTAAATATAAAAGTTTTATTTTAATCTAAAACATGATTCACATATCCAAAACTAATCAAATGAGCTTTGATTCTCTTTAATCTTTAGGAAAACAATTCATAATTCATTTTTGGTGCATAGGAATTGACTGCATATCAATCTGACACATGATGTGGTTGGTATGACTCAAAGTACATGTTTTTAATATAAAATTTTTATTTTAGTTTAAAACACATTTCATATTGTAAAAAACAATAAAAAAAGATCGGTTTATTTTTAAACATTAGGATAATGATCCATATTTGGAAAAAAAGTCTCAAGAAGCATGAATGGAGACCCCCTATAGAAGGCATGAACCACATTCATGTCTTTTGTGCAAGTTGTAATAACTAATAATATAATTAATGCAATTAATTATATCAATAAATAATAATAAAAAATAACTAATTAATATAGTTAATAAATAATATTAAAATTAATAATATAATTATTAATTAATAATTTAATTAAAATATTAGTATTTAATGATATAATTATTAAAAACTATTTAAGTAATTAAGATAATTGATAATTTATAATACCATTAATATACTCAGTAATTAACAATATAATTTACATAGATGATGAATTAACAATTTAATTGATAATTCATAATATAATTACTCAAAACAATCTAGAGTCATGCCCCTTTTTATTAAATGAAGGAAACACCCCATTTTTAATGGGGTTAATGGGGAACCCATTACATGACCCGAAGTGTAGCGCCCTAACCCTAAAAGCTCAAAGTCGGTGCATTACTTTATTAAATTAGCATGATTACAAGGAATCAAATCCAAAATGACTAATCGGTTTTGCAGTTTTAGAAAACCAAATTACATAAATGATACCCATATTACAATGGGGAAATAGAAAATAAAACATAATACATAACATGGACTAATAAATTGTATCCTTGAAACTCATTCCAAGAATTCATCTTCATATCTCGAGGAAAGAAAAAAAATAAGGGTGATCTCAAATTCTCAGAAAGAGTAAGTACAACAAAAGCAGTAATTAATCAATGATCATAATCAACATGACAAGGTAAATAACTGATCACACATTCCATTTATATAACTATATAAGGAAAAATCAATATAACAAGGTAAATAACTAAAACACATGATATTTAATCAATAAACTGAGAATGAAATTAATCCATAGATAATGTCAAAGTAAAAATATCATGGATAACAATAATAATAACAATTTAATTCTCAATTAAGGAAACACTTAATTATTAGAGGCCATTTTTCCATGGTAAACCATTACCCTCAAGACCTTTCACAAGACAATTTAAAACATAATGGTTAAAAATCAATTGGGTCTATCCAACCTTAACTCTACTATAAAGGCCATTCACAAGATAATTTAAAACATACTGTTTACAAACATGAAGGTTTTTTCTAAATGAATTTGTCCCACGAGACTACCAATACATCGAGTGGATTACTTTAAATGGCTCCCAACCTGTGTCTTTCATGTCCAAAGCATTCCTCATAAATCGAATAATCAATTTAGTTAATAAAAAATATTCCTTATCATAAAATATCCATATTTAATTAATAATATGGAATTATCAATAATTCCTCTGTGGAGGATAATTAACAACAAGGGTTGATAATGTTGATGAATAGAAATACCATTGAAAGATCATTAAAATTATTCTTGGGGAAAATAATCTTTAAAAATTCCAAAATGTCCCATACCAATTTGAAACATTTGAATCATAAGCCCCATGAATAAATAAAATTAAAGTGAAAATAATTCATGATATAATATATAAAAAGGGGCAGTAAATACACCACAAAAAAGAAGTAAGTGGTGAAAATGGCGTATGCCTCACGAAAGAAAAGCGAGACAATAATCCCTTACCTTGAGTCTAACTTGTCATGTGTGCCTTTATCTTCCTCAATAATAAAATTATGTTAATTATTTACTTGATTCAAAACCTTTTCAGGTTTATTATCACTTTTAATTCACTTATTATAATGTTTTATACAACTACTTAAACAATTAAGTTTACGCCGAGTGTTTTACCAAATTTGGTTCATGTGTTAAAAATGACTTTGGTAGGTCGACTATGGTCATATGGGTCATTATATAAAAATAAAAATAATAATAATCATGAAATAATTATTATATTTATACATATTATACTTTTAAAACTAATTGTGAAATATGGTTATGAAAAATGAACCGACGTTACAATCATGGAGACGGTAGGCCGTACATACGCATGAGTAACATTCCCATTTTTTAATGATCATTATGGAAAGAAGTTAAGTAACATTATATCTTTACATAATGATAATTATATCATAAATACCATTTTATTTAATCATATATACTTATATATATAATTATTTTTATGTAAAATGATTCACATGGCATCGAGGAGGCGATAGTCCACATGTCCACGAACGACATTATCACTTTTTTGGTGTGTGAAAAGAGTAATAAAAAAATGATATATTGTATTTAATTTTTTTAATTATTTCATTAATATCATATATATTTTATTTATGTTACATATTTTTAATTAAAACCATCCTTAATATATTCCATTTATAGCATGAATGAATCACATTGCTTTGAGGAGTCGGTAGTCCACACTTCCACAAACGATATTATCGTATTCCCACAAAATGGAGTTCATACGGGTAAGTGTAAAAAAAGAATTCAAGAAGAATAAATACATTATAAATATCATATATATTATATAAAAATAGTGTTTACATCATAATTCCCACCATGAGAGGTGGTAAAGAAAGAAAAAATAATCATCGTTTCTTGAGACGGTAGTTTGTCGTACACGAATGGTAAATTCATCACCCATTTGGTAGAAGTGTGCATAGGTGTTGGTAAAAAACTTAATATAAAAACATTTAAGTATATTTATTATACTTATTTTATTTTATAATAATATAATAATAATAAATTAATGGGTGGAGAAACAAATAAAACATAAATTCATATTGAGGATTGTTACCTCTTTTTCGGCTAAAACCTTTTCGTTTTCACCAAAGGGCTTTGTTGGTTTGCTTTCTTCCCAAGGTTAGGATTCTAGGATGAGGTTATTGATGTTGTTATATTATTTGAGTATATTTTGGGTGATCTAAATGGATTTATATTTGTGAATAAGTGGTAGTGGTGAGTTCCTTTTTATAATGGAGGTGGAGTGACATTCTTGTAAATTTTTGAAAATAGAATTCCAACCACACTTTTCCTATGAAAAGTGGATTTAATAATAGTCCAAATTTTATTAAATGGAGAATAGGGTCAAAATATGAATATAAAATGGATTTTGAAAAATTTTCTAGGTCATTTTGGTCCTTAAGCTTATGGTTTAGTCCCTTGTTAAGCTAATTTTCCTCTTAATTGATATAATTAATTTTAATCACTTTCACTAATATTTTTATTAAAAAACTAAGTTTAAATTATTAGAAATTATAAATTATTACTATTAAAAATATGTAATACATTTTTATAAATTAAAATCTCACAATTGAAAGAAATTAATTTAAATTTAATCCCGCAGACGGAACGACAACGAGTGGGTTTAAGGTAAATTGCTCAAAAGTTTGCTAAGTTTTTATATCTAATTTCAAAGTGAAATATATTAAAATAAACTAAATTGGATTTATTTTTTTATAATTTATATAATTTTAATTTAAAACCAATTTAAAATATAATTTACCCTTGTAAATAAATTAGATGAAAAAACAGTTTTGAATTAAAATTCAAAATTTTTCAGTATTCACCAAAAAATGAAGCTTCTTTGAAAAATAAAAAAAATTCACCCTAAACTAATTTTGATGTTTTTATTTAAAAAATGAACTTTATTTTTAAATATAATATTTATAAAAGTTCCAAAAATTGTATTTAAAATAGGTTCTCCAATAAAAGGCAGTAAAAGTGTCTTTAGAAAAATATTGATTTTTATGTGAAATATTATATTTCTTATTATCTCATGTTTATCAAATATATTGTATGAGTGTAAAAAATATTTTAGTGAATATATAATAAATAAATTTAATTTAAATAATCCACTAATATTAATTAATTTAACTTATTAATATAAATTTTCTTCTATACATAAAAATAGTCTTTTATAAAATCATTCCCTTTATATTTATTTGTTTTCTATATTAATTTATTATTAATAGGTAACCAATTAATTCAAATATATATTTTAATAATGAGGTAATCCTATTTATAACCATAAATTTAATATCTAAGTTCTTATTATATTGGAAAAAATAATATTTTTATTAATATATTATTTTGTGGTAAAACTCGGTCTTCCGTGTTATACAAGCCATCGAGGAAAGTCATTATTAGGTGTAACATAAGCTAACCTTGGTGTTCTGTGTATATCAAGTTAAAATTTATGTCATGTGTAACATAATCTTACCTTGGTATTTTTTATAAATCAAGCTAGGAAAAAAATAAATTTTATTCTAAAAGGAAAATATTTTAAAGTGTTGGGGTGTTACATTCTCCCCACATTAATTAAATTTCATCCTTGCAACTTAAACTTGATCTCATTGATCAAGGGTTTGATATTTTAAAATATTATTCTTATAAAAACCCACATCATAAATAGGATCAATAACACATCTTCTTTATAATAGATATAGGTAAGTATGAAGGTCACATAACTAGGGTCCCAAGTAGGATACCATAGTTGGGAAATAAAAACATGGGCATAGAAGAAAAGTGTAAATAACTATATTCATTGGTCATAAGAAAGTAAGTGATCAATGGAAAGTTAAGAGACTAAAAACTGTAAATCTGTGATTATCTAAAGTACCATTTTATTCATTGGATATGAACTTAATAGGGTAATTTTTTTATTTGAATACCCTTATTCTAGAGTTGTATAATTCTTTCACCCTCTAAGAATATAATTAAATATATGTTTCTATAAGAACAATCTTTTCATTTGATTATGCCTTGAACTATTTCTACTTCATCTCTTAGAAAAATATGCTTTATATAGTGAAGTAATACAGTAATCTCTAAAACCTTATCCAAAGATCAACTTAAACCATTTCATAAATGGTTAACCTTATGAACCTTCCAATATTTATGATCCAAAACATTAGAATTAGTTCTAAGGTAGTTAGTAGCATCCAGTTTACTTTATCCATATCAATCTCATTTTTATCCAAGAATCATTGTCTCAACATCAGGAACATACTAAGGGTTATATTTCCCTCAACAGTGTGTTTTTTAAAAAAATTTAACTTAAAATTGAATCACTTTTCTTGGTACCATTGAATATATGATCTCAAATCCTTATTGAAATAGTAATAGAGTACAATCCTTACATATTTCACAATTCTTATAACCAGTACATCACTAATAAATCACTTTTACAACTTTACTCAAGGATCTAAATTCACAGGCACATTAATAATTCCAATTCAGAAGTATCAATAACATAAGCTTGACCTTGATCCCTTGGATTCTTTTGAGTTATATTTCCTTAACATTTGGGGAATTCATTTGCACAGTGACCAATCTCTTTATAGTGAAAACATTTCAAATTTGAATTTTCTTTCTTTACCTTGAAATCATGAACTTGGTAGCCTTTTTTATCCACACTTACAACAAACTCCCATTCCCTTAAAGCAAGTACTGAGGCATTTCTTTTCACAATTATCACATGTAGGAAAATCCTTCATTATCTTTTTCCCTTATCCATTTTATGACTTACCTTGATCATATTCTATGGATTCCATTTAAATCCATAATACTTAGATAATTATTTCTTTATTTTGATATCACATAAAACTATTTCATCATATGAAGAAATTTTTTGGGAGACCAGTTCCCTTAAGATACTTGGCTGAAGACCTTAAAAAAAGTGATCAATCTTTTAATCCTTGTTGCTTATGTAATTTATAGCACAAAAAACTAACCTTATAAAGGTATCTTAATAATTCACAACAATTTCTTCATCTATTTTTTAAGATAAGAAACTTACTATTCATCTCAATTTGTTTCTCATAAGGGAAATATTTATTGAACAATACCTCTTTAAAATATTTCTATTCCATGAGTTCTATTTCTTCATCCTCCCTAGTATTCTAGATCATAAACCACCATTGATCATCACCACCTTTGATAAAATACACTGCAAGTGTAACATTTTCCTTTTCGTTGTATCCCAAATCCATACATATCTTCTCCAAATACTTAATACATTGATCAAATTCCATTGGATCAGTAGTCCCACTAAATGATGGGGGCCTCTATCGTATAAAGTGATCCAACATCATAGAGTCTCACTATGGAATAGGTTGCTCTATCTATACAAGGTTATGTGTCGTAACCTGATTTAGCTTCCCAAATATATCCATAACTTGCTCAGTTAAAATACCATATACATTGAATTTCTCAATAGGGAAACCTCTACATTTTCCACAAGTATTGATACACTTATTCCTTCCAGGTCCCACTTCTAAAAAATGGAATATACTAGATTAGATCATAAAATTATTAACTGTTTTATAATTCTAAATATGGAATTATAGGTTTTGGGCACAGAAGAAGAGTGTGATGGGTCATTCCCAACTTTTATTTTTCCATGATCAATGGTCAATTTGATATTTACACAATGATAAAACTCATGATCTACATAATTGAATCAAAGAATATAGACACGAGATAGAATGCCAGAACCATATATAGGATCATCACATATTATTTATAATCAATTTAATTAATTAAAGAATTACCATGTTGGAATTATTTCTTCATTTATGGATATAAAAATAGATATATGTTGTACCATAACTTTATTGTAGGAATAAAGAGTATATTCCCTCTAGCAGTGATCCACATGTGTTCCAAAAATCTCCAAACATCATCGTAGGAATCTCTATGTTCTATCATGATAGATCCTATCACTTTCATCATTATCCTTTGATCGCCTTAATAATTTCTTCAAAATAATTCTCCTTGATCTCTCTTAACTTGAGAGTGAGATATATAGGAAGATCGCTCTCCATTATTGGGAGCATTCTTGGAGAAGGGAGATCTCTAGGTTTTGTGAGGATTCTCCAAATCTGTTGTGCACAACCAAAAAAATGAATCAAATTTTTTAGAAAATAATGTAATTGGGTTTATATACTACTAGGGGTAAAATAAAATAATTGAACAAGTGCCCTTTAATATTTATTTAATCCCTATAGAACCCCATGTCAAATAATAATAATAATAATATCTTTTCTCGATATTTACTTTAATTTTTGAATTAAATTAAATATTATTTAATGAAATAATATTCAATGTTTATTATTTCTCACTAGGCTGTTAAACTCGGTCCTCCATTCCTCCATAACATTTATCAGTTCTTGAATAAAAACTATTTATTCATTAAATAAATATCACTACATTATTCACCAATAAATAAATAAATATTATATTCACTAAATAGCAAATTAGTATTTATTAAACATCCTTCTCCCATTATATTTTCTTGAACAATTGGTTATGGAATAAATGAAATCAATAAAACATGAATAATTATTAAACCACATGTGGGAATAATATTTATTCAACTTGTTAAA
Organism: Viscum album; assembly: GCA_963277665.1. Lineage (NCBI taxonomy): Eukaryota > Viridiplantae > Streptophyta > Magnoliopsida > Santalales > Viscaceae > Viscum > Viscum album. Next base: position 209,356,402 of record OY728135.1, on the reverse strand, counting down.
TAATTAAGTGCATCATAAAATCAATGTTTCCTTGATCGCGACATACAGATGCGGAGATTGTGACCCGAGGATCGCAAATCTTAAATCGTCACAATTTTCAGCTTTAGAACGAAGCTGCAATGTCCTGCAGAAGGGGCGACACAACGACGGTCCGACGCGGTTGCGGCAACCATCTGGTGAGGCAGTTCGGATAAGAGGCAGCCCAAGGTGGCTTGCGGGGGCACGATCGGGAGGTCGGGACAACGGCTGGCTGAAGGGGAGCGGTTCCCAAGCGGCGTGGTGGCCAAGCAGACAGCGGGGTGAGGATCCGATGGGTGCGGAGGATGGCGGAGGGTGCGGGTGCGGAGAAAGGTGGAGGCCGTGGGTGCAGGCCGTGCGGAGCATCCGCATGAGGCAAAATGTGATGCGGGAGCTGGCATATTAGGGTTTTCCGGCAGGGGAAACAGTGGTGTCGGCAGTCCAAGGTGTTGCGTGCAGTTGTTCAGTTGAGGGGAATTAGGGTTACATGGTGAAGCCGTGTGGGAGAAGTTTGGTGATTGGAGAGAGAAGGAGTTAAAATTAAATAAATTATAATAAAAATAAATAGAGAATAATAAAGAGGGGAACGTGGTGATGGAGTATTGCTCAAAAAGAGGAATTTGGTACGTGGAATGGGTTTGGAGTTGGGAAAGATAAAAAAACAAACAATTAATAATAATAATAATAATAAAATATTGTTATTATTAATTTTGTTGATAAAACACTATTTTTTCGATCAATCCTCCATGCGAACTCAGTTTGATGAACTGTCAGCAAAAGAGTGATCCTGGCATTAAGACAATAGATTCAAGCCTAATATTGAATATTAAATTCAGGTTTGTGGCTCAGTTCCATGAAAATACCCAATAATAATAATAATATTATTGCGGGATCTTGTATCCGATATATATCCCTCATACAGTGTCGGAATGACGAACCGTCTGTGATGTTGCGACCCTGAAATTAATATAGATGTTTCAAGTCCAATTTTAGACATTTAAGTCGAGGTTGAGGTGTGGGCCCCATGAAGCCGGTTCGCACATGTTGCGGTGAAATGCGACTTTTTCACTGAGTATCCATTTTGGACAAATGACTAGTCCATATCACATGTTTTTCTGTGAGGATCACAATTGTGTGATCCGTATAATTGTTTTTGGGACCAAGGCATGGGCCCCACGTGACTCCATTCAAGTGCAATACAGTGATATATGACTTTTCCATAGGATGTCTGTTCAGGGTGAATGAATAGTCAATATTATACGTTTTTCTCCAAGGATCGCAACAGTGTGATCCGTTTGGTTATCCAATGCCATTTAAGGAGGCCTTCTAGTAAAAGTATATTTTCACCCTTTGGTTTAACAACGAGCAATGCACACTCATTAGCTTTAGGCTAGAGATATCATGTACTCTTGGAGTACTCTAGCACACCTAGGGGTACTTGATTTGTAGTTTAGTACCCGAGTATGGAAAGGTACACGACCATGCGAAGAGGTAAGGCCACCCAATGTGTGGGCCCCACACACCCTGTGTACCAATTTACAAATCTTCTATCTCTCGTATCTCCATATTTTGGGCTCAGACTTTGTCATATGAGTAGCTTATCCTGAGTGTTTTTTTTTGTGTAGAATGCGATGGTGCCTTCCACAGTGGCTTCTAGGATACAATGCGAGATATTCTGGATGTGACACATATCTGGGGAAACACCCAATGACTCCAGTATTGTGCTTTTCTGAGAGGCGCCATCCAACAAGGATGATTAGAGTTCCTCGATGCTTTTCTGAGAGGTACCATCCAGCACGGCCCAACGGGCCCGCAACCCAACTGGATAGATCAAATCAGATCGGGTCAGGTTGGACCAGTCGAACTATACCGAGACATGTGAGGCCCCCGGGCTGGGTTGGTTGGGTCGGTCCGACCGGGTGGGACCGGGCCCCATTGCAACCGACCCCCTATTTACTAAAACACATGTATCTTACAAACCACACGTCCGATTAACGAGCCATTTGCGGCATTGAGACCCTCTCGACGAGGTGGATCTTTTGGCATGATCTATAGTGACTTTCATAGAAGTTGAGATGCGATGAAGGGATTAAGGATAAGTTCTCCGAAGGGCACTACATACGAAACCCTGCAGTTGGCTGAGATAAGAAGAGTGCTCGATGATGGCCCAATAGGAAGCGGTTCTGTGTGACCCAGCAGACCCATGGCGAGAAGTAGCTCTGTGTGACCCAGAAGACCCACAATACTCGATAGGAGGAGTACCTCAGTTTGAACAAGGTGGGAAGAGACTTTGTGTGACCCGGTAGACCCATAGTGAGGAGTGGATTTGTGTGACCCTGCATACCCATGGTACTCATCAAGGATGAGTACCACAACAGTTCAAGGTTACTGGAAAGCGGATTTGTGTGACTCGACAGACCCACTGTACTCGATAGAGGAGGATTTCTCCAGTGGATGAGGAGTTTGACATTTGTGACTGACCATGATATTGTTACTACCCTAGAATATACCTCGTGTGAGCTGTGAGATGGATATCCCCTTACTCTCTCGTTTGGGTTTCTTTAAGAAATTATGTCTATTATTGGGTGGAGCTGTACTCTTTCCATTAACTCTTATTGTACCTTGTTCTATCATACTGATCCCCTCTTCAGTACCTCTCTTGATTCTCCCTCGAGCCTTCAAGGAATCCTACTGAGTATTCTTATACTCATCCCTGCTTGGGATTTTCCCCTATTCGGTGTGCTCTTGCATATGAAAGACAAGTTGATCGTGATATCAGCAGATCTTAGGGATACGGGGTGATTGGACCACATGCGGTGGTTGTAGCTTGGGATTCAGGAGTGGGACTCTCCCAGCTGTTTTACTTGTTCACCTGTTGCTGGGTTGTGGAACTTTTTTAGTTGGTTGTGTATTTTTCCTCTTTCCCTTTCAGTTTAACTTTTCTTGTACTTGTATTGTTTAGAGGTCAATGCATATATGTTTAGTTTCCATTTATATAGTAGTGTTGTATCTTGCTTTCTTTTCCTCTTCATTTTTGCATTGAGTTGACTGCATGTGTGTGTAAAAGTTCTTAGGCAAAGGCCTCCCCGAGTTTGTTGTGCCTTCGGTGCTAGTTGCCAGTTCTTGGCCTATGGAGGTGGGCTTGGGGTAGTTATGGATCGAGACCCGCTACGGGTCGGGTCGTGACACAAAGTGTTCATTTTCAATAGAAAAGTGTCATTTTAGTTTGATATGTGATTATATAGACAAAAACAAGAAAAAAAATCTTAGATTGTCTTAATACTTTAATAAAACAATCCATAATTCATTTTTGATGTGTAGGAATTGACCAAGCATCAATCTGAAACATGATATGGTTGATATGACTCAAAGTACATGTATTAAATATAAAAGTTTTATTTTAATATAAAACATGATTCACATATCCAAAACTAATCAAATGAGCTTTGATTCTCTTGAATCTTTAGGAAAACAATTCATCATTCATTTTTGGTGCGTAGGAATTGATTGCATATCAATCTGACACATGATATGGCTGGTATGACTCAAAGTACATGTTTTCAATATAAAAATTTCATTTTAGTTTAAAACACATGTCACATTGTAAAAAAAAATGAAAAAAGATCGGTTTATTTTTAACATTAGGATAATGATCCATATTTGGAAAAAAAGTCTCAAGAAGCATGAATGGAGACCCCCTATAGAAGGCATGGACCACATTCATGTCTGTTGTGCAAGTTGTAATAACTAATAATATAATTAATGTAATTAATTATATTAATAAATAAAAAAAACTAATTAATATAGTTAATAAATAATATTAAAATTAATAATATAATTATTAATTAATAATTTAATTAAAATATTAGTAATTAATGATATAATTATTAAAAACTATTTAAGAAATTACGATAATTGATAATTTATAATACCATTAATATACTCAGTAATTAACAATATAATTTATATAGATGATGAATTAACGATGTAATTGATAATTCATAATAAAATTATTCAAAACAATCTAGATTCATGCCCCTTTTTATTAAATGAAGGAAACACCCCATTTTTAATGGGGTTAATGGGGAACCCATTACATGACCTGAAGTGTAGCACCCTGAACCTAGAAGCTCAAAGTCGTGCATTACTTTATTAAATTGGCATGATTACAAGGAATCAAATCCCAAATGACTAACCAGTTTTGCAGTTTTAGAAAACCAAATTACATAAATGATACCCATATTACATTGGGGAAATAGAAAATAAAACATAATACATAACAAGGACTAATAAATTGTATCCTTGAAACTCATTACAAGAATTCATCTTCATATCCTGAGTAAAGAAAACAAAATAAGGGTGATCACAAATTCTCAGAAATAATAAGTACAACAGAAGTAGTAATTAATCAATGATCACAATCAACATGACAAGGTAAATAACTGATCACACATTCCATTTATATAACTATATAAGGAAAAATCAATATGACAAGGTAAATAACTAAAACACATGATATTTAATCAATAAACTGAGAATGAAATGAATCCATAGATATTGTCAAAGTAAAAATATCATGGATAACAATAATAATAACAATTTAATTCTCAATAAAGGAAACACTTAATTATTAGACACCATTTTTTCATGGTAAACCATTACCATCAAGACCTTTAACAAGACAATTTAAAACATAATGGTTACAAATCAATTGGGTCTATCCAAACTTAACTCTACTATAAAGGCCATTCAAAAGATAGTTTAAAACATACTGGTTACAAACATGAAGGTTTTTTATGACTGAATTTGTCCCACGAGACTACCAATACATCGAGTGGATTACTTTAAATGGCTCCCAACCCGTGTCTTTCATGTCCAAAGCATTCCTCATATATCGAATAATCAATTTAGTTAATAAAAAATGTTACTTATCATAAAATATTCATATTGAATTAATAATATGGACTTATAAATAATTCCTCTATGGAGGATAATTAACAACAAGTGTTGATAATGTTTATGAATAGAAATACCATTGAAAGATCATTAAAATTATTCTTGGGGAAAATAATCTTTAAAAATTCCAAAATGTCCCATACCACTTTGAAACATTTGAATCATAAGCCTCATGAAGAAATAAAATTAAAGTGAAAATAATTCATGATATAATATATAAAAAAGGGTAGTAAATACACCACATAAAAGAAGTAAGTGGTGAAAATGATGTATGGATCATGAAAGAAAAGTGAGACAATAATCCCTTAACTTGAGTATAACTTGTCATGTGTGCATTTATCTTCCTCAATAATAAACTTATGTTAATTATTTAATTGATTCAAAACCTTTTTCATGTTTATTATCACTTTTAATTCACTTATTAGATTTTTTTATACAACTACTTAAACAATTAAGTTTACACCGAGTGTTTTGACCAAATTTGGTTCATGTGTTAAAAATGACTTTGGTAGGTCAACTATGGTCATATGGGTCATTATATAAAAATATTATTAATAATAATCATTAAATAATTATTATATTTATACATAAATTATAATTTTAAAACTAATTGTGAAATATGGTTATGAAAAATGAACCGACGTTACAATCATGGAGACGGTAGGCCGTACATACACATGAGTAACATTCCCATTTTTCAATGATCATTATGGAAAGAAGTTAAGTAACATTATATCTTTACATAATGATAATTATATTATAAATACCATTTTATTTAATCATATATACTTATATATATAATTATTTTTATGTAAAATGATTCACATCGCATCGAGGAGGCGATAGTCCACACGTCCACGAACGACATTATCACTTTTTTAGTGTGTGAAAAGAGTAATAAAAAAAATGATATATTGAATTTAAAAAAATTTAATTATTTCATTAATATCATATATATTTTATTTATGTTATATATTTTTATTTAAAACCATCCTTAATATATTCCATGTATAGCGTGAACGAATCACATTGCTTTGAGGAGTCGGTAGTCCACACTGCCAAAAACGATATTATCGTATTCCCACAAAATGGAGTGCATAAGGGTATGTGTAAAAAAATAATTCAAGAAGAATAAATAAATTATTAATATCATATATATTATATAAAAATAGTGTGTACATAATAATTCCCACCATGAGAGGTGGTAAAGAAAGAACGAATAATCATCGTTTCGTGAGACGGTAGTTCGCCGTACACGAATGGTAAATTCATTACCCATTTGATGGAAGTGTGTGTAGGTGTTGGTAAAAACCTTAATATAAAAACATTTAAGTATATTTATTATACTTATTTTATTGTATAATAATATAATAATAATAATAAATTAATGGGTGGAGAAACAAATAAAACATAAATTCATATTGAGGATTGTTACCTCTTTTTCGGCTAAAACCTTTTGGTTTTCACCAAAGGGCTTTGTTGGTTTTCTTTCTTCCCAAGGCTAGGATTCTAGGATGAGGTTATGGATGTTGTTATATTATTTTATTATATTTTGGGTAATATAAATGGCTTTATAGTTGTGAATAAGTGGGAGGGGTGAGTTCCTTTTTATAATGGAGGTAGAGTGACATTCTTGTAAATTTTTGAAAATAGAATTCCAACCACATTTTTCCTATGAAAAGTGGATTTAATAATAGTAAAAATTTGATTAAATGGGTAATAGGGTCAAAATATTAATATAAAATGGATTTTGAAAAATTTTCTAGGTCATTTTGGTCCTTAAGCTTATGGTTTAGTCCATTGTTAATCTAATTTTCCTCTTAATTGCTGTAATAAATTTTAATCACTTTCACTAATATTTTAAGTAAAAAACTAAGTTTAAATTATTTGAAATTATAAATTATTACTATTAAAAATATTTAATACATTTTTTTAAATTAAAATCACACAAGTGAAAGAAATTAATTTAAAATTAATCCCGCAGACGGAACGACAACGAGGGGGTTTAAAGTAAATTGCTCAAAAGTTTGCTAAGTTTTTATAACTAATTTCAAAGTGAAATTTATTAAAATAACCTAAATTGGATTTTTTTATAATTTATATAATTTTAATTTAAAACCAATTTAAAATATAATTTACCCTTGTAAATAAATTAGATGAAAAAATAGTTTTGAATTAAAATTCAGTATTTTTCAGTATTCATCAAAAAATGAAATTTCTTTGAAAAATACAAAAAATTCACCCTGAACTAATTTTGATGTTTTTATTTCAAAAATTAACTTTATTTTTACATATAATATTTATAAAAGTTCCAAAAATTGTATTTAAAATAGGTTCTCCAATAAAAGGCAGTAAAAGTGTCTTTAGAAAAATATTAATTTTTATGTGAAATATTACATTTCTTATAATCTCATGTTTATCAAATATATTGTATGAATGTAAAATATATTTTAGTGAATATATAATAAATAAATTTAATTTAAATAATCCACTAATATTAATTAATTTAACTTATTAATATAAATTTTCTTTTACGCATAAAAATAGTCTTTTATAAAATCATTCCCTTTATATTTATTTGTTTTCTATATTAATTTATAATTAATAGGTAACCAATTAATTCAAATATATATTTTCGTAATCAGGTAATCCTATTTATAACCATAAATTTAATATCTAAGTTCTTATTATATTGAAAAAAAAAATATTTTTATTAATATATTATTTTGTGGTAGAACTCGGTCTTCCGTGTTATACAGGCCATCGAGGAAAGTCATTATTTGGTGTAACACAAGCTAACCTTGGTGTTCTGTTTAGATCAAGTTAAAATTTATGTCATGTGTAACATAATCTTACCTTGGTATTTTTTATAAATCAAGCTATGAAAAATATAAAATTTATTCTAAAAGGAAAATATTTTAAAGTGTTGGGGTGTTACATTCTCCCCACATTAATTAAATTGCATTCTTGCAATTTAAACTTGATCTCATTGATTTGGGGTTTGATATTTTAAAATATTATTCTTATAAAAACTGACATCATAAATAGGATCAATAACACATCTTCTTAATAAGAGATATAGGTAAGTATGAAGGTCACATAACTAGGGTCCCAAGTAGGATACCATAGGTGGGATATAAAAACATGGGCATAGAAGAAAAGTGTAAATAACTATAGTCATTGGTCATAAGAAAGTAAGTGATCAATGGAAATTTAAGAGACTAAAAACTGTAAATCTGTGATTATCTAAAGCACCATTTTATTCATTGGATATGAACTTAATAGGGTAATTTTTTTATTTGAATACCCTTATTCTAGAGTTGTATAATTATTTCACCCTCTAAGAATATAAGTAAATATATGTTTCTATAAGAACAATCTTTTCATTTGATTATGCTTTGAACTATTTATACTTTATCTCTTAACACAATATGCTTCATATAGTGAAGTAATACAGTAATCTCTAAAACCTTATCCATATATCAACTTAAACCATTTAATAAATGTTTAACCTTATGAACCTTCCAATATTTATGATACGAAACATTATAATTAGTTCTAAGGTAGTTAGTAGCATCCATTTTACTTTATCCATATAAATCGCATCTTTATCCAAGAATCATTGTCTCAACATCAGGAACATATTAAGGGCCATATTTCCCTCAACTGTGTGTTTTTTTAAATTTTAACTTAAAATTTAATCACTTTTCTTGGTACCATTGAATATACGATCTCAAATCCTTATTGAAATAGTACTAAAGTGCAATCCTTACATATTTCACAATTCTTATAACCAATACATCACTAATAAAATACTTTTACAACATTACTCAAGGATCTAAATTCATAGGCACATTAATAATTCCAATTCAGAAGTATCAATAACATAAGCTTGACCTTGATCTAGGTATATTTCCTTAATGTTTGGGGCATTCATTTGCACAGTGACCAATATCCTTATAGTGAAAACATTTCAAATTTGAATTTTCTTTCTTTACCTTGAAATCATGATCTTGGTAGCCTTTTTTATCCACACTTATAACAAACTCCCATTCCCTTAAAGCAAGTAGTGAGGAATTTATTTTCACAATTATCACATGTAGGAAAATCCTTCATTCTCTTTTCCCTTATCCATTTTATGACTTACCTTCATCTTATTCTATGGATTCCATTTAAATCCATAATACTTAGATGATTATTTTTCTATTTTGATATCACATAAAACTATTTCATCATATGAATTTTTTTGGGAGACCAGTTCCCTTAAGATACTTGGCTTAAGACCTTAAAAAAAGAGATCAATATTTTAATCCTTATTGCTTATGTAATTTATAGCACACCCAACTAACCTTATAAAGGTATCTTCATAATTCACAACAATTTTTTCATCCTTTTTTTAAGATAAGAAACTTACTATTCATATCAATTTGTTTCTCATAAGGGAAATATTTATTGAACAATACATCCTTAAAATATTTCTATTCCATGAGTTCTATTTCTTCATCCTCCCTAGTATTCTAGATCATAAACCACCATTGATCGTCACCACCTTTGATAAAATACACTGCAAGTGTAACATTTTCCTTTTTGCTATATCCCAAAGCCATACATATCTTCTCCAAATACTTAATACATTGATCAAACTCCATTGGATCAGTAGCCCCACTAAATAATAGGGGCCTCTATCACATAAAGTGATCCAACATCATAGAGTCTTGCTGTGGAATAGGTTTCTCCATCTAGACAAGGTTATGTGTCGTAACCTGATTTAGCTTCCCTAATATGTCCACAACTTGCTCAGTTACAATACCATATACATTGAATTTCTCAATAGGGCAACCTCTACATTTTCCACAAGTATTGATACACTTCTTCCTTCCAGGTTACACTTCTAAAAAATGGAATATACTAGATTAGCTCATAAAATTATTAACTTCTTATAATTATAAATATGGAATTATATGTTTTGGGCATAGAAGAAGCATGCAATGGGTCATTCAAAACTTTGATTTTTCCATGATCAATGATCAATTTGATATTTACACAATGATAAAAATCATGATCTACATAATTGAATCAAAGAATATAGACATGAGATAGAATTCCAGAACCAGAGAGAGGATCATCACATATTATTTATAATCAATTTAATTAATTAAAGAATTACCATGTTGGAATTATTTCTTCATTGATGGATATAAAAATAGATATATGTTGTAACATCACTTCATTTTAGGAATAAAGAGTATATTCCCTCTAGCGGTGATCCACATGTGTTCCAAAAATCTCCGAACATCGTCGTAAGAATCTCTATGTTCTATCATGATAGATCCTATCACTTTCATCGTCTTCCTTTGATCGCTTTAATAATTTCTTCAAAATCATTCTCCTTGATCTCTCTTGACTTGAGAGTGGGATATATAGGAAGATTGATCTCCATTATTGGGAGAGTTCTTGGAGAAGGGAGATCTCTAGGTTTTTAGAGGATTCTCCAAATCTATTATGCACAACCAAAAAAAATGAATCAATTTTTTTAGAAAATAATAAAATTGGGTTTATATACTAATAGGGGTAAAATAAAATAATTGAAAAAGTGCCCTTTAATATTTATTTAATCCCCATATAACCCCATGTCAAATAATAATAATAATAATATCTTTTTTCAATATGTACTTTAATTTTTGAATTAAATTAAATATTATTTAATGAAATAATATTAAATGTTTATTATTTCTCACTGGGCTGTTAAACTCGATCCTCCATTCCTGCATAATATTTATCAGTTCTTGAATAAAAACTATTTATTCATTAAATAAATATCACTACATTATTCACCAATAAATAAATAAATATTATATTCACTAAATAGAAAATTAATATTTATTAAATATCCTTCTCCCATTATATTCTCTTGAACAACTGGTTATGAAATAAATGAAATCAATAAAACATGAATAATTATTAAACCACATGTGGGGATAATATTTATTCAACTTGTTAAATAATAAATAATAAAATTATTATTTAACTAAGATTCTAGATACACTTAGTGTGTGACCCTCTAGACCTCTTTCTCAGTGTCATTAGGTGAAGCAACCTAAAGTACAAGGTTAACATCTAACAACACACCAAGGTACCCACAAATAAAGAAGTTAATGTAGAAATTACATAATGCCTCATACAGACACTTACTATGTAATATAATCCCTTTATCACAATATCGATAATCAAGCAGGTTGCATGTTGGTTCCATCAATCAATGTGCTCAATGTCTCTTTCTTTTTATTCCAAAAAATTGAAGTTTTCTATAGAACACCATGCCCATGGATTTATTTTTATTATATAATTTCTATCTAAGGGATTGAGATATCAACTTTTATTGAATAACATGAGGGAAAAATCCTTTATAGCATTATTCATTAATGAAATATTACTCGTGATACACCCAACATATCCCACCTCATCACAAACATATGTCTTCATAGTTTTGATCAATACATCAAATTACAAATATCATAATAATCATTAATAATAATCTCAAAGTCTAAGTATAAATACACAAATCCACAGATAAAAACATACAATTAAACATATAAATGTGGATTTTCTACTAGCAGGTGTTTTTATCATAATATCCTATACTAGATATTACCAAGGGAGTACAACATGAGAACGTGCCTCAACGTCCTATGAGTCTCCACCCTTGATATCCTACATCACTTATGTCTCTCAAATGATATCATCTAGATATAGAACATATATTTAAGAATAGTGTTGTAGCACTTTTGGGTTCTCATCATAGCGGGGAATTGATATGAACTTTTAGTGAGATATATACTCTTTAGGAAATTATCACATACTATGTTATGCATAAGAACAATCATGATGTGATAAGTAGTTTATTAATATTAAAAAATATAAATACATGTCATCATAAAGTATATAGAAGTGGGTTTCAGGCACCAACTCCAACAGAACCCCACTTGCACTAGAGCCAACTACTAGCAACCTTCAGTTTGATATCTCTCACATGATACTTATGACTATACTAAGACATGCCTTTAGTCAATAGGTTCACCACGTTCTCTTTTATATTGACTCTTCTTACTGCAACTTCACCCCTTTTATAAAAATACCTCATGAGGTGATACTTCCAGAGTATATGATTTTTCTGTTGGTGTGACATTAGCTCTTTTTCAAGAACCACCACCATATTATTATCACAATACAATGTGATAGGGTACTTAATACTAGATAAAGTTATGTGTACAAATGGATTCCTTGACTACATCAAGATCCTAGATAAAGTTATATGTCCAAATGGCTTCCTTGACTGCATTAGAAGCCACTATATGCACAGACTCCACTTTAGAATCAACAAAAACTGGATGCTTTAAACTCTTCCAGCTCACAACTCCTCTGTTGAGATATAAAAAATATCTAGAATTAATTTTTTATTATTATCAAACACTTTTAAGGAAAAAGTGAGAAACCATAAGTTCAATCACAAAAAGAAATTACCAAGAAATTAAATTAAAAGTTAAACCTACAGGTTTTAGTCTCCCTAGATAATTTCCAAGAGATTATATTTACCTGAGTGTCTAGTTTCTTCATTAGGAGATATTCAAACTGAAAAGCCAGCATGTCCCATGATTTCATGTACTCATCTATGCTGATTTTCCCATTGTTGAATCCTCGTATTAGAATAAGGTTATGTTTATCAATATAGTTTCACTTATTCTTATTTCTAGGCACCCTTATAACCCATCCCATCATTATTTCATCCTCTTTAATAGGACCATTAATTATCAAAATAGATTTATGAAAAACCTCTTCCGAGCTCATAAGAAGTTACAAAGGATGTTCAATTATATCATCAGACCTCTGATGCTGGAAAGCCAACTTGGAGAGGTCAGGGACATTATCCATATACTTTTCCTTTATCTTCTTTGTAGATCTAGTCTCCATAGGTAAAGGTAAATATGAGTAGTCTTATATCTCTTTATAGTTTCCCCTCATTATTTTACATATCTTCAGGCTTGGATTCCTACTACCCTGAGCCTCATCCTCTGTGTCACCTAAAAAGGGGATAAAACATTCATCACTAGACCCATTTCTAGGCACCTCCTGCTCATCCATTGAGATTCAGACCAGATTTGTGGAAACCTAAACCATATCATTATAAGAAAAAAGCTCAAAACAGTTACCCAACATAGGACCTTCCACCTAACTTGTCTTGAACAAGGTCTCACCCCCTACAACTTGTTTCAAAGAATTGAAACCTATAGAAATGGGATCCTTATGAGTCTATTCCTATCCACTATCACTGATATCATTCCTTAAGTAGACCACCTTAGTATATGAAGGACTTGAGGGAGTTTTATGACCTCCCTCATCCACCTTTACCAATTCCCCATCTGAGTTATTCCCACTAACCCCATGGGATGCCTCAGGCAGAGGGTCCAAACCACTCTTAATTATCTCCGCCTACGACCCCGTTTTCACCATTTAAGTTTTCAAATAAAGACAATGGTCACCCAAATACTTTCTCAATTAGATGAATATATCTACAACTAGTGGATTTACTTCGCATGATACACCTTGGAAAACCTTGGTCGAGTTCAAATTAGACTCCATATCCACATTCCCCTAACTAGAAGAGCCATCTACCGTGCTCTTCTCTGGATTGCCACTACCACCCATGTTCACACCCATCGATTTATCAGTCTTTCTAGACCCACGCCTACAAAACTCCATTGAGTGACCCACTCACTCATAAATAGAACAATATTCAATCCATGATTCGTAAACGAATTCATATCTACATTGGAATTTTTGACCAACTGTTAACCAAATGAAATCAGTAGGCACTTTTGAATCATCAACCTCTATATAAATGTGAGGATTAACTGGATGACAGATGACTTTGGTTCGACTGTCAGAACACAAGTATCTTCCCACTAAGTTTCCAAGAATAATGATAATCGAAGGATTTTGAAATGGGAGAGGGAGATTAGGGAAGCTTACCCAAATCTCTACTGAAGGCGAGTCTCACTTCATATGAAATTCGTAGGTCCATCTGTAGAGGTAGAAAGGGATCCATTATAGTTGTAGGGAGCATTAGAACAGGATTTAATTAAGTTATCCTTGGAGGTAAATCGAATCATAATGCTTTTGGAGTTGAGAAAAAAATACCATCTCCCTCTCCTGCAAGTCCCAAGAACCGAAAACAAACCTATCAAAGGAGTTGACTGAAGGCCTTATTTGAGAGAATTGAGTGATCAAATCAGGATGAGGAGGTCCAAAGCCTCTTTAATTCTTATTATATACTTAAGGATAACCTTAATAGAAGATCAATTTTGTTCTAATGGATCATCTTGATATCTTTTTTCCATGATCAATGCATAGGAAACATCAAGTCTTGTATATAACATGACATACATGATTGATCCTATTACTGAAGTGTATGAGACCTTACTCATTATCTCATTATCATGTTGTTTCGAGGACACATTTTCTTTGAAATATGTAAAACATGTGACACTGGAACCAATCCCCCCTTGGATTGTTCCATACTAAATCTATTTAGTATCTAGTAAACATATATGCTTTGTCTTAGTCCAATCAGCCTCTTAGATCTATCACGAATGATCTTGATCCCTAGAATACAGGTTGCTTCACCTAAGTCCTTCATAGAGAGAAACTTATTTGACCAATCATGAACAGAGTGTAAGACTGTTATGTTGTTTCCAATAAGTAATATGTTGTCAACATATACTACTAGGATAATGACTAATTCTTCAATAAACCTCTTGTAAACATACATATCACATTCATTCTTAATGAAACCAAATTATTTTATGGATTCATAAAATTTAATGTTCCATGATTTGGATACTTGCTTCAATCCATAAACGGATCTCTAAAACTTATAAATCCTTTCGACATCACCTGGAGTCACAAACCCTTCTGTTTGTGCCATATAAAAATATTCTAAAGGTTCCCATTAAGGAATTTTTTTTTGACATCCAACTACCAAATTTCATAGTCATGGTAAGCTTCTATAACAATTATAATTTTGATGTATTTAAACATGGAAACTGGTTATTTTTTTATCATAGTCAATTACTTGATTTTTTTAAACCCTTTATCCACTAGCCTTGCTTTATAGGTATTTACTTTTCCTTTCATGTCCGATTTTCTCTTGAATAACCATTCACACCAAACCAGATTTACATCAAATAGCACATTGATTAGAACCCAAAAATTGGTTCTGATACATGGAATCTATTTCATAATTCATGGATTCTTTCCATCTTGTAGCTTCTGAGATCTCTACTACCTATTTATATGAGATAGGTTCATCATCATCAACCAATAATGAGTCAACATCTTCAGTGACTAGAAAACTACATCTCTCTAGTTCTCTTACCTATCTTGTGCTCATATAAATTACTTGTGTTTTAGGAACCACTTATTACATAGGGACCTATGGAATCTATTCCTGTACTAACTCTTGTGTATCTTGAGCATTGACTTCATCAAAGTCAATCTTACTCCCACTATCCTTTTTGAGGATGAGACCCCTCTCAAGAAAGATGGATTATCTACCAACAATCACTTTATTATCCAAGGGGTTTTATAGGTATTATCCATTTGTTTCCTTAGTATACCCTATAAAGATATACTTTGTGTCATGAGTTACTATTGTTTTCTTGATAAGGCCTTAAAAAATGCCTTGTAACCCCATACATATGTATGTAATAAAATAAGTTTCTTTCCACTCTATAACTCAAAAGAAATTCTATTTTCTGCTTTAGTTGTTACTCAATTTAATATGTATATTTCATTTTTTAATTCATATCTGCAAAAAGATAATTGAAGGTTTGTATGAATCATTATTGAGATTACCATGTATAATAAGGTACGATTCCTCCTTTCACTAACACCATTCCACAATGGTTTAAAAGGTGAAGTGAGTTGAGATAGAATCCCAAACTCTCGTAAGAAGTTGATAAACTATTGGTTAAGATATTCACTACCTCAATCTAGTCGAACCTGATTATATTCTTTCCAAGATGACTCTCTACTACATTCTTGAATTATTTGAATTTATAAAAGGACTCATACTTACACCTCATTAAGTAGATATAACCATATCTACTCAAGTCACCAGTAAAAGTTATGAAGTAAGAATATCCACCTCTAGATTCTACTAAAAATGGTCCACACACATCAGTGTGTACTAATCCTAGAAGATCTATGGACATTTCACCCTATCTAAAAAATAGTCATTTGGTTATTTTTCCTTGTAAACAAGCATGACACATTTTAAGTGGTTTTATCTCAGATGAGTCTAAATAACCATCTTAACTGATCTTTGTCAAACACTTCTCGTTCAAATGACCAAGACGGTGATTCCATGGCTGGGTGTTATATGAGTTGTGTAAAATGATTCGTTATCAATTTCTAATACTTATATTTTATAATTTAATACATAATACTATTATTTAAATGTTCCATTCCATAACATATTCTTTCCTTATAAAAGAAACAAATTTTATTTCCAAAATTGAAAATAAACCCATATTAATCAAGTCATGATACAGAAATTATGTTCTTAGAAACTGTAGGTACATAATAACAATATTTTAAAACCAAAATCATTCCCATTGGAAATGAAAGGTGGTATTAACCAATGGCTAGATTATACTCACACCATTGGTAGCTCACAGATCCACCTCTCCTCTAGTAATATTTAGAAATATAATTAGTTCATGTATTTGGATACAAATGTGAGCACTAAAAGCTATATTTAATACCCAATGTGTGTATATTGAAATATTAAACTCAATAATGAATGCACCTTTAGGTTCCCCTAGCTTATGGGTGTAGTTCCTCTTCCAGTGGTCTGAATTTCCACATGAAAAACACACTTCCTCCTTTTCCTTGCCCTATTTATAGATCTTTCTCTTTTGGGAAGGACAAATCTTGGGAGATTTAGACTTGTTATGATTCTTGGTCCCCTTTTCCTTGTTCTTCATTTTCTTTTTCATCATAAGGACCGTAGGTTTATCATGACCCATGTACTTATCCACTTGAAGAATAAAAGTAATAAGTTCTAAAAGAATATTCTCATTATTTCTCATATTGAAATTAATAATAAAACTAGAGAAGGTCTTGGGAAATGATAAAAGTATGATATCTTTACACAAATCATCTGAGAATTTAATCCCTAAGATGTATAATTATTAAATGTATCCAATAATCTTGACTACATGAGGCCCAACTAGCACAGAGTCTCAAAGATTAGTTATAAAAAAAGCACTATATATCTCTTACCTATTTTGTTTAGCCTTTTCTTAATAGATATCCTGAAGATGAGACATCATGATATACACATCCATGTCCTCATGTTGTTTCAAAATCTCACTAGACATAGATGATAGAATAAAACATTGAATATATGTGGAATAATTACAATGTTTTTCATAGAGTGATAACTCTTCATCAATTGCCTCATTACTAGGTGCATTAGTAATAGGTTCTTCTAACATATATAATTTCCCTTCATAGTGAAGGATAACACATAATCACCTTTTCCACTCTTGGAAATTTGTGCTGGTGATAAGGTTATCATTATCAAGTATGGATAACAATGATATGTTTGAATCAATTTTAATGCTGTTTATAAAAATAAGATGAGCATAGTTTTATTACTTTAACTGATAAAATTTAGATAAATAAATAAATATTTGATTTATTAGTTTCCCACTATTTTATCAAAACCCAATATCCCTCACCATTGGCTTCAGAATATCCTGTTTCTTGGACATTCTAGCAGCATGGATCCATATTCCCCTTATCATTACCCCAACTTTGGTTGGTCAAGTAAATTGAATGGTTTTAGGTAGGCATTCCAAATTACAACTACATTAAATCATATTTCATTGATATGTTGAGTGGGACCCCCAATCCTAAAATCATTAAATTGGATTTCCTCAACCCTTTCCTCTCAATTACACCAAGTCCTACTTTGGAAGTCAACCCTTGATGTGAACTAAGTTAAGTCAATCCAAAACTTCAAGTTAGAATTCCCTTATAATTGAAATCACCCCAACTTTGGCTAGTCAAGCACTTTGAACTATGGTTTTATTTTAAATAAAGTATTGGAAGGATATTATGACTTAATATATGTATTTAAGGGATTTTATACTTTATGTATAATTTTCCAATTATTATATTTATTACATGATATTTGATATTAAGTGGATTTACTTAAGTGATTAACCATGTATTAGATAATATTTATGCATAATCTAATTTATTTTAGTTCTATCTTACATTCTCATTAATTTCATTAATTCACATTATCATGAAAAAAAATCTATAATGAAATAAATATGAAACTTGAAAAAAATAAAATAATAAATCATTATGATAATGAGATTTTACTAATGGTTAGTTTGTCTAGTGGTAGATAAACTAACCATTAACCTAGAGGAAAAATACCTTGAACTAATTAAGGTTCATATTATGGATTTCCACATATTCACCTATGTATCTCTCTTGGATTGGTTTCACCTCATCTACATACTTGAACCTCCTCCACAACATTTGGAGCTCCATCCATTACATATTCTTTTACTCACACGCAGGTAAGGGGAAAAGTGTCACGACCCGCCTTCACCAAGATGAGAGAGGGGATAGTAGGTTTCCAGACCATTCCTTCTTCAAGTTGAAGGAGAGATAATGACCACCGAGACCCGCCTTCAATAGGTCCCGGAGTGGCAACTAGCACCAAGGGTATAGAATCACACACAATATGGAAGGCATTAACCTTTTTATTTTAATAAGATCAGGTGATAAGATAGTGATTCCCAATAATGCTAAAAGTAGAAGTACAAGTAAATCCAAAACAAACCATTCCCATATGCATGTTCTAAAAGTAAATTCTACAAGGTACAAGAAAACCCCAAAATGAAATTACCAAAGAAAAGAAAAAAAAAGAAAATAACAACAACAACTGCCCCAACGCCCGAACTAGTACGATCCTGCATGATCCCTGAAGTCCTCCTGGAAACCTAAAAATAGTTTTATATACGTAAGGTGAGAATACAAGTATACTCAGTAGGGAAATCCAAAGACTCTCATGCACAAGTGGGGAGACATTCTAATGCTCCGTGAGAAAAGAGATAACCAAAACACCTAGCAAGGAAAACTACCCACACAAGCCTCACCAAGGCACACTCCCCAAATAAAGTAAGTCAAGTTATTCAATAGTAACAACACATCAATGTTTGGGTACCCCACGCCACTTCCCCACTAGTTATTGAAGACTTCCTATGCATCGAACCTCTCCCGCCATTCTCACTGCAGTCCCACTACCATACCCCGCCCGCACACACCTGGGCCATCACCATATATCCCACCCACAAATACCTGAGCTATATCAACCACACATAACCATGCCTATAAAAACCTGGGACTCAACCACATGTAAC
The DNA here is from genome assembly GCA_963277665.1 of Viscum album. NCBI lineage: Eukaryota > Viridiplantae > Streptophyta > Magnoliopsida > Santalales > Viscaceae > Viscum > Viscum album. Next base: position 209,336,924 of record OY728135.1, on the reverse strand, counting down.
CACACTCGTAAACACCTGGGCCAGAACAACCACTGCCACACCCGAAGACACCTGGGCCTCATCTCGAAGACACTTGGGAAACAACCTGCCCGCACAAACTTGGGCCAACCACCAAAAATACCCCACCTGAAGAATCTTGGGATCTAATGGACCTCAAGACATCACAGCCTGCCCAAAGAGTCTTGGGCTATTTGGGAAAGGGAACAGAAATGAGCCAATAACCAGCCACTCATAGGAGTGTTGGTAAACCCCCCCCCCCATGAAATGGGGGCGTTCGGCACAAAGTGATCAACATGGGTGGGGCGTGAATAAGAAACATAATAAATAAAATTATATGTATAGGTAAAAAGCACCCATCCCAACCTAGGGGTTCCAAAACCAAGCTAAGCACAAACACCCTCGTTACTGTTCATTCATCAAAAGGCACACCACTCACAGCCAAGTCACAACTAATTTCTAGAACCAATTCCCCATTGAACCCATCTTGGTTTCATGTTCAAGTGATTCCATTTATGTAAATTCTATACTAATGGGCATCTAACAAGTATAACCACAAGATGTGGAAAGGAAAAACAGCCAAACAACACTTTTAAGCATTCACACCCGGTCTTCTTGTAAAGTTACAACAAAGAGATCTGTGAGATCCCTCAAAGTACCAGAACCAAAACAAGCCTCAAGATATATCCCCACAGGGCCTCAGATCCACAACCAAAAACTATACAACAACAAAGGATCCCATCCCCATCCATATCACCCCATAAGCATCAAGCAGAACAAACAGACATACCACCAAGATAGAGCAAGTAAGTTTTCCGACTCAAGTACACCATTCATCAAGTTTCTTATTTACGTTTGGTTAACCGGGGTGATCACACATGGATTGGTATTCACTGGGCATCCATTTAATCGGTCGAGTTTACATGATTAACCAATTTTCATGTTACAATCATTAAATCACATAAATATCCAGAAAAATAGAGGTTCATTAGTGCGTAAGAAAGGACCCCCAACAACCATGATTTTCAATAGACATATGCCCATACAATTCACAACACATAATCAAGGATAAAGAGTATAGTAGAAACCAAGAATACCTCTTCATTATTTAAAGGTCCCTTTATTATCTTCATTAAGGTTTGGTTTCATCCATAACCATAGAAACAATAGCGTACCCTTCCCACATGATACACAGTAAGGAGAGACGAAGGAAAACCCTACCTGTATTGATCAAGGATCGACATTTTAACTCTCCGCGCCAAGAACTAGGGATGCGCGACTTGTGGGGGGGAACTCTGGGGACTCCAAGGTTGAGTAGGTATTCTCCAGCACAAGCGCACCACTTTCCACGGGAAGGGGGTGGACTCCAAACGTACAAGGGAGGAAAAAGGTGGACAGTCAAGAATAAGGAGGAAGAAATTATAGTGTGATATAAATATGAGATATCGTTGTTATGGGATATGGAATTTTGAATGGAATTAAATTTGGATCCTAGTTTTACACACGGTTGGCCAGTTACACATGATGGAATTAATTTTCATTTAACAATTCTCATTGGAGGGGTGGCCATAACAGCTATGCGTTTGAACGGTTTCCTTTAAATCACGCAACATGGGGCATAACTGGAAAGTATGGGGAAAGGGTGTGAAATCGAGGAAAATCCATGCATTTTGTTAAGTTAAGGGTCACCTGACTCTTTGGGGATTTAAGATATTATTTATGGGCTTTAAATGAATTTGAAAAATGGGGTATTAAATCATTTTTACGTCAAATGATACGTTGCAGGAGGAAAAAGTTTGAAACTAGAAAAAGAACGAAGACCGCTTGGTGAGGATACGGTGCCACCGTCACGGTGCCACCCTTATAGTGCCACCGTCACGATGCCATTATCACGGTGACACTGTCACGGTGTCACCCACATGGTGCCACCGTCATAGTACCACCGTCACAGTGTCACCCTTACAGTGCCACCATCACGGTGCCACCATCACGGTGACTCCCTCACGGTGCCACCCTCACAGTGCCACCCTCACGGTGCCACCCTCACGGTGCCACCCTCACGGTGCCACCCTCACGGTGCCACCCTCACAGTGCCACCGTCACGGTGTCCCCCACATGGTGCCACCACCACGGTGTCGCCCACACGGTGCCACCGTCACGGTGTTTCCCACATGGTGCCATCGTCACGATGTCAGCCACACGGTGCCACCATCATAGTGTCTCCCACATGATGACACCATCACAATGTCACCCTCACGGTGCCACCATCACGGTGTCACCCTCACGTTACCACTGTTTCGGTGTGAGACCATGACGAGTGCCACCGTTTTGGTGGGACCATTTGATGGAACCATGTTTTAGAAAAGTACTGGACCAGGAGGGTCTGGGCCATTACATTATATACCTCTCAAACTATTATCACCCTCGAGAATTAAAACCAGACCCGGAGAAAAGAGGGGATCCGAACAACCACCTCAAAAGATACCTCTCAGGAGTGAACTTCATCAACATCTAGGAACACCTCTCCCTCAAGAAACCATGCAACATTCAAGGGTCATATCATCCAGTCATATGGAATAGGGAGTTCCTTCCTCCATGTCAAGATACTATCTGCTTTGGGTGGCACTGACTTGCCTGCAATTGCATCCACCTTAATGCGTCTTGATTAGGGATCGGGGCCTACCCTCCCCATAGTTAGGAATCTTCAAACACATTGAGAGAACAAGGAAAACAACACATTCCATAGTTAAAAAAGTAAAAAAACTTCATCACAAACAAGTACAATCAAACAGAACAAATCTCAAAATAGATCTGGGTACTGGGCGCGCATCTGTGCCTCCCATTCCCAGGTACTCTCCTCAAGCTCACCATGCCTCCATAACACATGAACCAAGGGAATGGTTTTTCCACAGAGAAACTTATTCTCGTGATCCTCGATCCTTACTGGTCTTTCTACAAACGTCATGTCGTCCTTTATATCCAGCTTTCCCCAATCGAGGATGTGTGAATCATCGTGAAGATATCTTCAGAGCTGAGACACATAGAAGACATCGTGCATTCTTAGTAGCGGCGGTGGTATCACTAGATGATAAGCCACTTCACCAACTCACCACAACACTTCGAACAGTCCGAAGAACCTAGGTTAAAGCTTACTCCCCCTGCCGAACCTCCATTGCCCACGCTGAAGGGAGACCTTCAAGAATACGTGGTCCCCAACCTCGAACTCCAAGGGTCTTTTCATATTATAGGCATATGACTTCTACCGATCCTGATCCACCTTCAACCTCTCCCGTATAAGATGAACCTTCTCTGTCGTTCTCTACACCACCTCCAGGCCAAGAACACCTACTTCCCCGACCTGTGTCTAGCATACGGGTGAGCGACATGTCCTCCCATACAAATCTTCGAAAGGAGCCATGCCAATGGGAGAGTGATAGATGTTGTTGTAAGAAAACTCTACTAGAGGCAAGTGTCATACGAATGATCCTAAAAAGTCCAAAACACATGATCATAGCATATCCTCCATTGTCTAGATGGTGCGCTCTGTCTGCCCATCTGTCTGGGGGTGGAAAGCAGTGCTGAGGCATAGCTGGCTTCCAAAAGCATGTTGTAATCCTTTCCATACCCGTGAGGTAAACTGGGTATCTCGATCAGATACTATGGACCTCAGAACCCCATGCAACTGAACCACCTCATCCACGTACCTCTGTGCTAGGGCACCCACCATACCTGACTCCTTGATCGCTAGGAAGTGAGCTGATTTCATCATTCAGTCCACCACTACCCAGATAGCATCGCAACCCCCTTGAACTCTGGGTAGTCCCATGAAGAAATCCATTTAAGATGTTGTACCACTTACACTCAGGGACATCTAAAGGTTGTAATAGAACTCCTGGGATGCGATGTTCATCCTTCACCTGTTGACACATGAGGCACTTTGCTACAAACTCTGCCACCGCCCACTTCACCCCAGGCCACCAAAATTGACCCTTCAAACCCCGGTACATCTTGAAAACTCCTGGGTGTACCACTAGGGGTGAGTTGTGGAACTCACCAAGAACTCTCTCACGCATTGTCTCTGGGACAAACATCCTCCCTTGGAAAATAATCTGATTCTGACCATCCTTCGACCATCCTTCTGGATCATTTCCCTGGCTAATGTGATCGTGCATTACTTCAGTCTCTGAGTCCCCCCACTGAGACTCCTCTACATGCCACAACAGAGAGGAATACACTGTCATCTGAAATAGGTAACCTATACCACCATCCATCCTTGCGTCTAGGTGTAGGGAAACCAAATCTTCCATCTCCTTCCAAGCATCTGCTAATTCTTGAACTACATCCTTCTATGACTTCCTGCTTAGGGCATCAACCACCATGTTCCCCTTTCCAGAAGAGTAGGATATTTAAAATTCGTAGTCCTGAAGGAACTCCATCCACCTTCACTACTGCGAGTTCAGGTCCTACTAGAAGAAGATATAATTCAAGCTCTTGTGATTCGTGAAGACTAAAAAGCGTCCACCAACGAGGTAATTCTACCACAACTTTAGTGCGAACACGACCGCTACAAGCTCCAGATCATGGGTGGCATAGTTACCCTCATGGGGACATAACTTCCTAGATCCATAAGAGATCACCCCTTGCTGTTGCATCAGCACACACCCCAAGCATTATCCTGAAGAATCACAGAACACCTCATACACCACCCCTTATTCTGGAAACCTCAGCACTGGGGCACTAACCAACTTCCCCTTCAAATAACTGAAGGGTGCCTCACAATTCTCATCCCACACGAAAGCTTGGTCCTTCTTGGTCAAGGCTTCCAAAGGTGATACAACTCAGGAGAAGTTAGGAATGAACCTCTGGTAGTAACCTACTAGACCTAGGAAACTATGAACCTCTGCCACGTTCTTGGGCGTTTCCCAAGAAACAACCTCCTCAAACTTTAATGGGTCCACCGCTATTCCCTGTTTGGACACTATGTGTCCAAGGAAGTGCACTTCTCACGTCCAGAACTTGCACTTGGTCAATTTCCCATAGAGTTGGTGTCGTCAGAGGACTTATAGCACCGTTATCAGATGCTTAGCATGATCCTCCTCTGGCCTAGAGTAGATCAGGATGTAGTCAATAAACACGACTACAAACCGGTCCATATATTCCTGAAAGACGGAGTTCATGAGCCCCATGAAAATAGCTGGTGCGTTTGTGACACTGAACGACATGACTACAAACTCGAAGTGCCCATATATGCACCTGAAAGCAGTCTTTGAGATGTCACCCTCCTTCAATCTCAACTGGTGGTACCCTGATCACAGGTCGATCTTGGAAAACCATCCTGCCCCTTTTAACTGGTTGAAAAGTTCGTCTATCATTGGGAGAGGGTAACAGTTCTTGACTGTTACTTGGTTCAGTCTCCGGTAGTCTATGCACATCCTGAGACCACTATCTACCTTCTTTATGAACAAAAATGGAGCACCCCATGGTGACGCACTTGGTCGAACAAATCCATTATTCATCAGATCGTCAATCTGAATCCACAAATACCGCAACTCAGAAGGTGCCATCCGATAGGGAGCCATCAAAATCGGACGAGCACCGGGTTGCAAGTCTATTAAAAACTCGAAATCACATCGAGGGGGTAGAGTCGCCACCTCTTCGGGGAAGAAATCCATGAACTCACTGGCGATCCCTGGGATTTCCGCCATCTCTATATCCGTCGACTCCATTGACAGCTCAACTAACAAGGAAAGGAGGGGCTCTACTCGCCTGCTACCCTCCTGGCTACCCCGCTCGCTGATGAAAGTCACATGTTGGCTGCCCAAGTCTGAAAACACGATACATCCTCAGAAGCAGTCAATAACGGAACATACAGAGAACAACTAGTCAATGCCTATGATGACATCGTATGGATGTATCTGCAACAATATAAGATACCTGATTGACCGATGTGGCCCTATCATCAATCTACACCCTCAGAAAACATAAAACAAGTCGGTCTGACCTCCGACTGGAGTAATCAACACCAGAGGCACTAGAAGTCTCTCATCATCTAGACCCAGAGCATGGGATAGAATGGGTGCAACAAAGGAGTGCAAAACTCCTGTATCGAACAAGGCATAGACAAGAGTGATAAACAAGATGATCATACCTCGAATGACTTCCAGCCCTGTAGGAACTGCTACCTCTGCAGCGTGTAACTGCCCATTCCCAGCTCCTTGGCCCCTCGACTGTTGGCCACCTCCCTGACCGCGCCCTGGTCAAGGTCCCCGAGGAGCGCCCTGAGATCTTCCTCCTCCTGCAACGTTCTCCCTTAGAGGAGCGAAAGCTTGCTGTCCCTGCTGCTACTACTGAAAGGGCTTGGCTGGAAACTGCTGCGGCTGAGGTGGGTGTTGCAGCGACCCACCCTCACTGTACTATACTCGGTCTGGGCAATGATTCTGAAGGTTCCCACGGCTGCCACAGATGAAGCACCTCGGTCCTGGGCCCAAAAGGAAAGGGCGAGGACCGGGAGATCGGAACCGGAACTGCTGAGGTCTGCTCCCTACTGGTCAAAACCTAGAGGGCCCTAATACTAGGGGCTTGCTGCTGACAACCTTCCCCTTCGACAAGCCCAACTATATTCCCTCTCGTGATACACCTCCTAGTGTGTGCATCCTTTCCACCACTTCAACCATCTTCTGGACCTCCAAGTTCATCGGTATGGTGAAGGGGGTCACCGCATACTGAAGAGGAGGTCTGAGTGCCTCCTCTAAACGTCTTGCCTCAGACTCCTCATCCGAAAATAGGTCCGGAGTAAAGTGAAGGAGGTCGTTGAACTTGATCCCCAACTCCCTCACTAACATACCCCTCTGCTAGAGGGAGAGTAGTTCCTGTCTCTTCTCATCATTCATCGTGGAAGAGAGGAATTCCGCCCAGAAATTCCTATCAAATTCAGTCCATGTCACCTCAGCCTCCCTATTCTCCCTAAGATAAAGCATCCAACACTGACGCACTGCTCCCCAAATCTGTATTATAGCCAGAGGAACCCAGTACTCCATCAGAGCCTGGATCAAGCTAAAAGATATCACCAGCTCCTCTAGCCAGCTCTCTATCTCCACATCTGAGATGCTTCCCTCGTACTTCCCGAGGGTCTGCTGCTGAAAGGAATGAAGCGTCCTCTTCCACTGATCGTCCTCCTCCTCTCAGTCATCCCTCTGTCGATCAACCAAATCAACTTCCTAGACCTCGATTTCCCGCACTACCCTTGGTCGTCGTCCGAGTTCCATAGCTGCAAGGTAAACAATAAATGCCTAATCCCGAGTAGTGTAGAAGATTGATTTTAAATTTTCTTCAACCTATTATTCATTTTAAATCCCCAAAATTCCCAAGAAACACAATAACACAAGTCATTATGATGCATGCACCTTTCCTAGGGTCTCTACCCTGCAATCAGTGTAGCCTCACTTGGTCGTTCGGTAGGCCCATAGTCCTTGCATTAGATCACAGGGGGCCCTAAAATCCTGTGTCTTATCCAGTCTTCCCTGGTCTATTTCACGCACCAAGATTGTCCAACACTATTGTCCTACCATCCCATGCAATCCTCACTATGCCTAACCCCATACTTCATCCTATCCCCCAACCTCCCTCTGATACCATTCTGTCACGACCCGCGTTCACCAAGATGAGAGAAGGGACAACAGGTTTCTATACCCTTCATTCTTTAAGTTGAAGGAGAGATAATGACCCCTGAGACCCACCTTCAATAGATCCTTAAGTGACAACTAGAACCAAGGGTATAGAATCACACACAACATGGAATTCATTACACTTTTTATTTTAATAAGATCGGGAGATAAGATAGTGATTCCCAATAATGCCGAAAGTATAAGTACAAGTAAATCCAAAACAAACAATTACCATATGAATGTTCCAAAAGTAAATTCTACAAGGTACAAGAAAACCCCAAAATGAAAGTACCAAAGAAAAGGAAAAAAAATAAAACAACAACAACAAATGTCCCAACGCCCGAACTAGTACGATCCTGCCCGATCCCTGAAGTCCTCCTGGAAACCTGAAAACAGTTTTATATACGTAGGGTGAGCATACAAGTATACTCAGTAGGGAAAGCCAAATACTCTTGTGCACAAGTGGGGAGGTATTCTAATGCTCTGTGAGAAAAGAGATAACCAAAACACCTAATAAGGAAAACTACCCTTCCAAGCCTCACCAAGGCACACTCCCCAAATAACGCAAGTTAAGTAATGAAATAGTAACAACACATCAATGTTTGGGTACCCCATGCCACTTCCCCACTGGTTATTGAATACATCCTATGCATCGAACCTCTCCCACCATTCTCACTGTAGTCCCACTACCATACCCCACCCGCACACACCTGGGCCATCACCACACATCCCGCCCGCAAACACCTGGGCTATATCAACCACACATAACCATGCCTGTAAACACCTGGGCCTCAACCAAATGTAACCACTCCCATAAACACCTGGGCCAGAACAACCACTGCCACGCCTGAAGACACCTAGGCCTCATCCCAAAGACACTTGGGAAACAACCTGCCCACACACACTTGGGACAACCACCACAACTACCCCACCTAAAGAATCTTGGGCTATAATGGACCTCAGGCCATCACAGCCTGCCCGAAGAGTCTTGGGCTATTCGGGAAAGGGAGTATAAAAGAGCCAATAACCAGGCACTCATAGGAGTGTTGGGAAAAACACCCTCCCCCATGAAATGGGGGAGTTCAGCAAAAAGTGCTCAACATGGTTGGGGAGCGAATAAGAAACATAAGAACTACAATTATATGTATAGATAACAAGCACTCATCCCAACCTAGGGGTTCCAAAACCAACCTAAGCACAAACACCCTCATTACTATTCATTCATCAAAAGTCAAACCACTCACAGCTGAGTCACAACTCATTTCTAGAACCAATTCCCCATTGAACCCATTCTTGGTTTCATGTTAAAGTGATTCCATTTAAGTAAATTATGCACTAATGGGAAACTAACAGGTATAACCACAAGCTGTGGAAAAGATAAACAACAAAACAACACTTTTAAGCATTGACACCTGACCCTCTTGTAAAGTTACAACTAAGGGATCTATGAGATCTTTCAAAGTAATGGAACCAAAAAAAGCCTCAAGATAAAACTCCACACAACCTCAGATCCACAACCAACAACCGTACAACAACAGAGGATCCCATCCCCATACATATCACCCCATAAGTATCAAGTAGAACAAACAGACATACCACCAAGACAAATCAAGGAAGTTTCCCGACTCAAGTACATCATTAATTAAGTTTCTTCTTTATGTTTGGTTAATCGGGGTGATCACACAAGGATTTTTGTTCACTAGGATTCCATTTAATCAGTCGAATTTACGTGATTAACCAATTTTCATGTTACAGTCATTCAATCACATGAATATCCAGAAAAACAGAGGTTCATTAGTGTGAAAGAAAAGACCCCCAATGGCCATGATTTTCAACAGACATAATCCCATACAATTCACAACATATAATTAAGGATAAAGAGTACAGTAGAAACTGAGCACACTCCCTTAATTCTTTAAAGGTCCCTTTATTATCACCATTAACTTTTGGTTTCATCCATCCCCATAGAAACAATAGCGTACCCACCCCGCATGATACACAGTAAGGAGAGACGAAGGAAAACCCTGCCTGGATTGATCAAGGATTGATGTTTTTACTCTTCGCGCCAAGAACTGGGGATGCGTGACTTGTAGGGGGGGAACTCCGGGGAATCCAAGTATGAGTAGGGAAGCTCCAGCATAGGAAAACCACTTGCCTTGGGAAGGGGGTGGGATCCAAACGTACAAGGGAGGAAAAATGAGACCATCCAAGAAGAAGAAGGAAGAAATTCTAGTGTGATATAAAGATGATATATCGTTGTTATGAGATATGGAATTTTGAACGGTATTAAAGTCGGATCGTGGCTTTCCATGTGGTTGGGCGGTTACGCACGATGGAATTAATTGTTATTTAACAATTATCATTAGAGGGGTGGCCAGAACAACTGTGTGTTTGAACGGTTTCCTTTAAGTCACGCAACAGGGGCCAGAACTAGAAAGTATGGGGAAAGGGTGTCACACCGAGGAAAAGCCATGCGTTTTGGTAAGTTAAGGGTTGCCCGAATCTTGGGGGATTTTAGATATTATTTATGGGCTTTAAATTAATTTGAAAAAATGGGTATTAAATCATTTTTATGTCAAAATATACGTTGCGGGAGGAAAAAGTCAGAAACTGGAAAAAGAACGAAGACCACTTGGTGAGGATACAGTGCCACCCTTACGGTGCCACCATCATAGTGCCATCGTCACGGTGCCACCGTCACGGTGTCACCCACTTGGTGCCACCGTCATGGTGCCACCATCACGGTGCCACCATCAGGGTGCCACCGTCATGGTGTCACCCTTACGGTGCCACAGTCATGGTACCACCATCACGGTGCCACCGTCACGATGACACCGTCACAATGACACCCTCACGGTGCCACCGTCACAGTGCCACAGTCACAGTGTTGCCCACACAGTGCCCCCATCACGGTTTCCGACACACGGTGCCACCATCACAGTGTCTCCCACACGGTGCCACCATCACGGTGTCGCCCACACGATGCCACCGTCCTGGTTCCACCGTCATAGTGTCACCCTCACGGTGCCACTATTTCGGTGTGAGACCGTGACTGGTACCACTGTTTTGGTGGGACCATTTGATGGAACCGTGTTTTGGTAAAGTACTGGACCAGGAGGGTCTGGGCCATTACAAAAAGGGTTTACATAAAAGAAACCATTGGCATACAAGCCCTTACATAATAATAGGATATAAGGCATAGATGTCACAATTTAATTTAATAATAAATTAAATAAAACCAATCTCATATAAAGGTTTGGTATATTATCATTATCATCCACTTACATACAATGAATTATGCATTTAAAAAACTAGAATTCAATTATTAATCATTCTTATTTAGATAAATTATGCTCGAATCAATTAATTATCATATTTAATTAATCAATTATTTTATCTTAATTCTCATATGAATTTCCTTCATATTCTTACCCATTATAATTTTAAACAAATTAAATAAATTTATTTAAACTTAACTGTGTATATAAATGTACCTTGGAGGAAACACATTGAATACCCATCCGAATCTACCCAAAATGTATTATACTCATATATAGTTTATTTTTTGTGACATATAGCATAGACGAATTATCACATACTTTCATGATGTGCAGTATCAACTTAATGATTACACAAATTACATGATTTTTTTGTAATGTGTCATGCTTTAATGAATTTATAGTAACAACTGTAATATAAATCATACATGATATGAAGATATGATCATTATACATATATTAATTAAACATATACATACATACACATATATATATATATATATATTAAAACCTATCCCATGGTGTGTCCTATCATCTTAATGACCACACACAAGCACATGTCGATAAGGTTTACACAGTATAATAAATAAATTTTAAATTTGTTTAATTTAGTATAAGTACACAATGTGCACAAGTGTGCTACATGGTGTGTAAATGTATCACCATGTATTTGAGGAGCATACCTAGGGAATCATAGTGTAAGTTGTGCCTCATAAAATTAGACTACACAGTGTGTTTAAGTGACTACATAGCATGTGGTCTCCGAGTTACACTGTCACCAGTTAGATAGTTTGTGTATAATAATACACATCTTGTATGTGACTCAAAGGGACTACACACTATGTACATGGGCTAAATAGTGTGTACTATAGATGACTGTGCACCACCCTATCCCAATCAACATGCAGTGTAAGAAATAAATACACCGGTTTCACAAATGAACACGGTTTGAATTAATTTCTGAATTAATTCCTAATGCATTGAACATGAGTACACGATGTGTAACTATAATTACATAGTGTTTACTGTAGTGTTATCCATCCAGAATCCTTAGAACCTACAGATGAGTTCTTCAATTTTATTTCATTCATAAAATTAAACGTATTGATTAGATATATGATAAATGAAGGAGGAAGAAGCATATATCGTAATTTGTATTAAAAGAACGATTAAACTTGAATTGAAAACTAAATAAAAAATATGTGTAAATAAATAAATGATTATTAAATAATTATAAATAATTATGTGACCACTCTGATATCACTTGTAGGTTCTGAGCGTAAAGGAATTGTGTGACGGGTCTTTCCCAACTGTTCTTTTTTCAGTGATCTATGATTAATCTGAGATTTACACAATGATAAACATCGTTATCTATGGAATTGAATCAAAGAATATAGACAAGGGATAGAGAACCAAAACCAAAGATATGATCATCACATACTATTTATAATCAATTTAATCAATTAAAGAATTACCTTGTTAGAATTATTTCTTCATTGATGGATCTGACAATAGATCTGCATTGTATTGTCATTGTGTTGTAGGAATCAAGAAAAGATTCCCTCTAGCGGCAATCCACACATGTTCTATAAATCTTCAAACATCACTATAGGAATATACAGGTTCTAGCAATAAATATACTATTGCTCATGTCTTCTACCTCTAATCACCTCGAGAATCGCTTCTAAATCATTCTCCTTGATCTCTCTTAACTTGAGAGTGTGAGGGGGAGGAAGACCACTCTCCGTTATTGGGAGCATTCTTGGAGAAGGGATCCTTTATGTCTTGAGATGATTCTCCAAATATGTTGCGAACAACCAAACAAAATGAATTGGGTTTATTAGAAAATAATATAATTGGGTTTATATAATGCTAGGGTTAAAATAAAGTTTTTTAAACAAGTGACCTTTATTATTTATTTAATCCCTGTAGAACCCCATGTAAAATAATAATAATAATAATAATAATAATAATAATAATAATTATTGACATGCACTTAAATTTAAAATTAAATTAAATATTATTTAATCAAATAATATTCAATATTTATTATTTCTCACCATACCATTAAACTCAGTCTACCATTCCTCCACAATATTTATCAGAACTTGAATAATAACTATTTATTTATTAAATAAATATCACTGAATTATTATACAATAAATAAACAAATATTATATTCACTAAATAGTAAATAAATATTTATTAAATATTACACTCACAGTATACTCACTCAAATAATTGGTGATAGAATAAATAAGATCAAGAAAACATGAATAATTATTAAACCATATTTTAGAATAATATTTAGTCTAATTGTTAAATAATAAATAATAATAATAATATTTAACTAAGATTCTGGATACACTTAGTGTGTGACCCTCTAGGCCTCTTTCTCAGTAGAATTAGGCAAAATAGCCTGAAATCCAAGGTTAGCATCTAGAAACATGCTAAGTCACCCATAAAGAAAGAAGTTTATGTCACAATGACATAATACATCGTATGGATGCTTACTATGTAATATAATACCTTTATCACAATATCTAAAATCAAGTAGGTTTCATGCCAATGCCATCATAGTACGTGACTCATAATAATCATTAATAATAATCCTAATGTATAAGGATCAATACACACATCCGTAGATAGGACATCCAATGACACATATAAATATGGATTTCCTATTGGCGGGTCTTGTTCTCATAATATACTATACTATATATTACCAAGGGAATACACCATCAATAGGTGACTCAAATCCCTATGAGTATCCACCCTTGATAACCTATATCACTTATGTCCCTCAAATGATATCATTAGTCTATAGAACATATATTTCGGAATAGTGTCATAGCACTTCTGGGTTATCATTATAGTGGGGAATTGCTATGACCTTTTAGCGTGACAACTACTCTTTAGGACATTATCACATACTATGTTACGCAAAATAAAAATCATAATGTGATAAGTAGTTTATTAATATTCAAAACTATGAATAAAAGTAATCATAAAGTACATAGAAGTTGGTTCTAGGGAACCAACTCCAATAGGCATAACACTTAACATAAACTGAAAAATTCATGCATAGCTAATCTCATAATCATGAAATTGGTTTCTTTAGGGATATATTTACTTTTAAATACTTAAAAATGATTTGTAAATAAAATGTGAATTATCCTAAGTGTATCCCCTAGTAGTGTCAAACCAGGTGCACAGTAAGGACCATTTTCATGTACCAGGTTACGCTCAAGTCAGGCCCGATTTACCTTGTCAGAGTTGTTACCCCTAGGTACATCCGTGCCAGAACAACATCCACTTATAGTATCTATACAAGGTTATATTGCTAGAAATACCCACATAATATCTAACTTACCAAAACATTAGGATATTTTTCTACTATAGGGTTATGTTCCCTAATCAATGTTTTTTAAATCTAGTTTCCAAGGTTGCGAATAAACTTCATTCGATGCCAACTCTAGCATCCTAAACCCAGAATCCTGGAGCCGGTGTATTACTATATTAAATTAGAATGATTATAAGGAATTAAATCCTGAAGGACTGATGAGTTTTGAATCTTTGGAAAACAAAATTATATACATGATACCCATATTACACTGGGGAAATAGAAAGTAAAACATAATACATAACAAGTACTAATAAATTGCATCTTTGAAACTCATTCCAAGAATCCATCTTCATATCCTAGGGAAAGGAAACAAAATAAGGGTGAGATCAAATGCTCGGTAAGGGTAAGTACAATAGAATCAGTAATGAATCAATGAACATAATCAAGATGGAAAGGTAAATAATTGAGTACATATGCCATTTATATAGCTGTATAAGGAAAAATCAATATAGTAAGGTAAATAACTAAAACACATACCATTTAATTAATAAAATAAGAATGAAATGAATCCATATATAATGTAAAATAAAAAATCTCATGGATTACAATAACAATAAAAATTTAATTCTCAATAAAGGAAACACTTAATTATTGGATTCCATGTTACCTAGGTATATGAAACCATTACCGTTAAGATCTTTCACAAGATTATTTAAAACATACTGATTAAAAACAAATTGGTTTGTCCAACCTTAACTTAATTGTCAAGAACTTTCACAATATAATTTAAAACATACTAGTTATAAACATGAAGGGTTTATCCAACTAAATTCATCCGATTATACTACCGATGCATTGATGGGCTTACTTTAAACAGTCCCCAACCTGTGTCTTGCATGTCCAAAACATTCCTCATATATCGAATAATTGATTTAATTAATAAAAAATGTGCCTTATCATAAAATATCCACATTGGATAAATAATACAGATTTATCAATAATTCTCCAATGGAGGATAACTAACATCAAGGTTTTATGACGTTGATGAATGGAAATACCATTGAAATATCATTAAAATTATTCTTAAAGAAAAAAATATTTAAACATTCCAAATTATCCCATACTACTTTGAAAAATTTGAATCATAAGCCTCATGAAGTTATAAAATGGAAGTAAAAATAATTCATGATATAATATATCAAAATGGTCAGTATATACACCACAAAAAAGAAGTAAGTGGTGAAAATGGCATATGCCTCATGGAAAGAAAAGTGAGATAAGAATTAATTACCTTGAGTATAACTTGTTAGGTGTGCCTTTATCTTCATGAATAATAAAATTATTTTAATTAGTTACTTTATTAAAAAAAATTCATTTTATTATCACTTTTAATTTACTAATTACAATTTTTTATACAACTACTTAAACAATTAAGTTTACATCGGGTGTTTTGACCAAATTCGTTTCATGTGTTAAAAACAAATTTTGTAGGCCGACTATGGTAATAAGGGTCATTATATAAACATATAAAGAATAATAATCATGAAATAATTATCATATTTATATATAAATTATAATTTTAAAACCAATTATGAAATATGGTTATGAAAAATGAACCGATGTTACAATCATGGAGACAATAGGCCGTACGTACGCATGAGTAACATTACCATTTTTCAATGATCGTTATGGAAAGAAGGTAAGTAACTTGATATCTTTAAATAATGATAATTATATTATAAATAACATGTTATTTAATCATATATACTTATATTTATCATTCTTGTGATGTAAAACGATTCATATCACGTTGAGGAGGCGGTAGTTTACACGTCCACGAATGACATTATCATTTTTTCAGTGTGTGAAAATGGTAATAAAGAAAATTACATATTATATTTACAGAAAGGTAATTATTTCATGATTATATTATATATTTCATATATGTCACATATTTTTAATTAAAATCATTTTTAATACATTCCATGTATAGAATAAGTGAATCACATCGCTCTGAGGAGGCAGTCGTCCACACTTCCACAAACGATGTTATCGTATTCCCACAAAATGGAGTGTATAAAGGTATGTGTTAAAAAATAATTAATTAAAAATAAATATATTATAAATATCATATATATAATATAAAAATAGGGTTTTCATCATAATAACCACTATGATAGGTGTTAAAGTAAGTACAAACAATCATCATTTTGCGAGTCGATAGTTTGTCGTACACGAACGGTATGTTCATTACCCATTTGATGAAAGTGTGTATAGGTGTATGTAGAACCCTTAATATAAAAAATTTAAGTATATTGATTATATTTATGTTATTATATTATAATGGAATAATAATAAATTAATGGGTTGAGAAAAAAATATAACAAAAATGCACATTGAAGATTGTTACCTCATTTTTGGGTAACTTTTTTTAGCTTGCACCAAAGGGATTTATTGGTTTTATTTATGAAAAAGATGATACTTCTAGGATTATGGGACTGATTTTGGGATATTATTTTAGTAGATTTTTTGTGATCAAAAGGTATTTATAGGTGTGAATAAGTGTGAGGGTTAAGTTCCTTTTTATAGTGGAGGAGGAGTGACATTCTTGGAAAGTTTTGAAAAGGGAATTACACCAATGTTTTTCCTATGAAAAGTGGATCCAATAATGGTTAAAATTAGACAAAAGAGAGTATAGATTCTAAATAATAAAATAAAATTTATTTTTTACAAGTTTATAGGTGTTTTTTTCCATTAAGTTTAAGTTTTTGTTCTTTGTTATGCTAATTTTTCTCTTAATCACTGTAATTAATTTTAGTCATTTTCACTAATATTTTTGGCCAAAAAATAAGTTGAATTTATTATAAATTAAATATTATGATGATTTAAAATATTTAATAATTTTTTATAAATTAAAATCATATAAATGGTAGAAATTAATTTAAAATTAATCCCATAGATGGAATGACAACACAGATTTTTAAAGTAAAATGGTTAAACATTTGCTAAGTTTTTGTATCCAATTTCAAAGTGAAATTGATTCAAATGAAATAAATTAGATTTTTTGTTTTATAATTAATATAATTAATATTTAAAAAAAATTAAAATATAATTTAACCTTATAAATAAATTTGTTGAAAACACAGGTTTGAATTAAAATTCAGTATTTTTCACTATTCATCAAAAAATTAAACTTCTCTGAAAAATACCAAAAATTCAACCTAACATAATTTTGAAGTTATATTTCAAAAATTAAGTGTATTTTGACATATAATATTTATAAAATTTCCAAAAATTGGATTTAAAATAGGTTCTCCTTTAAAAGGCAGTAAAAGTGCATTTATAAAATTATTGATTTTTATGCGAAATATTGGATTTATTCTTATATTATGATTATAAAATCTATTGGATGAATGTAAAAAATATTTTATGAAATATATAATATATAAATTTCATCAAAATAATCCACTAATAGTAATTAATTTAACTTATTAATATAATTCACTTTTTTCACATAAACATATTCTTTTATAAAATCATTCCCTTTATATTCATTTGATTTATATATTCATTATAATTAATAGGTAACCAATGAATTAAACTATATATTTTCATAATTTTGTTAATAATATTCATATCGATCAATTTAATTGCTAGGTTATATCTTATTATATTAAATAATAATATTTTTAATAATATATTATTGTGCGGTAAAACTCGGTCTTCTGTGTTGTGCAAGCCATTAAAGAAATTCATTATTGCGTGTAATGCAAGTTAACATCGATGTTGCATTTAGAGTAAGATAAATTTTATATCTTGTGTAAAATAATATTAACTTATTATTTTTTATAAATAAATCTTGGAACAAAATTAAATTTATTCTAAAAAGAAAATATTGTAAAGTTTTGGGGTGTTAAACGAAGGCCCAATGGATTAAAATCCAAATATATAGCCCAAAGTCCCACCATTTTGTTGTACTAAAGGCCCTATGTTGCATTTGTGTCACTGCATGAATCACTAAATTACATCACTACTGGTTTGTATCACCGTCTGCATCACTGTCTGCCCACATTAGCACCCATGTCACTGACAACCTTATAAACCCCCCTAGGTACATGCTTCTGTATAGAGTTCTGTTGATCATCAGAAAAAGCCTGCTATAAGAGTTTTATTTTTTTATTAGGTTTTAGTTATTCTAATTAATTGTAAATATTATATCAATGTAATTTTTTGTGTGAATTTTTTTAATATAAATTTTGAATTGAAATGATGGTGAAATGTAATATTTGTATTGAAATTATTTTTAATTTTAATATTTAATTTTTTTCTATACTTTATATTTTTTTTATGTTAGGGATATTGTAGGGATTTAGTTATACTATGGATGTTATGATATTTAAAATAATTAATAAAATCAATGATAAATTCCACCTTTATCATTGATAACAAAAGTGCTGATAAATACCGCTTTTATCAGTGCTTAAAAAGCACTGATAAAGGTGACCTTTTTCATCAATTTTTATAGTGGTGATAAAGTCTGTGGGATGTTTAGGGAACTTTTCTTGTAAATTATTTTTATTTCTAACAATAAAAATCTTTAGTACTGAATATAACCTGATATAGTAGTGGATTCAATGGATCATTCACAATGCACTTGATGCAAATTCCATAAGCAACATAATTTTTTTTGAAAAATATTTTCAAATGATATTTCAAAAACCAAGAGAGAGAATATTTTATTGTTAATTTATAATTAATTTAAAAAAAAGAAGAAATATTACCTTTATCTTGACATATTTATCCATTGATGATGTTGAACATTCAAACCCAATTGATGTATCATCTTTTCATTGCGAAGACTCAAAGCCGAGCACTTATAACAATGATCCACATATGATTCTTAAATACCCAAACAATACTAATGAAATGTAGAGTGCTATAATGACCAATTTATCATCTTACATTATTCACTTTGATAATTTCACATTCCTTTATTCTTTAAAGAATTTCTCTTATTCTTTTGGGTCTTGTGAGAAAGAGAGGGGGAGGGATATATTGAGATGAAATTATAGTGCCCAATGATTAACCTTTCTTTTATTGACGTAGTATTCTATAAATAGATATAGGGTTAGGGTTTAATTTCAATTAATTTTTCAAAGGCCCTTAACTATGAATTAACCACCAATAAACCTGTTTCTATGTAAATAATAATAACATTATTATATTATGTTGGCTATATTTAGAAATTAATTGTTTTAGTACACACTAATCATGTTTATTTTTTTTCTAATCAATTTTTTGTCTTATAGAAGTTAACTATTTTTTTTGGGAATTTTGGAAATTTTACTAAGTCTAGAAATGACCATACATCCAAACAAGTGACCATGATTCAGATGATCAAAATTATCTAAATGCTTAAGTGATCGTAAACACTTGATCGATCACATAAGGACTTTCTAATGACCGTATGAAGAAATCTGAAGAATCTAAATTTCAAAAATTACCAAATATATAAAATGAAAATTGAAAAAACCAAATGAAAACCTGATTAACCATGATAGAAATATCACAAAGTACTCAAGCGACTGTAAGACCAATCAGATTGACTATATGTTATATCTTAGAGTGACCAAAATTATCTCAGAATTTTTGTAAAGGGTTGAAGTGATCACATAACCAAGTGGATTGACCACATGCCTACCCGATCAATCGTGGTGGATTTCTCATAAAATATTCAATTGACTACAAGGCCAAGTGAGTTATAATGCCCCAAACCCATGCTTCCAGATTCAGTTCTTAAAATATGCTGTGTATATGTTTCTATAAAAGATAACTAAAAAATACATCGTGCTTATAAAATAGAGGACCTTTTCCAGTCTAGGTTCTAGAATATTAGACAACACCTTACATTTATCAGAGTTAAACAAAAATAAAACAAATGCATACTATGTTTCCACATGCGCTAACTCCAAAAATGATGACATCTGAATTTGAACTTCTATGATACCTATGAAAAACATTTAAAATAATAGGATGGGAATTCAATTTACTATTAATGGGTTTTAAAATCTTTGAAAATAAGTTTTCAAAACTGCTTTTGATTTTTTTTGATAAACAATCAAAATACTTTTACAATTTTTTGTAAATACTATTGAAATTACTTACTTCTGGAAAATATTTCAATATTTTGAAAATACTTACACTTGAAAACTTTCTTAAAAAATAATCCAATGATATTTCTAAAAAAATATACACAGATTTTTTGAAAAAAAACTACTAGAGAAACTTGTAATGCTGAAGGCTATCTTGGGCCTACCCACTTTCTAAGGGATGAATTCACTCCCCAATTACCTAACATATTTATAACATTGAAGTGTCAGATTTTTATGATTTTTTTAATCTTTCTTTAAGTATATATACATTTTCACTGGATTTTCTTACTTTAAAAACATAATTTTTTTTTAATAAATACATAAATATATATATATATATATATATACACTTTCACAAGAACACATATGCTATATTCGAAACAATAAAATCTCACATCGACTTATCTTTTCATGAGATGAGAGCAATTATCATCTATATTTTCGATTAACAAAACATTCTTTAAAAATAATTTCTATAAACTAATTTTTTATTCATACAACATACATATATATTAATAATAAATACTAGTACATTTTTGAAATGTCATGAACTAATATTATGGTCACATCATATAATTGAAATTCATGAATGCAATTGTAACACAATGTATTTTATTATTTAAAACTCATTATAAATCATGAAACATAACTTTAAACCCATATAAATGTTCATAACTTAAATTTTGAAAATATAATTTCAAAATTTTAATCTTAAAATACACATATTTATTTGTAAATTTAATACTTTAAAATAGGAATTGATAATAAAATTTCAAAATAAATAACCAATTTCCTACATAAACTATAATTCTAATGAATTATAAGTTTTCAACTAAAATAAATCTCCTTACATAATAATAAATTAAAATTTCTTAAAAATTTTGAAGAATAAAATTAGGTAAAATGATTACCAATTGAAAATTTAAGATCATAATTTGAAAATATCACAAATATAGAATTTTTAAGAAAAACACACTTGGGAGAAGAATTTTAACATAATTAAAATTCTAATTGAATATAATTTTCAAGATAGAATAATTATAATTAAAATGTGATTTATAAAAATAACCCTTAACATTATAGAGAACCAAAATCCAAAAATATAATTAATATATCCCTTATGAAAAACCGGAAATAAATAATTGTAATATTTTCTCAGAAGAAAATATAAATTAGTGTAAATAAATTACTAAAAATAAATGTCCCTTAGAGAAATAAGATTTCAAAATAAATAAGTGTTTGAAAATAAAAAATTCTCCATAAAAGTTAATAGATAGATAATCTCTTATAATTTGAGAAATTATAGATCATAATTTGAAAATAATTCAAACATATCCCTTACAAACCAAAGGTTTTAGAAATAAAATTTTAAAACATAAAAACCTTATCTCATATATACTGAAAATTGATAGTCTTATATGTGTATATATTCATATATATATATACACATATATATTTCACTCTTGTAAAATTACAATAGTTTGAAGATCTCTTATAAAATAAATTTGAAAATAATAAATTTCTTACAAAAACCACAGAATAAAAATTTTAACTTGAAATAAACACACTTCCCTTACATTTTTTTCGAATGGAAAAGAACCAAAGAGTGTACTGGTTTATTGGTTCTCCAAGATGTGAATATGTGAACTTATTAAAAGTATTTTTATCCTTTTATAGACACAAAATCCTTTGCTATGGGAGGTAGGGGATATATATATATATATATATATATATATATATATATATATTTTTATCACCTTGTAAAAGATAATTTAATACTGGATTTGGTCTTAGATAGCTTTGCTGTGAAAATCCTAATTGAAGAAATAATTTTATTTTGAATGATTGTAATATAAATATATATTATATTTAGAGATAGGAAACTAAATATATTTTATGGATTCAGTGGGGATTAATGGTTCCTTGAGTACGTACACGCATTTGTTTTATTTGGTGATAACTTTGATGTTTTGAGTTTAGACACCGCGGAGGATCGATCTCCACTCATAGAGTCAGGATTGGATTATATATCAATGACCTAACCAAAATTTAGGGTTAAAATATTATTATTTTAGTTAGCTGATCAAAGATTTGGATTTTATGTAATATGAAATTATGGTATGACATGGAAAGAAATGACATCAAAGGGAGAGTCAACATCGAAGGGTTTCCTAGTTCGACTACATTGAAGATGACATGAGGGTTTGACAGTCCAGATTAAATCTATCCTGGGTGTAAGATCTCACCTGTTGAATTTATAAAGCATTGAAAGGGGAATTGAAGCATTTATAGATGAATGACTTGGATTTGGTTTTATCCACCGATTTAAATCTCAACCCTTGCTTAAACCTTGTGTGTTCAGTGAAATGAATCACATAAGGAGGTGGAAAAATTAAATTAAATATATATATTTGCTGATCTCATCCTTCTATTTTAAATCAGGCGATCAGCAATGGAAGGGTGGATTGCTAATCATGATCATACGGTTTGAATTGTTCTATTCCTGTTTGGATAGTTGAAACGTGTCCATTAATTTTTTAGTTCCACTGATTATCAACATTTTATTCTAATTATCATTTTCATACATCAAATAAATAATAATAATAATAATAATAATAATAATAATACTTCCATTTTCTTAATATTATAATTATATGATTATAATTTTGTTAATTTATAATTTCATATTCAAAATTATAATATATTTTCTTTAGTATGAAATAATTTTGTAAAAATCATTTGTTAATACTAATTTGTAAATTTTAAAAAATAATATAATACTAATTATATCATGATTTATAGTTATAACATATATTATTCATAAATTTTATGAAATAATTATTTATAATACATTTTTTAAAATATTTATTTTCTATACAAAAAACAATCAATTAAATGTATTTATTATTAAAAATAATACTCATATACATATTTTTTTTTGCAATTACCTTTCAAATCAATTTATATGAATTATAAATTATATACATTTTTTAAAGTATATATCTTAATTTATTAATATATAAAAATGTCATTTCTTGAAATATAAATTAATATGTTATATTTTGATTCAAAACATATTTTATTATTTAAAAATATTTATGTATTTTTTTAAATAATTAATTTCTAAGTTAGTTTTAATTTATATACGATTATTAAATAATTAATAACTATTTAAATTTTCTGAGGATGTTGTATTCTCTCCCTTAAATGAATTGTGCTCTCTCAATTCGTTTGTCAGACTTGAGAAAATTATGAATTTCCATCTTAAGAATTAAATAATTTCTAAGGGGACTTAACTATCTATAGAAAATTCTATCATGTAGATTTTTTTCCCTCAAAATACAACATCTAATATCCAAAGTTGTCTAGACTGTTCCTATGATACTAATTATAACACCCCGAACCCACGCTTCTAGATTCGATACTTAAAATATGATGTGTATTATTTTTTCTATAAAAGATAAAAAAAATACACAGTGCTTATACAATCGAGGACCTTTTCTGGTCTAGATTCTGGATAATTAGACAACACCTTACATTTATTAAAGTTAAAAAAAACAAAATCCTACTATGCTTCCGCTTGAGCTAACTCCAAAAGTGATGACATCTGAATTTAAAATTCTATGATACTTATGAAAAACATTTAAAATAATGGGATGAGAATACAATTTCATAGTAAGAGGTTTTAAAATCATTGAAAATAAGTTTTGAGAAATGATTTTGAATTTTTTTGATATACCATCAAAATAATTTAAGCAATACATTTTTAAAATACTATTGAAATTATTTATGTTTGGAAAATATTTCAACATTTTGAAAATACTTATGATCGAAAACTTACTTCGAAATTAATCTAGTGATATTATTAAAAAACTATACCCAAGCTTTTTGAAAAAAAATTACTAGGGAAATTTGAAATGTTGAAGGATATATTGGGCCTACCCACTTATTAATGGATGAGTTTAATCTCCAATTCCCTACCATATTTACAAAATTCAAGTGCCAGATTTTTGTGAAAAACATTTTAATCTTGCTTTATATATATATAAACATTTTCACTGGGTTTTATAACTTTAAAAACTTTATTTTTTAATACATAGACACACACACACAAAAACACATATATACTTTCATAAGAACACATATTATATATTAAAAATAATCAAATATCTTGTCGAATTGTCTTTGCATGAGATGAGAGTAATTGTCATTCGTATTTTCTATTAACGAAAAGTTTTTCAAAAATCATTTCTACAAACGAATGTTTTATTAATACAAAATAAATATATATTAATAATAAATTCTAGTTCATGTTTGACATGTCATAAACTAAGATTATGGACACATCTTATAACTTATATTCATGAATGAAATTCTAACATGATGGATTTTATTGTTTAAAAGTCACTATAAATCATGAAAAATAACTTTAAACCCATATAAATGTTCATAACTTAAATTTTGAATATGTAATTTCAAAATTTGAATATTTAAATACACATATTTATTTATAAAATTAATACTTCAAAATAGAAATTGATAATAAAATTTAAAAATAAATAATCAATTACCTAAATAAATTATAATTCTAATGAATTATAATTTTTAAACTAAAATAAATACCCTTACATAACAATAAATTAAACTTTCTTAAAAATTTTAAAGAATAAAATTAGGTAAAACCCTTACTAATTTTAAATTTAAGATCATAATTTGAAAATATCACAAACGTAGAATTTTTATGGAAAATGAACTTTACAAAAGAATTTTAACATAATTAAAATTCTAATCGAATAGAATTGTCAAGATAAAGTAACTAGGAATAAAATTTGATTTATAAAAATAACTATTAATAGTATAGAGGAAAAAAATTGAAAAATAGAATTAACATATGCCTTATACAAAACCAATAATAAATAATTGTAATATTTTCTCATAAGAAAATATAAATTAGTGTAAATAAATTTCTAAAAATAAAATTTCTTTATAGATATAAGATTTACAAAAAAAGAAATGTTTAAAAATAAATATTTCTACCTAAAAATAAATAGATAGATAATATTTTATAATTTGAGAAATTATATATCATAATTTGATAATAATCTAAACATATTTCTTACAAACCCTAAGTTTTAGAAATAAAATTTTAAAATAGAAAAAAATTATCTCATATATATTAAAAGTTTATAGTTATATATGTGTATATATGAATATATATAAACATATATATTTCACTTTTATAAAATAAAAATATATTAAATATCCCTTACAAAATAAATTTTAAAATAATAAATCCCTTCCAAAAACCAAAAAATAAGAATTTTAACTTGAAATAAAAAAACTTCCCTCACATTTTTTTCAAATGGAAAAGAACCAAAGAATGTAATGGTCCATTGGTTCTATAAGATGTGCATATATGAATTTTATTGGAAGTATTTTTCTCCTTTTATAAATGTAAAATTTTTTGCTTTGGGAGTTAGGGGATGTATATATTTCTATTACCTTGTCGAAGAGAATTTAATGCTGGATTTGGTCTCAGATAGCTTTTCTATGAAAATCCTAACTAAAGGAAGAATTTTATTTTAAATGATTAAAATATAAGTATATTTTATATGTTAATATAGGGAACCGAATATATTTGGTTTATTTCGTGGTGGATAATCGTTCCGTGAGTACATGTACGCATTTGTTTTATTTTGTGGTAACTTTGTTGTTTTGAGTGTAGACACCATGGAGGATCGAGCTCCACTCATAGAGTTAGGATTGGATTGCGTATCAATGACCCAACTGCAATCTAGGGTTTGGATATTATTATTTTAGTAAGCCGATCGAATATTTGGATTTGATGCAATATGAAATTATGGTTAGACATGGACAAAAATGGCATCAAAGGGAGAGTCTACGTCGAATGGTTTCTTGATTTAACTACAAGTTGAAGAAAACAAGCGTGTTCGATGGTCCAGATTAAATATGTTTGGGGTGTAAGATCAAACCAATTGGATTTGTGAAGCACTAAAAGGGGGATTAAAGAAATGATAGATGGAGGGATTGGATTTGGTTTTATCCACTGATTTAAATCTCGACCATTTCTTAAACATCAGGTGTCCAAGGAAACGAATCACATAAGGAGGAGGATGACTTAGATTAAATATATCCTTTGGTTGATCTCGTCCATCTGTTTTAAACCAGGTGATCAATAATGGAAGGGTGGATCACCGATCATGATCAGACGGTTTGAATTATTCCATTCTTGATCAGATAGCTGAAGCATATCCAATGTTTTTTTAGTTCCAACGATTGACTTCTCTTTTTATCAACGTTTTATTATAATTATTATTTTCATACATCATATGAATAATAATAATAATACTTGAATTTTATTAATAGTATAATTGTATAATTATAATTTTGTAAATTTATAATTTCATATTCAAAATTATAATATGTTTTCATCAGTATAAAATAATTTTGTAAAAATCATTTGTTAATACTAATTTATAAATTTATAAAAATAATCTAATACTACTTATATCATGATTTATAGTTATAAAATATATTATTATTAAATGTTATGAAATAATTATTTATAATATTTTTTTTAAAAATATTGGTTTTCTATGCAAAAATAATCAATTAAATGTACTTATTAGTAAAAATAATACTCATATACATATATATTTTTATGATTACCATTCAAATAAATGTATATGAATTATAAATATATAAATATTTTAAATTATATATCTTTATTTATTAAGATATAAAAATACTATTTTTTCAAATATAAAGTAATATGTTATATTTTGATTCAAAACATATTTGATTATATAAAAATATTTATAAAACCTTTTTATTAAATAATTTCTAAGTTAGTTTTAATTTATAAGAAAATTATTAAATAATTAATTACTATTTAAATTTTCCTGGTATGCTATATTCTTTCCCCTTAAATGAATTGCACCCTTGCAATTTGTTCATCAGACTTGAGAAAATTATGAATTTTTGTCTTCAGAATTAAAGAATTTCTAAAGGGACAAAAATAGTTATAGAAAACTCTATCGTATAGATTTTTTTCCCAAAAGACAACATCTAATCTCCAAAGTTGTCTTGACCATTCCTTTGATACCAATTATAACACCACGAACTCATGCTTCTGGATTCAGAGCTTAAAACATGCAATGTATTTTTTTTTCAATAAATATAACTGAAAAATATACAGTGTTTATACAATAGAGGATCTTTTTTGGTCTAGGTTTTGGAATATTAAAAAAAACCTTAAATTTAACAGAGTTTAACAAAAATAAAATAAATGCCTACTAAGCTTATTCATGTGCTAACTCAAAAAATGATGACATCTGAATTTGAACTTCTACGATACTTGTGAAAAAACATTTAAAATAAGAGGATGAGAATTCAATTGCCCAACAAGGGGTTTTAAAATCATTGAAAATAGGTTTTGGGAATTTATTTTTAATTTTTTTGATATACCATAAAAATAATTTTAGAAATAAATTTTGAAAATACTATTGAAATTATTTATATTTTGAAAATATTTTAACATTTTGAAAATACTTACGCTAAAAAATATGCTTCAAAAATAATCTAGTGATATTTCTGAAAAACTATATGCAATATTTTTTTTTAAAAAAAAATTGGGGAAAATTTTAATGTTGAAGTCTATCTTGGGCCTACCGACTTACTGAGTGATGAGTTCACTCCCCAATTCCCTACCATATTTACATCATTCAAGTACCAGATTTTTATAAAAACATTTTAAGATTTCTATATGTATATATAAATTTTTCATTGGGTTTTCTTATTTTAAAAACTTGAAAATATTTTTAATACATACATACATACATACATACATATATATACTTTTACAAGAACACATCTACTATATTTGAAATAATAAAATCTCACATCGACTTATCTTTGCATGAGATGAGAGTAATTGTCATCCATATTTTCCATTAACGAAACATTCTTTAAAAATAATTTCTACAAAATAATGTTTTATTAATAAAACATACATATATATTAATAATAAATACTAGTGAATATTTGATATGTCATAAACTAATATGATGGACACATCTTATAATCGCGATTCATGAATGAAAATGTAACACAATGAATTTTATTATTTAAAAGTCACTATAAATCATGAAACATAACTTTAAACCTATATAAATGTTCATAACTTAAACTTTTGAAAATATAATTTCAAAATTTGAATCTTGAAATACACGTATGTATTTGTAAAATTAATAATTCAAAATAGGAATTATCAATAAAATTTCAAAATAAATAATCAATTCCCTACATAAATTATAATTCTAATGAATTATAATTTTTCAACTAAAATAATTCCCCTTACATAATAATAAATTAAACTTTCTTAAATTTTTTGAAGAATAATACTAATTGGAAATTTGAGATCATAATTTTAAAATATCTCAAATGTATAATGTTTAAGAAAATGCTCTTGGAAAAATAATTTTAACATAATTAAAATTCTAATCGAATAGAATTATCACGATAGAACAATTAAAACTAAAATTTTATTTATAAATATAACCCTTAACCATATAGAGAACCAAAATCCAAAAATAGAATTAGCATATCCATTACGAAAACCATAAATAAATAATTATAATATTTTCTTAGAAATAAATATAAATTAGTGTAAATGAATTACTAAAAATAAATGTCCCTTACAGAAATAAGATTCCAAAATAAATAATTGTTTGAAAATAAATATTTCTCGCTAAAAATAAATATATAAACAATATATTATAATTTGAGAAATTATATATCATAATTTTAAAGTAATCAAAACATATCCTTTACAAACCATAGGTTTTAGAAATAAAATTTTAAAATAGAAAAACCTTATCTCATATATACAGAAAATTGATAGTTATAAATATGTATATATTTTTATATATACACATATATATGTAACTCTTTTAAAACTAAAATTGTTTGAATATCTATTACAAAATGAATTTGAAAATAATAAATCCCTTACAAAAACCAAAAAATATAAATTTTAACTTTAAATAAATAAGATTTCATTACTTTTTTTTGAATGTAAAAGAACCAAAGAGTGTGCTGGTCCATTGGTTATATGAGATGTTAATATATGAAATTATTGGTATGATTTTTCTACTTTTATAGTCATAAAATCTTTTGATACAAGAGGTTGGGGATATATATATTTTTATCACATATTCAAAGAGAATTTAATACTAGATTTGGTATCGGATAGCTTTGTTGTGGAAATATTAACTAAAGGAATAGTTTTATTTAAAGTAATTGAAATATAAGTATATTTTATATTTGAATATAGGGAACCAAATATCTTTGGTGGGTTTCATGGTGAATAATCATTCCTTGAGTATGTATACACATTTATTTTATTTTTTGATAACTTTTATGTTTTGAGTATAGACACCATGGAGGATTGAGCTCCACTCATGGAGTCAAGATAGGATTGTGTATGAAGGACCCAACCGTAATCCAGGGTTTAGATATTATTATTTTAGTAAGATGATTAAATATTTGGATTTGATGAAATATGAAATTATATTTTGATATGTATAGAAATGAAATCAAAGAGAGAGTTTTCATTGAAGGGTTTCCTGGTTCAACTACAAGTGGAAGATGAATGGAGGGTTCTACGATCTAGATAAAATCTATCCAGGTCATAATATCACACCCGTTGAATTTTCAAATTGCTGAAAGGTGCATTGAAGTGCTAATATATGGATGGCTTGGATTTGGTTTCATCCCCTGATTTACATATCAACCGTTGCTTAAACATCGGGTGTATAGTGAAACTAATCACATAAGGAGGTAGAAGAATTGGATTAAATATATCTATTGATTGATCTAGTCCATCGAATTTAAAATTGGTGATCAGTGATGGAAGGGTTGATCTCCGATCATGGTCAAACGATTTGAATGATTCCATTCCCGATTAGATAACTAAAATGTGTCCAATGTTTGTTTAGTTCCAGCAATTGACTTCTTTGTTTATCAATGTTTTATTCTAATTATCATTTTCATACATCATATAAATAATAATAATAATAATAATTTAATTTTCTTAATATTATAATTATATAATTATTTTTTTTAATTTATAATTTCATATTCAAAATTATAATATATTTTCTTTAGTATGAAATAATTTTGTAAAAATCATTTGTTAATACTAATTTATAAATTTATAAAAATAATGTAATAATAATTATATCCTGATTTATAATTATATCATATATTATTCTTAAATGTTATGAAATAATTATTTATAATATTTTTTTAAAATATTGATTTTCTATACAAAAATAATCAATTAAAATCATTTATTTTTAAAAATAATACTTATATACATATGTATTTTTTATAATTAAATTGAAAATAAATTTATAATGATCCAACCTTAAACATTACATAATTTTAATTAAGTTAATAATTAATATTGAGGATATTTTCAGGTTCAGAGATTTAGAGAATTAGGTCATAACATAAACATAACAACTTGAATATTACGTGTAGACACTTCTACTCAGTATCCATTTTTCTCATAAAATAAAAACTGTTGGAGAAAAGTGTCATGTCTAGTTCCATGTTTTAGACAGCATAAATTTTCCTTGATCCCATCCTTGACCCTATTCCACTTTACGTCCTGTGAAAAACATTTCAAAAACTTGGGATGAGCATAAAAAGCTCAGTAAGAGATACACAAAGAAGGAAAACTGTTAGTTTTTTTAAAACAATAAATAAACCATGAATACTTTATCATAAGTAATAATTTTCACCTTTATGAATTAGTAAATAATCTTCAATGAATAAATGGCCATTTCCTACCCTTTTTTAACCAAAATATTACCCTAAAACCCATATAAAGAACCCATAACATATAAAGGTAACTTGGGACATAAACATACATAAATAGAATAACCACACGGTCGACTTCCACACATATCACTAAATGAAATAGCCATACAACAGAATTCCATACCCAATTCATTTGAGGTTATAATGTAACCAACCACCCTGATTTATCATGGAACCAACCGTCATTTGGTTTATCACATAACCACCCATCAAATGTCCAAGTACCATTATAAAATCACAACACATACAAAAAATATAAAGGAAAGAAACATTTCCACATTTCAATCACAATATATCACTTAAATATATTTACATAAAAAATCCATTATAAAAACCATTTTCAATAATAAAATACATAAAAGAGTATATGGTATTTATTTTCCCTTTAAAAATATTACAGCTTGTTAAGGAAGCCAAAGATCAAATAAGACTCGCGGCGGCTGAAGGTCAGTGTCACCGCTTAGGTTAAAAGAAACATTATTTTTTGTCATTTAGTAAAAAGATTCATAGAAAAAGATTCATTTTTAATTAAATGAAAAGTAAAAGGTGTTTATACAGTGTATAAAAGAAATTTTTGTATTAAAACAAAATATGCCTCAATGAAAGGAGATTAAGATGAAGTCCCTTACCTCGTGTCCGACTTGACCCGTTCATTCTTTAATCTCCTGAATAATAAAATAAAGTTAATTTATAATTTATTAAGAACCCTTTTCAAGTTTATTATTCCTTTTATATCAATTATTACCATTTTATAAACCTTATGTAATCATTTAAGTTAATAATGGTCATTTTGTCGATATTTGGTATTTGAGTCAAAAACGAACTTCTTATAATTACAAGTTGTTCATGTGGTCAAAAGTACAATATATACATAATTATATTCATTATTTAGATATCATATATATTATATATATCCAATATATACATGTATTTATAATATTACATAACATTTGGAGATAAGAAATGAAATGCACTGTTCATGGAGACGGTAAGCCGTGCGTACGCATGAACACTACTTTCATTTCTATTTCGTATTGTAATGGAATGAAAACTTAATGATACATAATTATATTATAATTCCAGTATAATATCATATATAATTTCATCAACTCTACCCTTTATACATTCCACATAAGGCATGAATGAGTCATATCACTTTGAGGGGGCGGTAGTCCGCACTTCCTCAAATGAGATTATCGTATTTACCCACTATGGAAACCATAAAGGTATTCTATAAATGAAAAATAAAAAAGCATAGAAACAATATAAATATAATATATATCATATATAAATAGAGTTCCATCATAATGGACACCATGAGAGGAGGTTGGAGATATTTGAACAATCATCGTTTCATGAGGCAATAGTTCGCCATCCACAGAAAAAGTATGTTCATTACCCATTAGACAGAGGTGTGTGTAAGTGTAGTTCTAATAATTCTCATAAAAACAAGATAGCATATTAATTATACTTTTTTTTATAAAATAAATGAATAAAAAGAGTTTAGGTGGTTGTAGAAGTAAAATAAAACAAAATAAAACAAAATAATTAAAGAGAAACTGTTACTTTTAATTCGGGTAACTCCCTTTGGTTTGAACAAAAAGGAATTCTTGAAGTGCCTTATATATAAGTTAAGGCTTATATGGGAAATAGAGGGATCTTGAGAGATTATTTGGGCAGATTTTGGATAATCCAAGGGGCTTGAGAGGTGTGGGGAATGGGTTAGAAGTGGTGTCCTTTTATAAGGGTGAGGAGGGGCTCTTTAAAAAAGTGTGAAAATATTATTTTATTATTTAATAATTTTCGGTTTATAAAGGTACAAAAATAATTAAATTCAATGATAAGATGAATCAAGGTCGAAATAAAATCATCCAATAATAATTGGACAGTTTTTGGATATTATTTTAATCTTTATAATCTTATTTATTTAAATCAATTATTAATGAAGTAAACACTGCATCATTATTGTGTCATAAATAATTCAATTTATTTGATGTATAAAAATTATAAAAAAATGCCATGATATATGAAATATTTTTATATTTCCAAATAATATTTATAGTCTAATATATAACTTATATAACCCCATGTAATAATTTATTTACTAAAAGATATTTGTTTATGTCATTTTTGTCTTTACTTAAAATTAATTAATATAATGTGTCATTATCACCTTAAAGTGGCTCCATGGAGTCCCAAAATCAACCCAATGATGAAAATGGTCAGACATGTATCAACCAATTGGATTAGGACACATGTTAGGGTAATTTTATATAATTATAGTAATATTTGTTTACCCTTATTTCCAGATTTAGCCTTTAACCATGCTAAATAAAATATTTACTGATGTAAATATTCATAATGTCTAAAAATAAAAGTTACCTATTTATACAATTTGGAAATTATGATTCCAAATATATAATCCATTTTTTTAAATTCAAAACATATAAGTGGTAGAAATTAATTTAAAATTAATTCCCGCTGTTAAAACAAAAAGCGTGTTTTTAAGAAATATTAACTATCAAAAGATTGACACTTGTTTATGTCCAATTTCAAAGTGAAATTAATTCCAATGAATAAAATTAGATTAAATGGTAAAAACATAATATAATTAAATTTTAAAACCAGTTAAAAAAAATAATCTAACCTTATAAATAAATTAGATTAAAATGCAGTTTTGAATTAAACTACCGTATTTTCCACTATTCATTTAAAAAAATGAATTTTATCAGAAAAATACCAAAAATTTACCCAAAGTAAATTTTGATATCCCGATTATAAATAAGAATTTTATTTGGTCAAATAAAACATATAAAAGTGACCAAAACTAGATTTATAGAGGGTTCTCCATCAAAAGGCGGTAACTATTTAAAGTAAATCATGCTTAAAAATAGATTCATTCGCATTTTAATCCTCTAACTTTTATTGGATAAATGTAATTTTTTTTAACAAAAATGTATAATCATATTTTATTTAGTTCTATTCATTCCCTCAAATACAACGGTTAGGTGTTAACTACCATTTAAAATAATAATATTATATTATTAGTGTGTAACGTAAGATTTCAAAGAAACCCGTTGTTGCGTATCTGGTATGCCATCGAACATAGCAATCCAATTTAAAGTAAATTTAATATTTAATTCATAAATATTAATAAATGTGAAAATTTCCTATTTCTTTATTTACTTGGGATGTTATATCCTTCCCCCACTTTGGAAATTGCGTCCTCACAATTTTATTCACTTATCAAATAAATGGGGGTATTTATCCCTCATAGCATTTTCAGATTCCCACGTTGCCTCTTCAACCATATGGGTTTTCCACAAAAACTTTACCCAGTGAATTACCTTATTCTGCAACACTTTCTCTCTTCAGTCAAGAATCTGGATTGGGTGTTCCTCATAAGAGATATTCTCTTCCAACTTAACTACCTCTGGGCTCAAAAACATGAGAGGGATATGGCATATACTTTCTCAACATTGAAACATGAAAACATTATATGCCTAGGAAAAACTTGGAGGTAAATCCACTCTGTAGGCAATAGATCCCAATTTCTCTAGGATTTCATAAGTTCTAATGAACCTCAGACTCAACTTTCCTTTCTTACCAAAATGCATCACACTTTTCCATGGAGAAACTTTGAGAAAGATATGATCAGATCACCTACCTCAAAAGAGATATCCTTCCTTCGATTATCCACATAAATTTTCTACCTACTCTGAGATATTCTCATGTGCTTCTAAATCAACTGAACTTTCTCTGCCATCTCTTCTACCAATTCTAGTCCCATCAGATTCCTTTCACCAACTTCATCCCAAAAAGCTGGAGTTCGACAACACTTTTCATATAATGCTTCAAACGGAGCCATCTGTGTACTGGAATGAAAGCTGTTATTATAAGAAAATTCAACCAAAGAAATATTTTGGTCCCAAATTCCTTGGTAATCCAGTGAACAAGCATGTAACATATCCTCCAAGGTCTGAATTGTTCATTCTGAATGCCCATCTAATTATGGATGAAATTCTCTACTAAAATTTAATTTAGTACCCAATGACTTTTTAAGGCCTTTAAAAAAGTTAAAAGTAAACCTGGGATCACGGTCAGATACAATGGAGAGGGGAACACCATAAAACCTGACTATCTCTTTAACATACAACCAAGAAAGTTGATCTAGAGACAAAGTATCTTGAATAGGAAGGAAATGAATAGATTTAGTCAATCGATCAACAATAACCCAGATTGCATTATTATCTCAAGATGTATTTGGTAATCCCACAATGAAGTCCATGGATATATTTTCCCATTTCCACTCTAGAACCATTAAAGACTGAAGCATTACTTTCGGTAACTGCCACTCTTCTTTAACCTACTGAAATATCAAACACTTTACAGTAAAATAAGCAATATCTCTTTTCATTCCATCCCACCAGTAATACTCTCGAAGATCTTTGTACATATTAGCACTGCTAAGATAAACTGAAAATAGATAACTATGATCTTCACATAACAACCCATTATTCAACTGTGAATCACACAACACACATAATATCTTTCCAAATCTCTAAACACAATCACTATCAAAGTTAAAATAAAAAAACTTACCCTTTTGAACAAAATCTTCATTTTTCTACAACTCACTGTCTTTCTTCTATGCTTGCTTAATTCTGTCTGATAGAGATGATCTCACTGACACATGAAACAATATAGAAGAATTTTCTACACCAACAACTTCTATACCAAAGTTCATAAAATAAAAAACAAAAGGATCTCATTCCAAACATAGCATGGTTAATGAAGTATTACTTTTTCAACTCAAAGCATCAACCACTTTATTTTCTTTTCTCAGATGGTAAATGATCATGCAGTCATAATCCTTGATTAATTCCAACCATATCCTCTGTCTCATGTTCAATTATTTCTGAGTGAATATATACTTCAAACTTTTGTGGTTAGTATATATTTCATACTTTACTCCATAAAAATGATGCCTCTAAATTTTTAAAGTAAAAATAACAACAGCTAATTCCAAATCATGTGTAGGGTAATTTAACTCATGAGGTTTCAAGTAACTTGAAGAATAAGCAATTACCTGATCATTCTGCATAAGGACACGGCCAAGTCCTTTCAACGAAGCATCACTATAAATAACAAACTCACCATTTTTAGAAGGCAGTGCCGAAACTAGATCATTCACCAATCTTCTTTTCAATTCCTAAAAACAATCATCACATTTTTTTATCCAAATGAACTTAACACCTTTTCGAGTTAACTTAGTCAGTGGGCTAGAAAATCGTGAAAAATTCTCAAAAAACCTCTGGTAATAACCTTCCAAACCAAGAAAACTACGGATCTCGGTTATATTTGTGGGTATTGGCTATTCTTCAACAACTTTTGTTTTAGTGGGATTAACAGTTATGCCAGTTTTTGAAATAATGTGACTAAAGAAAGAAATTTGTTGTAACCAAAACTCACACTTGCTGAATTTCCCATACATTTTATTTTCTTTTAAGATTTTCAAGAAAACCCTTAAATGACTTTCATGTTCCTCTTTACCTTTAGAATATACCAAAATATCATCTGTAAATACAACCACCATTTATAACCTGAGTCAATTGATCCATCACTACAACAAACTGTTCAGTTCTAATTCCGACGATCTCAGGATGTAGATATTGTAAGGTCATTTCCCTCGATATGTCTTCCCATCACAACTGCCCAGTTTCCTCAATAGAAAAACGTTCTAAACACAGAAATATCTTAGGTGAAGCAACATGGTAATCTATAAATGATATCATTTCAATATTAACATAAATTAATTTTTGGATATTAATTTAATAATACCCTAACTCCTAAAGTTATCTAAACTGACCTCTGATACCAAGTATAAATACTTGGCCTTAAACATTACATAATATTTAATTAATTTAATAATTCATATTGAGGTTATTTTTAGGTTTATAGATTTAGATAATTAGGTCATAACATAAACATAACAACTTGAATATTACATGTAGACACTTATACACAATATCCATTTTTTCTCATAAAATAAAAACTCTTAGAAAAAAGTGTCATGTCT
This sequence comes from Viscum album, assembly GCA_963277665.1. Taxonomy (NCBI): domain Eukaryota; kingdom Viridiplantae; phylum Streptophyta; class Magnoliopsida; order Santalales; family Viscaceae; genus Viscum; species Viscum album. The sequence goes on along the minus strand of OY728135.1, from coordinate 209,299,500 downwards.
AGTTCCATGTTTTAGACAACATGACTTTTCCTTGATCCCATTCATGACCCTATTCCACTTTATGTACCATGAAAAACATTTCAAAAACTTGGGATGAGTATAAAAATCTTAGTAAGGGATACACAAAGAAGGGAAACTGATAGTTTTTTTTAAAACAACAAGTAAACCATGAATACTTTATCATAAGTAATACTTTTCACCTTTATGAAGCAGTAAATACTCATCACTGAATAAAAGATATTTGCTTACCCTTTTGTAACAAAAAGATTACCGTAAAACCTATATAAATAACACATAACATATAAAGGTAACTTGGGACATAAACATACATAAATGGAATAACCATACGGTTGACTTCCACACATATCACTAAATGGAATATCCATATGACTGACTTCCATAAGGGGGAGGAGAGGCTCTTTGAGAAAGTGTGAAAATATTATTTTATTATATAATGATTTTCGGTTTATAAAGGTAAAAAACTAATTAAAGTAGAAGATAAGATGACTCATGGTCGAAATAAATTCATACAATAAGAATTGTATAGATTTTGGATATTATTTTAATCTTTATAATCTTATTTATTTAAATCAATTATTAATGAGGTAAACACTGCATCATTATTGTGTCATAAATAATTCAATATATTTGATGTCTAAAAATTATGAAAAAATAACATGATGTAGGAAATATTTTTATCTTTACAAATAATATTTATAGTTTAAGAGATAACTTATATAACCCCATGTAAAAATTTATTTACTAAAAGATATTTGTTTATGTCATTTTTGCCTTTACTTTAAATTAATTAATATAAAGTGTCATTATCACCCTCAAGTGGCTCCATGGGGTCCCAAAATCAATCCAAGGATTCCCATGGTCGGATATGTATCAACCAATAGGATTATAACACATTTTCGGTTAATTTTATATAATTATAATAATTTTTTTACCCTTATTTACTAGATTTACCCTTTAACCATGATAAATAAAATATTTACTGATGTAAATATTCATAATGTATAAAAATAAAAGTTACCTATTTAAAAAATTTGTACCTCTTGATTACAAATATGTAATAAATTTTTCCAAATTCAAAACACAAAAAGTGGTATAAATTAATTTAAAATTAATTACCGCTGTTAAAACAAAAAGCGTATTTTTAAGAAATATTAACTATCAAAAGATTGACACTTGTTTATGTCCAATATCAAAGTGAAATTAATTACAATGAACAAAATTAGATTAAATGGTAAAAAAATAATCTAATTACACTTTAAAACCAATTGAAAAGATAATATAACCTTATAAATTAGTTAGATTAAAAGGCAGTTTTGAATTAAAATACAGTATTTTCCACTATTCATTAAAAAAATAAATTTTATCAGAAAAATACTAAAAATTTACCCAAAGTAAATTTTGATATCCCAATTCTAAAGAATAATTTTATTTGGTCAAATAGAACATATAAAAGTGACCAAAACTATATTTAAATAGGGTTCGCCATCAAAAGGTGGTAAATCAACCTTTTAAAGTAAATTATGCTTAAAATTAATTCATCCACATTTTAAGCCTCTAACTTTTATTGGATAAATGTAAAAATATTTAAAAAACATGTATAATCATATTGTAGTTATTTCTATTCATTCCCACTAATACAACGACTAGGCATTAACTAACATTTAAAATAATAATATTATATTATTAGTGTGCAAAGTAAGATTTCAAAGAAACCCGTTGTTACGTATCGGGTACGCCATCGAACATAGCAATCCCCTTTAAAGTTAAATTAATATTTAATTCCAAAATATTAATAAATATGAAAATGTCATATTTCTTTATTTACCAGGGATGTTACACAATGTATCTGAATTATAAATTATATAAATATTTTAAATTATATATCTTAATTTATTAAGATATAAAAATATCATTTCTTGAAATATAAAGTTATATGTTATATTTTGATTAAAAAAATTATTATTTAAAAATATTTATAAAACTTTTTTATTAAATCATTTCTAAGTTAGTTTTAATTTATAAGCAAATTATTAAATAATTAATCACAATTTAAATTTTCTCAGGATGTTACATGAATCAATCACAAGTTATATCATTCTTTTCTCAAATAAAAATGTATTGGAGTGACCACACATTTTATCCCATCAACCTCGTGATAAAGTAAAGTGATAGTATCAAAATGTTAGGATTTTGGAAAAATATTGGAGTTTCTATATGAAATCAAGATACCATAAGTTGCAGTGAATTGATCATATGAGAATATTGAAAATAATCTATGTATTGGATCTATAATAAGTTCAGAGTAAGTGAGAACATGGATTATCAAGGGAATCTTACCAGAATTTTTTTTAAGTGTTGGAGCCACCGTGGATGATTTGACATGGTAAACTTCCAGAGACCATGTATAAAAGTGGGAATTATATTTTAATATAATACATTACAACCACCTTCTATGTTAAATTAATTACTTGGATAGAGGTATTTAATGCACCTAAATTTCATGTCGAGTATAACGATTCATAATGATGGATTTCCAATGGATCGTTTTGAAGGAAGATTTATTTTTATAGAATATTAAATTCATATAAAGTTAGAGGGTTTTTATGAGTGAAAAAATGTGAACTAGTTATTTGATCTCATCAATAAGATAATATGTTTTCATATGAACTTCATCACATGATTTGAGAATAATTTTATGTCTTTTCATCTCATCTCAGATCTGAAGGAAGACACGGATAAGAGAAGAGACATTTATGAAAAAACTGAGATTCATTTTTTTGTATCAAGATTTTACTTATATCTCTATCTTTTTTTATTACATTTTAGCTGTGATTGAATTTTATATAAATCTTTTAAATCATAAAACCCTATAGAGAATAAAAGAGTACTTAGATACTCTTATATTATTTCCTTCATATTTTTACTCCCACCGCAACTGTAGAAGAGGTCGTGTATTAGCTTGGACAACCCTGTGTGTTGTTGTAACCTATAGCCAATCTAGATTGAGGATTTTATGTTTATTTCTAATAATCATTATTATTATTGGGTGAATATCATCTGGATATGATTAGGACTTGTATTGAGACCAAACCTCTTTTATTTTTTAAATTCTATAGTGTTCATTAAAATTTTTCTTACTATATTTTTAAAAATATTTTTACAATCTCTTTTGAAAAACTATTATTTGATAGGTATATTTTACATGCGAGAATTTCTAATATTTAATATAAGTAGAGTAATATCAAAATATTAGTATAATCTTAAGATTATTATAATTGAGTTTTGATCAAACTTATGAGAGGTTATTTCCAAGCATTAATTTATATATTATCTGGGTGAATTTCAAAATCATGGTATTTTGTTTTATATATCATTTATTTTTTAATTGGATAATCAATTCACCACCTCTTAAGTACCCCACTCCGACCAACATTTGGTATCAAAGTTTCTTTTATTTATTTCTTATTTTTATTTATCTAGTTTCAACTATGATTGAGTTTTTAACCAAAAGATCTAAATTTTTGTTAATTATAATTTTTTATCTTTCTGGATAATAATACACTTTATAGAAATTCTATAAATATACCTCTATATTTTAGTGGTACAAACTATGATCAATGTAAAATCAAAATGAAAATATATCTTGAAACTATAAGTTTTGATATTTTTATTTTAATAGAAGATGAATATGAAAAATCAAAAGATACTAGAGGTGAGTGGAGTGATTCCATTGAGGATTCCTATGACTATAATTATAAAGTAATGAATAATTTATATTGTAAACTAGGAGAATATAAATTCAATAGAATATTTTTATGTGATACAAGTTTTAAATTTGGGATACCTTATCCATGTCTTATTAAAACATATCTAATGAAAAAGAAATGAATTTAAATACTTATAATATTAAGTATGATACCTTTAATATGAATATAGATGTGTCTATTTATAAAATTCATCATAGGTTTAATGAGATTACAAATAAGACGCATGCACTGGGAAAGAATCTTTATAACAAGTCTCAAGTATTGAGGATTCTAAGATGCTTACATGATAGATAGAGAGGCACTACCATATCCATTCGAGAATCATGATATGTATGTAAGATAATAATAAAGTATCTAATATGAAAACAAATATTGTATGAGGAAGAAATTTAAGTAAATTATGAGGATGTTGAACCAAAGAAATCAATTACATTCAAAGAATATCAATTAAAAGATAAAGAAGTAATGAAATTAAATAGAACTAATGAAAGTTACGGTGACTCTAAAAGGATGAATAAATATTCCATTTGGAAATAAGATTCATAAAATTTTATATAAATAAAAATTTATTTTTTTAAATCAAACTCCAAGGGAAAGTATGACAAGAAATGAGATCAGAAAAACATGACAATTTTGAAGTTAGTTGTCATGAGTGAAAAAGTAAATGGAAAATAAAAGCTGTTTGTACAAAGTTAAAATATAAAAAAAGTATGAGGACTTATGGAATAAATATAAGTAATGAAAAACACTTAGAGTGATTCTATAGATATCTCAATTTAATTAGATACTAGAAAATAATATTTAAATTAAAAATAAAATCTATGCTTAATGACTATTTCTCTAGAGGTACAACATATTTATTCTTCTCATATTTCTGATATATGTTAACATTAAAATCATGATGAAAATGATATATCTAGTAAAGATCTATTTGATTATTGTAATATTTTGTAAGAGACCTTTAATTATCTTATAAAAAAATATAAGAATTTAAATAAATAATATGATTTATCTACTATTGTTAAATATCATCATGTTGTTGAAAATGAAAATAATAAACTGCTTATCAAAGAAAATAATAACTTACAATTAATAAATTAGAAACTAAGGAAATATATTAAAGGTTTTTCAGTAAGAATGAAAACTCTCAGTAAAATTTTGGGTAGTCACATTTCACCTAAACCAAGATTTGGTTTTGGTCATTTTACTAGACAGAGAAAAAAACTCTATACAAATTATTTTATTCCTAGTTAAAATGATGAAAATAAATATGTAGTAAATAATAAAAATGGAACATGTAAATATAGAACAATCTAGTTTATATAAAAAAAAATATATATTTCAAATTATTTTAATTCTATTCATAAATCTGGGAATAAATCTACCAAACACATATGGATTCCCAAAGTTTTAATTGTTAACCTTTTCAAAACAAAAAAAATATGGGTACAAAAATCAGTGTATATTTGATTGATTGTAGGAAACCTGCATGAAAATATATTGTAATAATATATGGTATATGGATAGTGGGTGTTCTATACACATTAAATGGGAATTATCAAGCTTTTAAAATTTGACCATAGTTGATGGTGGTCATGTCACCTTTGGTGACAATGAAAAAGAAAAAATTATTATACTTGTTCAAGTTGGTAATTATAAGACATATTTAATTTATAAAGTTTTATTTGCTGATGGATTAAATTATAATCTTCTAAGAATATCCCAATTATGTGATTATGTATTTAATTTCAATTTTGAGAATAATTCTTTTAAGTTTTATGATTCAAAGTTTAATTTAGTGTTACTCCCTTGAGGAATGAAAATGTTTATGCAGTTGATTTAGTTCTTTATATTCCCAAATTTTTTATTTTTTAAAGAACTTTCATCATGAATCTTGGTCATGGAATAGAATACTAGGATACTTTAATATATACTCTCTTGTAAGTAAATTCAAAAAGGGTATAGTCAAAGATCTACCTAAACTGGATTTCCCAAAAAACAAAGTGCGCAATCCTTGTCAAAAGAAAAAGTAACATAAAGTTTATTTTAAACCAAAGAAAGAGGTTTCTATCACTAAAACACTAGACCCAGTTCACATATACTTGTTTAGACCATCTATAATTTATAGTTTATTAATAAAACATTATGCTTATGTAATTTTTGATGACCATTCAAGGTTTACATAGGTATATTTCATGAATAAAAAAAGCGAGGCTTGTAGCTATTTTACAAAGTATGAAATTTTTTAGAGAACCATAATGGAATTACCATTACGATCATGATAAGTGATCATGGATGTGTTTTTAAAAATTAATATTTTGAATCCTTATTCACATAATATGGCTATAATCATAATTTATATGATCCTCAAACACCTTAATAGAATGGGGTTATTAAAAGAAGGAATAAAACCATTCAAGAGATAGCCCATTATATTCTTAGTGAATATGAACTACCATTCTATTTTTGTGTTAAGGATATAAATACAAATATTTATATAATTAATACAGTCTTAATAAGAAATATTTTAAATAAGAATCCGTATCCAATTATGGAATGGGATAAAGCCGAAGGTAAATTATTTCAAAGTTTTTGGCCGTAAAGTTTATATTCACAATACAAAGGATAATTTGGATAAATTTTCATCCAAGAGATATTAGGGAACTTTACTTGGTTATTTTATATATAGTAAATCCTATAGCATATTTAATTAAATGACAAAGTTGGTGAAATAATCTGTTTATATCACATTTTATGAAAAAGATCCATATGAACCTGAAGTTTCCTTAGAAAACCAAGAGGATTATATTCCAAATTTAAATATCAATTTTCACCTACAAGACTAATGAGATTTCTTCTAGTTTACTTGAAAAATATCCCATCAAAGACCACTTAGAGGAATCAGGACTAAAGGAAAACCTAAAAATATTCTAATATACCTAGAACCTTAGAACCCATAGAGAAAATCTTTTAGATGCTATTATTGGAGATATAAATAGAGGAACTCAAACTTGAGCATCACTTATAAAAAAGGTTGAACATCGAACCTTTTTATCACAATTTGAACCCAAAAACATTAATGAGAAAATTACTGATGAACATTGGGTGGTGGATATGTAATAAGAATTGAATCAATTTGAAAGGAATAGAGTATGAAAACTAGTTGAGATACCGAAAGACTATTTACCATTGGAACTAAATTGTTATATAGAAACAAGGTTGATAAATCTAGAAATATTATTAGAAAGAAATATAGATTGGTAGAACAAGGTTATACCCAAGAAAAAGGAATTGACTATGAGGAAACCTATGCTCATGTAGCTTGACTTGAAGCCATAATGATACTGCTTTCTTAGGAATCACATCTACATTTCAAATTATATCAAATTTATTTCAATAGTTATTTTACAAATGGTTATATTGTTGATGATGTTTTTTTTGAATAACCCCAGACATATAAAATCTACATTTACCAAATCATGTTTTTAAATTGAAAAAATAACTTTATTATTTAAAATAGGAGCCTAGATATTGGTATAATAGGATCAACAATTTTATTATTTCTAATGGGTTTATAAAAGGTTATGATTATACTACCTTATTATCAAAATAATTTAAAAAGATATTTTGGTTTCCTAAATATATGCTGATGATATTATATTTGGTTCTTCAAGACATTCTTTATGTACTAAATTCTAAAAATCAAAGAAAAATGAATTTAAAATGAGTTTGATGGGTGAAATAAAATTACCTCTTGGTTTATAGATCCTTAAAAATAAATAAGGAACTATTTTAAACCAAAGTAATCATACTAAATATCTTTTAAAGTGTTTTGGAATGAATAAATCAAAAGGAAGTGATACTCTAATTAGCACCACATGTAAATTGGATCTTTATGAAACTAGAAAACCAATTGAACAAACCATTTATAGAGGTATGATTGGGAGTTAAATTTACTTAATATCTTGTCATCCCAACATTATGTTTAGTGTGTATATGTGTGCAAATTTTCAATAAAACACCATGGAATCTCATTTGAGTACTATTAAAAGGATTTTCAAATACCTTAATAATACAGCCAATTTAAGACTATTCTATTCTAGGGGAAATGATTTTGAATTAATTAGCTACTATGATAATGAATTTTATGGCTACATGTTTGATAGAAAAATAACCCATGGAGCATATTATTTGTTAGGAAAGTATCTAGTATTGTAATTTAGTAAAAATTAGAATTCAGTTGCATTATCTACTGCTGGAGTTGTGTATATAGTTGTAGGAAGTTGCTGTGAAAAAATTACACCTTGCTAGACTATGGATATCTATTCAGAAAAATAACTATAAATTGTGAAAACACAAGTGATATTAACATTTCTAAAAATACTGTATCTAATTATAGAACAAAGTACATTGATATAATATATCACTTCTTGAGAGATCATTTTCAAAAATTGTATAGGAATATTTAATTCATTAGCACAAAACATTATCTTGTTGATATTTTTACAAAACATATGAATTGTGAGTGGTTAAATTATATCATACATGAGTTAGGGATGATCAATTATGATTAAATATTTTATATTTTATTTGGTATATATTTAAAGCATTAAATTATTAAATACATTCAATTAATATATAATGTTAAGTTCTGCTTATATTGAATACTCATTTAATTTTTTTATTTTCTTTTAAAGCAACCATATGTGTTTTTAAGTATTTTAAGTATATTTTATTTAATTTCTCATGTTTTACTATACATAAATCCCTAGAATATTTTAATTTCATGAAATAGAATATCAATCATTGTGTTCCTTTCCAACCCAATCCGAACTATATTTTGACCCTTCCTTTACTGATACCCTAGACTTTCAACCCATAAATCCCATTTGTGAGTGGCTAAGATGAAGAGATATTTGACGTAATATGCTCCTAAAGTTTTTTATGCCTAAAAAAAAATCGAAGTCGAGCACAATTAGAATGAAAAAACTCTCAAAGATGCATATTTTTTCACACGAAGTTATTCCAGAGAAGGAAGTAGATGTTGGGTGGTTTAGAGCAAGTCCTTATTTAGTTTAAAGAGCCGTTCTTCGACAAGGATGGACTTATTGGTTACTGTATGATAATCGACTTTACTATCCATGATTAATAAATGAATTTTATGTGAATATGGCATTTAAATCAAGAGATCAGTATAATCTCAATAGAACAATTATTTATGATCATGAATGTGAGTTTTCTTCAATTATTTAGGATGAGAGCTTAAAAGTAACACATCAAGGAGAGTATGGGGATTACCAAAGTTCTTATCATTTAAATCATATGAATTTTTAGATTGGAAATACTTTAGAGGAATTAACTAGTGATAGAACCTATCAAAGTGTTCCTGCTTGTGAAATAAATAGAGAATGTAGGCTATTGCTAAATTTTATATAGCATATCACATAAACTAGAAAGGGTGATTTCATCACTATTAGGAATAAAATCCTCTTCTTTGAATATTTTATGGTTCATGTGGTTTAAATTAATATGTTTATATTTCTAATGAGACATATATAATAGTTGAGTAAGTTTTCCTCAATATTGAATAATATGCCTTACCCTAAGTTTATTTCATCTCTACTCAAACAAAATAGACTTATTCCTAAGGAAGTAGAAAATTTATTACTTTTAGGTGATATCTATCTTAACCAAACAACTTGTAAGAGGATTAAAATCAGCTATAATCCTTGGAAAAATATGTGGGTATTATATAAGCATAAGCTTAATAAGCATTTCAATCCTGTAAAGAACCCCACAAGAGCAATTGATGAAATGGATCTATGCTTGGATCCTAAATAGATAATTAAAGTTTATTATTTATTTGATGATAATATATCACATGCTACTACTAATGTTATTGGAGATGAAAAAAGGCCTTATGAAGAGAGCATGATATTCTCTCATAGTCCAGAGGTTTCAAAGGATCCTAAAGTCCCAAAGAGACCGAATCAATAAGGGAATGAGTAACAACTCCTCAGGGGGAGAAGATCCCTAATTTTATGTTATTTAGAACCAACATCACTATCTCTGAGAGTGATAAGGATGAGAATCAATCTATATAAAATATTATAATGCTTGAGATAAGGAGAGAACTTATTTTTGATTATACACCTCATGAAACTCTCTAATTAACATATATCCACTTTTTATTAATGATGATGGGGATGATAATAATAGAAAAGGTTTACCCAAACCCGGTGGACTGGTTATTATGGATATAACTAATACCACTATGAAGGTTTATCAAGCTCCTTCCTCTCTAGTTATTCAGGAACACAGTTACCTAGATATTCTACAAGTTATTTTTAGATCCAATTGTTAGGGATCACCTATAAATTCTTCTTTCAAACATGAATCATATAAATTATTTAAAGGTGATCCCATTTATGATTAATCTCAAAGGACTAAAATATCACTCCTTGAATATTTAGATAGTTTAGTTTAAGAATTTGAGAATCCATAATATGACTCTTTAGACAATGAAGGATCTATATTGTGACCTTATGAGTTAGAGTTTAGTGACTCAACTCCTAACCATATCCATACTCCATCTCCTCAAGATGCACATGCTCAACCTCAATCAATTTAAACTACTTCTATCACATTCCTTATATCATTTGATTTCATTCAATTCAAGAATGATATTTTGTATGTATTGAAATAATTTTTTCTTAGTATCAGTAGTGCTAATGAATATGATATATAGGAGGATGTAACCTTTACCATTGATAGTGTGGTTTTACATATAAAAACTAAGCTATATCTGAAATTAGATCATATGGATCATGAAATTTGAAGATTTAGAGAATAGATGGATGGTTTCTAAGGATAGATAGGATCCCTTCAGGTAGACTTGATAGACATTCTCACTAAGCTGGATAAGAGGCATCTATCTGAAATAAACAGTTATTCTAGGCCTTGAACTTAACTTATCCTCCTCCTCCTGCATCTGTCTCCATAGATGAGGATCATATCAGAAGAGTTGTGCATGAGTAAATAAAAAATCTAATAAATATTGTTAAGGATGTAAGGAATCAAGTATAGATGGACATTTCTTCACATAATGAAATGATTTATAACACGGTTAAGGTAGAAATAATGAATACTGTAGGGGAAAATGATTTCATTAAGGGTGATATAAAGTACCATATCAACAAAATTTTCACTAAGGAATATATAAAGACTTAGTTTAGATCCTTAGCTCAATATCTTCAGACAACTCCCTTAACTACAACATTCAAAGATATTCTAGAATTTTTTTGATCATGGAACCTTTGTTGGATCAATTTGTTTTAGAAAAGGATGAGTTCTTATAGTGCATAGAGTATGGGTCTAGAGTTGTGTCAGAAATAACCAAGCTCTTGGAGCCTTATCTGTATATTAAAAATGATATATTTTTATAACCTCAGACTCTTAGTGTGTAATTAATCGTATTTTCTCGATTTTATTTTTAGAAATTATTTGGGAAAATTACGAGACTAGGCACTGAGACGACATGTGATTATGAGGCCCAATGTGGTCAGAACAATTCATTGAAAATGTTAAATTTTTAATAGCATGCACACATGGATTTCTTAAAAAATTGGAATACATTTTAAATGGGTGCCCATATTAGAAATTTGAGGGCACCATTGAGCTCAGAATGGTGGCTTTACCATAGGTATGACCTAACTTTGGTCGGGGCAGGCCATTTGAAGAAAAACTCACCAAGGATGTAACCGTAAATAAAATAATAAAATAAAATAATTTTATTTTAAAATACTAATAACTCATGAATGGTGTCTCATATTGGAAATAAAAGACCACCATTGAGTTCTTAATGTAGTTTTTCTTTAGGTGAAACTTGACTTTAGTCGGCATGAGCCTTCTATAGAAAAACCCGACAAGGACTTAATCGTCATTAAATAATTTAAAGATAAATTATTTTATTTATGCATTAGATTTATTTTTTACACCTTTTTTTATGAATTTAGGGTTATCTCCATAACCTTGGAATTCCTCTGAGATGTGAATGAGAACTCTGTCGATAGACTACAATGTATCGTGGACCGACGATCGATGTGCAACCGATTTGAAGGAATATTTCCAATGAAAAAAATGACATAATGATCCTTCATCAGTGACTGATATGAATCAAGTTATAGTAGTTTATTTATTATTCCTTTTTTTTTTGGTTCTTGATTTTCATGATGAGTGCAGGTCAATCCACAAATAGATTTATTAGTATTTCGATTATTATGAGATGGTTATTAAATTGTGGGGATTATTTCTGGGAGTTTTTAAGTTGGATCTTTGTCCTCCATCTAACAAGAAAGAATCAAGCCTGATACAAAAAGGCCAAGATTTGTTCTTCGGGTGTTCTTGTGCTTTTCTCTACCTCGTTCTTGGAGTTCTTCACTGCTAGATCCTCATGATTGCGGCTTGAATTTCTGGGAGGATTCGAACACGATCAGACACCCCAGATTGGAGGAAAGATGAAAGAGAGGCTAGATCAGGGTATATCAAGACCCAAAGATCATAAATATTCTTTCATTTTAGAGATTGGATCACCAAAGGAATAATGAAGGTTCACAGAAGCAGTTTCAGCGGTGCACGACGCGACAGACACCACGTGGATCGATGACAGTCTCCGTAGGTGACCGTATGAAATGGAATGGAACATGTGTGAGCATGCTAGGCCATAGGATGTGGGCTGACCTATAGATTGGGTTAGGGCCAGGAAAATGGGTCAAGCCCAAAAGAGTTGGGTCGGGCCCAACGGAGATGGACCAGATCGAGTAGGACCCACTGTGTCCGTTCAGACCCAGGGTGGATGGACCGAGCCACGGTCGACCGAGATTTTGTGGCGCGGTTGAATGTGAGGGTCGCTGGACTAGGTGATCAATCTCCATTGTTAGTGGACCAACCACACTGTTGGTCCATGACCTAGTGAACCCCCTTCTAAAATTTTTAACCGACCATAACTTTCAAACTAGATATCGGTTTGATGAGACATCTACAAAGTTGTGGCCCTTAATATTATATAATAATTTATATATATCCTAAGTGGGTTTTTGTGGGAATGTACATACAAAATAAGGTCTTGAAGAGTGATTCCTCTCAGAATGAGCATGCTTTGAAAAAACATTTCTGTGGCAGGCTGTAACCTAGAGACTTTGTGTCTTATGGAGACTGTGTGTCTTATGGTGACTTTGTGTCTTATAGAGATTGTGTGTCTTATGGAGACTGTGTTTCTTATAGAGACCATGTGTCTTCTTGAGATTTTGTTTCTTATTATATTGAGTATATCTAGATGTTCTTGATATATATTCTGTAGACATATATTTGTGTGGAGATGATTATGAATTCATTTGTGGTATTTCTTGGTGGTATTCCTTTGTGGTATTTCCTTTATGGTATTAATTTGTGGTATTTTATTTGTGGTATTAAATTATGGTTTGTGGGATCCTAATAAGTATTGTTTTACTCACCCTGCATGGTCTTTTCCCACTTGTGTTGTGTTTTTTGCAGACAATCAAACCTTTGAAAAAGTTCCAGGTAGACTAGGACTAGACATTGCCTTGTGAGACATGACTGGCTGAGGTGTCTTCAAACATATTTTCAAATAACTGTCCCAGTACTTCTTACTTTATAGGTTGGACTTGTGGCTATAGATTCTTTTATTTTGGTGGGATTTTTAGGCCCTATTTTCTTACCATCACTTTCACTGATTTACTTTGGTTGTAGGTTATAGTAGTTTTTATACATTGTTTACTTAGTATTTTTACATTTCAGCATTTTTGGCTTATAGATGTGTGCATGAATACTGTTACTTAAGGATAATTCCTCCTATTAGCGGGATATTCCTACCCGGTGATAGTCACTAACCCATGACCTATTGGAGGAGGGATTTGGGTAGTCACAACAAGGTCTCCTCTAGGACGGTTCATGAAGGAGTGGTATTAAAGGAGGTCAATTATACTTTATAACTAGGAGTCTGTGAGGTTGGTTTGGGGCAACAATGTTAAGTATTTTGAGTTTAGATTTCAAGCCAGGGAATCCAATGATGGTGTGGAAGCCAAAGTATCCATACACTAGGACTCTGGGCACCTTGTTTTTGACTTGGTACATGAAAACATTGGTTTTACAAAAATAATGGTACATGCATCATATAGGAATGGGTTGTGTCTTCCATGTCCTTCTTAACTTAACTATCCATATATACTGTATTGATCATGATACATCTTGTTTTATTATAGGATTCCTCCACGCATCCATCCAACCAAGATTCCATTTCATGATAATGAGGATGATCCTCTTAGAAATGAGGTATTAGTATATGGGCCTGTACTAGAGTGGTTTACTAGATATACCACCACCCATCGAGCAGTAGCTACTACCAGCACTACTAGCTGAGGATGCATGCAGACTGAGCACATTGCACAAGTTTCAGAGGCAGTGAACAACCAGGTTTTGAGGTGATCTAGACCCCCATGTAGCTGAGTATTAGTTATAGGCAGTTACCCATGTCTTCCTCCTTGTGAGGATGCCTTCCGACCAGATGTTAGTCCTTCCCATGAGTCTTTTTCAGGGCTCTATGGGGTGATGGTGGATATTTGTGACCCAATCACATGATGAGACAACTCTATCTTGGGTAGACATTGAGTGTCTATTTAGAGAGGAGTTCTTTCTAGACATGTTGTGGTCAATTCACATGTAGAAGATTCTGTATCTATAGTAGGGTAGTCAGACTGTGGTAGAGTATTCAGCAAGATTTACCGATCTTTCATGATACTTCATAGATATGCTATGATACCCATTCTTCAGGGCTCATACCTTTGAGTAGGGATTATGTTAGGAGATCAGGGAATCTATGACATACCTTATAATTCCTAATTATTATGGGGTATTTGAGAGAGACCTACTAGTGGAGAGATTTCTAGCAGAGAAGACACCAACAATGGGAGGTACCAACAGACATCAGGTAGCTGAAACCTTAGCAGTAGGTAGCCGAAGACAGTTTCAGGGATTTAATCAGTTCAAGAACTTTGGGAGATGATCCCAGGACATAGGATCAGTGGTTCAGGGCTCCCAGGTAAGCTCGAGTCAGCTGAGGGACATGCTGTTTTACTCTTATGGTGATCAGGTACATTTGGAACGAGATTTCCCAACCCTTCATACAACCGACTAGGATATGGTTGAGGTTCCATTGTGGTAGAGGTGGAGGTAGGATAAGGGTGGTCCTTAGGGTGGTGGAAATTTCATGGGAGATAGTTGGTCAACATGATTTGACCAGAGGTTCGAGCTATTACCACCACCGCCCCCAAGTGGTCCACGACAGGCTCATGGAGTTGGTGGACAGGGATGAGGCCAGGAACATGTGATGTGGGATTATAAACCTGATACTCTAGGTATTATTATTGGTATGATCTATTTCTTTTACATATTAGCTATAGTTTTGATGGATATAGGTTCCAGTCATTATTTTCTTGCAAAAAACCTTGTTCGGGACTTGGAGATTCTGATTGAACCGCTGACTCAACCCTTACACTTATAGACTCCCATGGGAGGATATTTGATGATCACACATTAGTTCTGATAGTGTGAACTTACTCTTGGAGTTTAGAGTTTTGGTTGGGATCTCTTGTTTATGGCATCGAGACCTGACAATTCCATTCTTGGTATGCACTGGTTATCCACAGTTTATGCTCAGATTGACTGTTTTCGGCGCAGAGTGCGATGTGTCCACAGTGATGGGACCAAGTTTTCCATTTTTGGTGAAAAGGAAACACATGAAGCACATGATGAAATCACACATAGGAGGGTAAAATATATCACTCATCAATTGGCTAGACCTACCCTCAGTGTAGTGGATGATATGAGTCCTCAGTTTCATATAGTGGTGGAGGAGTATGAGGAAATGTTTCCTGAGGATGTTCTAGGATTACCTCCCCGTAGGGAGGTATACTTCTTCATTGATCTATACTATATGATGACACCAATATCTATACCTATACATCAGATGGTTCTTGCAGAGATTCAAGATCTGAGGGTATATTTGGAGGACTTATAGAGGAAGGGCTTCATGAAACCCAGTGTTTCACAGTGGGCATACCTAGTTCTTTTTCCTAGATGGAAGACGGTAGCTTGATATTATCTGTGGACTTCTAGAACTTGAACTAGGTGACTATGAAGAATAATTATCCACTAATGATGATCGATGACCTCTTTGATCATTTTAAAGGGGCATGGTGGTTCTTGAATATTGATCTCAGATCTTCCTATCACTATCTTCGAGTACAGGATGAGGATATACTAAAGATGACCTTCAAATGTCTTTACAACCACTATGAGTACATGGTGATGCCATTTGGAATGAATAATTCCACCAAAGTATTCACATGACTCATGAAAAGGATATTTCATCCTTACTTAGACCGGTTCATGGTGGTATCCTAGTGTACTTAGTATCTGAGGAGAGCATACAAGACACTTGAGGATGATCCCGGATACACTCAGAGAGAACCAGATTTAAAAGAATATCTCTAAGTGTCGGTTATGGATTCAAGAGGTTAATTTTATAGGGAACATCATTTTATAGGCTATAGTTGCATTGTATACATTGAAGATTGATGTGGTGTTTTCTTAGAATCCACCCAATAATGTTACCAAGGTGCAGAGTTTCCTAGGTTTTGCTGGGTACTATTAGAGGTTTTTACTTGAGAGTGGCGAAATCTTTGATAGCTTTGAGATGAAATGGATAGTCTTTCACATGGATGGAGAAGTTCTAGGAGAGTATTCAATAGTTTTGGAAAAGATTGACGAGCACTCCCATATTGATATTTCCAGAGGAGGGTACTGAGTATGTAGTGTTCTACGATGCATCAAAAACTAGGATTGGTTGTGTCTTGATGTAGGGGAAAGTAGTGATTGCCTATTGTTCATGCGAGTTGAGACTGCATGAATAGAACTATGGGACCCATGATCTTGAGTTAGTAGTGGTGTTCTCTGCTTTGAAGATGTGGTGACACTACTTGATGGGAAAGTATTTTATCATCTTCTCTAACCACAAGAGTCTCAAGTATATATTCTCTTAGAAGGATTTGAAATTGATTCAGAGGTGGTGGATAAAGTTCCTAAAGTACTATGAATTTTATATTTTATATACTCCTAGGAAGGGGAACGTGGTGGTATATTCTCTTAGTAGGAGATCCTATTCATAGTTTCTAAATGAGGCCTCAGAGTAGTTTTCCTCATTGTAGATATCCTTTGTTGTTGGGGATGGAGAAACCTACCTCCAGTAGATGGATGTTACCCATAAAATCATATAGAAATTCAAGGATAAAAATATTGGGGATATATATTTCAATAATTTACATTCTTAGATTTCTATAGGGCATGCCCCTAATGGAAATTCAAAAGGTGGGGAGCACGTCATTCTTTTAAGAGGGAGCACAGTAGTACCAATTGTATTAACAGAGGAAATTTTGAGGGAGTTCCATACATCCCATTTGGTAGTACATTCAGGTGTGGTGAATATTTACTAGGACCATTGATGTAATTTTTGGTGGACAAGGATGAATAAGGGAGTTGTAGAGTTTTTTTTCTTGATGCCTCACTTGTCAACAGGAGAAGGCCAAGCACAAGGTTCTGGTGGGTTTAACTCAACCCCTTGAGGTGATAGAATATAAGTGGGATGTGATATCAATGGACTTCATGATAGGTTTACTAATTCATGCCTATCATTGGGCATAGAAAAGGTGTATTTTTATATTTTCCTAGGGTAACACACTGGCTGACCAGGGTCGTCTCACTTGAGGAGCTTTTTCAGTCATTCACTCACTTAATCTAATTTACCTAAACTACTTATTTTTAGTTGTATTTATTATTTATATGAATGAAATGGAATTTATGAAAATAAATGAAATGAAAAAATTCAATTATAATTAATATGAAATTATAAACAAAATGGAATTAGTGAAGAAAGGAAGTTCTCCCAAGAGAAATTTCTGGGAGCACCTTCATTTACCAACTTCAAATTATCTTAGTGAACACACTCCATCATATGTGCACACACATTATTCTAACCTAATTATGAATGATAATTACACTTAACTATCACCAATAACACCCTCCATACACTTCCTCAATCGAGGGGAAATGGTTGTAGATTAAGAAGTTAAACTTTAGACAACCACAGTGAGGATTAAACCCGCTATAAATTATCTTTAGAATTAACTCAAAGAATATTAAAAACATGGTATTTGGTAAAATTACCTAATTACTACCTTAGGTTATTCCTCATATTAGTTACTCATGATCATGAGTATTATAGTTCATGATGTTAATATAGGAAGAATAAAAGAGGGTGGATGGGTGGACACAAAAATAAAAACAGTGCATGAATTTATTAGAAATATAAATTACCATTTAAAACTAAAAAAAATAAAGAAAATAAATACATAAGTAAAAATAAAGGGGGTAGATTTGAAGACATACTCCCTAGGTGGATATATCCTCCTTGGTTCCATGAAGGAATGGGATGGAAAATATGATGATTTGAGAGGTAGGAGCTCCTCTCCTTTTATAAGGATATTTCTGTCCTATGAATGTTGACACATTTTTTACCTAATAAATGGTAGATTAACGTGTAGTATTCTTCATTAATTGTTTTCCTAATTGTCTTTCACATCTCCTCTCAAACTTTCATCTCATTTGGCCACATTATTTGGAGTTATAAATTTTTCATTGGCGGTTTCTTTTTCTGGACGTAGGTTTTAGGAAGCTTCCTCCAAAAATCTGTCATTCAATGAACACCTTAATGGATTCAAAACTATATCAAATTAATTATGGAGGTGAAGATATGTGTCATAGTTCCATTCCATGTGTAATAATCTCAATTTAAGGTGTGTAGACTGAGATAGAATTCCATTATAGTGGTGGGGTCCATGCTATCCACCCAGAAAAGTCTTCAACTTAATTTATTTTTTAAGGCCTCTAGAATCACAAATCTTCCCCTATCCCAGAAGAAAAAGTTGAAATAAATAAAAAAAGTATTCTAAAAAAATAATCACTTAATTTTTAATTATATTTTTTATGAAATGACTAAAATACCCTTGATGTAAAAATCTATCAAAAATCCAAAATTAGGCACTTTTCACAATTTTCTCAAAACACATCATAAATCCAAAATTGATTCATATAATATCAAATTGATAACTTGGGATGATTAAAACAATTGAAATTTATACACAAAATGTGGAAAATATTAGCTCTATCAATTCCCCCACAATTAAATCGTGTTTGTCCTCAAGTATAAAATCACAACGTGGAATTCAGAGGACACCGATGCTAATAATATTAAAATTCCAAAGTAATAAAATTAAAAAATTTTCAACATCAAATAAAACATTCAAAAACCCACATAAAATATCAATTTAATTTCTTACTTTTCAAAGAAATAATCAAATCATGCATTTTACTTTTCCTCTTTGAAAAAAATGGAACTTCTTCATTCATTCATTCAAGGTTCTCAATTCATTATTATTAAGTATGCCACATCATGATTTACCTAATCTTTGAATTTTTCCTCTCATCTCTAATTATATAATTCAAGTATAGTTATGATCATATCATTAGAACATTCACCTTAGCGATATTCTTGTAAAAGAACTACTTTCTCCACTTTGTAAAGAAAAAAGGCATATAAAATCATAAGGACTTTTCAATAAATGTTCAAATGACTCTATGGATTATGGTTGGTAGGATTTGATGTTTTAAAAATTAAGGCTCAAGGAGTAGGTTTATCTCTTAAGTAAAATGCATGATATTAAAAAAAGTGTAATGAAATTCTCCCCTTTAAAGTACCGACACCCACTTCCCCCAAAACTCAAAGTAAGGTCATGATCAAATTAAAACATAATTAATGACTAATTCACCCAGTTTATTTTTTTAATTTTGTATTTTTTTATTTTTTTTGAAAGTTATTATTAGATCAAACCTCACATCCATCACCTAACCACATACGATTAGATGATCTTCAGTCCAAAAAATGATAATTTTTGGTTCTCCCAAATCACAACCCATTTTTCTCATTTTTTTGTAATTTTTGTGTCATTTTTTTAATTCAAGAGGAGAAAAAAATGAAGTATAATGAATGATTCCAAAACCTTTTACAATTACCATAATAGGACCCCCAAATTTTTTCCTTACAAAGTAAACCATCCCTTCCACCATGAATCCCATCACCCCACAATTCATTTTTAAAATATCATTCAAATACCAAGAGTAGGATAGGAGTGGATAAAAATTGATTGAAACATTGATCATCCCTATAAAGGACATTCATGGTCTATAGGGGATAAAATAAGGATTGATGTAAAGTTGGTATTTAAGGATAAGGAATTTTTAAAATATGCCACAATAATTTTAAATGTATTCTTGTACAGTCATAGCTTTGAAAAGTTTAAATGAAAGTTATGGTTGGTGAAATGTACCAAGATCACTCAAGAAATACGATCAAGAATAAATAGGAAGTACTTGGTCTATAAATCCTTTCAGTAACGAGACATATGATTTTGGAAAATTCACTCAAGGCATGATCAATAATAAAAAATTAATTCCCATGAAAATATGAAATTCAAATCATGAAAAATGGGTGGGAAATTTCCTTTACATAAATCAACTAATTCTATTAAATCATGATTCCTTATTTCAATATTTATGCTTCATTTAAATCATTTTATTCTATATTTTACTCATTCAATCTCATTAACATTGAAATATAAAACATGGCATCACCGGAATCCTAAGAAACTCATGTCTCCTAGATAATTCATGAAAAGTATTAATTCAAGTGTGGGCATGGAATTTTTATCCTTAAAGCTCAAAATATGTTTTGGACCAAAAAATGAAATAAGTTTAAATGATAATTATAAAAAGTTAACTTCCTTTTGAATCAAAGCTTTGGTTATCTTCCTCCAATGATTGGTGCTTCCTTATTCTATTATGATCCTACAAAAGAAAAATTACTCATTTAATCACAAGGTTCATTTAATTTAAGCTCAAAATGAAAAGATGGAGTGGGAAACACACTGGACTAATTCTTAATACTGAATTTGAAATCTAAATTCCTAATATTGAAAATTAAATTACTCAAAATCAAGTAAAGGATAAATTTTGGTATAATCCCCCAGGTGGGCCCTGAATTTTTACTACCTCCAGAGGGCAGTACCGGTTGTTATCCAAAGTCTAATGGTGGATGAAGCTTCTTTGATATGAACCACCACATGTAGATTTTTCCATCCTATGCTTCATCTTTTTTATTGAGGAAATATACATGTATAGTGTACACCAAATCCTCCCCCTTCACAATGAGGTATAACTTGCATTGTGGGGGTAGAATGAATTATGAACCATTATCTTCCTTGGTTTCTACTTGTGAAACCTTCTTCTCTTGCTATGATGGCTTCATAAGGGCTTTAATAAGATCAACCTGTGTTATATTTTCCTCAGGCTTAGCTACCTAGATCTTCTGATGGGGCTCCTCAAATTCATGTTCAATAATGTCAGGGAGCTCCTTGTGTTCCTCAAAAGGTGAAATTTATTTTTCATCATCTTAATCCATGGTCATATAAGGATTGAACGATACTAAGAATTCAAAATCATAATGAGTGATACTCAAATCAGATTGAATGAAATCCTAAAAGATAGTGTTAAATAAAGGATAATATCCATGATTTGGTTTTGGTTTGATAACTTTTTCAGTGATAAGTGCCTCTTAGAGTTGAGCAATAATAGATGGAGGCAGGTAGTAGGATCCTCCATTTCATGGATATCTTCAGGAAAATTAGAGAAGACTACTAGGGGCTCTTCTGGGACCTTCTCCACTTGATAAAATTCTAGAAAGTAATGGGAGAACTTTGTTAGCTCCCGAGCCATCGCTTAAAAAATTTGTTGGTTCGTGTCATCCCTCAGGCCGACTATAAATTCTTTAAATTCCACCTCTCCATTTGATTTCCAAAATGAACTCACCTGTCTAGAAATGAAATAAAAACCATCCACCATTGAAAAGTGTGAGTCAATAATTGGTTCTTTCACCTCTGGGTAACTATTCCTGACTGAATGAATGATCACTTGAAAACATCATGGAAGAGAATTTTTTTATGGTTTTTTTAGAAAAAAAGAAAAACTATCTAAAATGTGAGAACATAAATAATAAAGTAAAAAACAGATTAGCTCCCCAGGAATAATTCCAATTTTGACACACGCCTGTCACATGGCGTGGAAAAATTATATTTTTATATTTTCCTAGTGCAGTACAGTGGCTAACCAGGGTCGTCTCACTTGAGGAGCTTTTTTAGTCATTTACTCACTTAATCTAATTCAACTAAAATACTTATTTTTAGTTTTATTTATTATTTATATGAATGAAATAGAATTTATGAAAATAAATTAAATGAAAAAAATTCAATTATAATTAATATTAAATGCTAAAAATATGGAATTAGTGAAGAAAAGAAGTTCTCCCAATAGAACTTTCATGGAGCACCTTAATGACAAGCTTCAAATAATCTTAGTAAACACACTCCATCGTATGTGTGCACACATTATTCTACCCCAATTATCAATGAAAAGTACACTTAATATTCACAAATCACACCCTCCATCCACCTCCTCAATCTAGGGAAAATGGTTTTAGATTAAGAAGTTAAACTTTAGACAACCATGGTGAGGATTACACAAATTATAAATTATCCTTACAATTAACTCAAAGAATATTAAAAACATGGTTTTCAGTTCAAGAACCTGATTAATCCCCTGGGATTTTCCTCATATTAGTTACTCATGATCATGAGTATTATAGTTCACGATTTTAAGACGAGAATAATAAAAGAGGGTGGATGGGTGGACATAAAAATAAAAACAATGCATGAATTTATTAGAAATCTAAATTAAAATTGAAAAATAAAATAAAAAAAAAGAAAAAAAAGAAATAAAAAAATAAATGGGGAATATTTTTAGGCATCCTCCCTCGGTGGAGATCTCCACCTTAGTGCCTTGCAAGAATGTGTTGGAAAATGGGACGATTTGAGAGGTAAGATCTCCTCTCCTTTTATAGGTAGATTTATGTCCTCCAAATGTTGACATATTTTTTACCCATTAATGGTTGATTCACATGTTGTTCCATTTATAAAAGTTATTCATAATTGTCTTTGATGTCTCTTATAAAAATTTCAGCTCATTTGGCCACATTATGTTGGAGTTATGAATTTTTCATTGGCGGTTTCTTTTTCTGGACGTAGGTTCGAGGAAGCTTCCTTGAAATATATATTGTTCAATAGCCACATTAATGGATTCAAAACTCCCTAAAATTAATTTTGGAGTCTATTATATGTGTCCTAGTTCCATTCCATGTAGAATCACTTAAATTGAAGGTGTGTAGGCTGAGATAGACTTCCATTACGGTGGTGGGGTCTACGTTGTCTGGTCAGAAAAGTCTTGAACTTAATTTATTTTTAAGGACTCTAGTTGCTAGAATCTTCCCCTGGTCCATAATAAAAAGTTGAAATAAATAAAATAAGGATTACAAAAAAAAAATCACTCAATTTGGAATTATATGTTTCATGAAATAAATAAAATACCATTGATGTAAAAATCTAACAAAAATCCAGAATTAGGTGCTTTTCACCATTTTTATCTAAACACATCATTAATAAAAAATTGATTCATATAATCTCAAATTGATATTTTTGGATGATTAAAAAAATTGAAATGAATAAAAAAATGTAGAAAATATTATCTCTATCAATTCCCCCACACTTAAACCGTTCTTGTCCTCAAGCATAAAATCTCAACATGGAATTCAGAGAACACCAATGTTAACAATATTCAAATTCTAAAGTAATAAAATTTAATGATTTTCAATTTCAAATAAAACATTCAAAAATTGACATAAAATATCAATTTAATTTCCAAATTTTCAAAGAAATAATCAAATTATGCATTTTACTTTTCCCCTTTGAAAAAATAGATTTTATTCTTTCATTCATTCAAGCTTCTCAATTCATTATTATTAAGAATGCCACATCATGATTTACCTCACCTTTGAATTTTTCCTCTCATCTATAATGATACAATTAAACTATAGTTATGCTCATATAATTATAACATTCACCTTATCCATAAGCTTGTAAAAGAACTACTTTCTCCACTTTGTAAAGAAAAAAGACATATAAAATCATGAGGACTTTTCAATAAAAGTTCAAATGACTCTGAGGCTTAAGGTTGTTAGGATTTGATATTTTAAAAATTAAGGCTCAAAAGATGGTTTATATCTTAATTAAAATGCATGATATCACATTTTTTTAATTAAATTAACCCATTCAAAGTACTAACACCCACTTCCACCAAAACTCAAATTAAGGTCATGATCAAAGTAAATAATAATAAATAATAAATACACCATTTTGATTTTTTTTAATTTTTAATTTTTTAATTTTTTTCAAAATTTATTATTAGATCAAAACTCATATCCATTACCTAACCACATAATATTAGAATATCATCAATCTAGAAAATGGTGATTTTTGGTTCCCCCAAATCACAACCCATTTTTCTCATTTTTTTAGTTTTTTCCTTTTTTTTCATTTTTTTAATTAAGGAGGGTAAAAAAATTGAGTACAATGAATGATTCTACAACCTTTTACAATTACCAAAATATCCTCCCACACTTTTTCCTTATGAAGTAAATCATCCCTTCCCCCATGAATCCCTTCACTCGCACACTTTATTTTTAAAATATCATGAAAATACCAAGAGTAGGGTAGGAGTGGATAAAAATGGTTTGAAACATGGATCATCCCTATAAAGTTCATTCATGGTCTCTATGGGATAAAATAAGTATTTATGTAAAGGTGGTATTTAAAGATAAGGGATTTTCAAAAGATGCCTCAATAATTTTAAATGGGTTTTTATACAGTCATAGCTTTAACAAGTTCAAATGCTAGTTCTGGAAGGTGACATGTCCCAAGATCACTCAAAAAATATGCTCAAGAATAAATAGGATGTAATTAGTCCATAAATACTCTCAGGAATGAGACATATGATATTGGACAATCACTCAAGGCTTGATCAATAATAACAAATTAATTCCCATGAACTTCATAAATTCAAAGCCTGAAAAATGGGTGGGAAATTTAATCTACATAAATCAACTAATTACCTTAAATATCAAGTCCTCATTTCAATATATATTCTTCATTTCAATAATTTTATTCTCCATTTTAATCATTCAATCTCATTAACATTGAAATCTAAAACATGGCATCACTGGAATTCTAAAAAACCCATATCTCCTAGATTAGTCATGTAAAGCATTAATTCAAGTGTGGGCATGAAATTTTTATCATTAAAGATAAAAAAATGTTTTTGACTAAAAAAATGAAAGGAGTTTAAATAATAATCATAAAAAGTGAACTCCCTTTTGAATAAAAGATTTGGTCTTCTTCCTCCAATGCTTGGGGATTTCTTCTTCCATCATGATCCTACAAAAGAAAAATTACTCAATTAATCACAAAAATAATTTTATTTAAGATCCAAATAAAAATAGGGAGTGGGCCGCATGTTGAACTAATTCATAATACTACATTTGGAATATAAATTAATAATATTGAAAATTAAAGTACTGAAAATCAAGTAAAAGATAAATCTTGGTACGATCCCCCAAGCGGGACCTGAATTTTTACTGCCTCTAGAGGGAAGTACCAGCTGTTATCCAAAGTCTGATGGTGGATGAAACTTCTTTGATTTGAACCAAAATATCTATATTTTACAATCCTGTGCTTCATCCGCGTTCTTGAGGAAATATCCATTGATAGAGTACACCATATCTTCCCCTTTCAGAATGAGGTATAGCTTGCATATAGGGGTAGGATGAAGTATGGACCATCCTATTACTTGGTTGCTACTTATGAAACCTTCTTATATTCTAGTGCTGGCTTCATAGGGGAATTAATAAGAGTAGACTTTACTCTATTTTCCTAAAGATCAGCTACCTAGATCTTTTGATGGGCCTCCTCAAATTCATGTTCAATAATTTCAGGGAGATCCATGTGTTACTCAAAAGGAGAAATTTCTTTTTCATTATCTTTCTCTAGGGTGATTCAAGGATTGAATGAGAATGAAAATTAAAAACCATAAGAAGTGATACTCAAATTAGATTGAATGAAATCAGAAAAGATAGAGTTCATGAAAGGATTATCTCCCTAATTTGGTTCTGTTTCAATCACTTTTTCAGTGATAAGTGCCTCTTGGAGCTGAGCAATAACAGATGGACGAAGGTAGTCAGGCTCATCCATTTCATGGATCTCTTCAGAAAAATTAGGGAAGACTATAGGGGGATCTTATAGAACCTTATCCACTTGATAAAATTCTGTAAATAATGGGAGAAATCTATTAGGTCCTGATCCATTGCTTAAAATATTTGTTGGTTCATGTCATCCCTCAGGCCAACTATAAATTCTTTAAATTCCACCTCAACAATTGATTTTCAAAATGACTCAACCTATCTAAAAATAAAACAAAAATCATCCACCATCGACAAGGGTGATTCAATAATTGGTTCTTTCACCTCTCGGTGATGGTTATATGTATTGAATCAATGATCACTTAAAAACATCATAGAATAATTTTTTTATGTTTTTTAGAAAATAGTGAAAACAATCTAAAATGTGAAAATAGAAAGTGTAAAGTAAACAAATTATAAGATCCCCAGAAACAGTGCCATTTTTGATTCACGTCTATCACAGGGCATGAAAAAAGTGTATTTTTATATTTTCCTAGTGCAGCATAGTGGCTGACTAGGGTCACCTCACTTGAGTTGCTTTTTCAGTCGTTCACTCACTTAATCTAATTCTCCTAAACTAATTATTTTTGGTTGTATTTATTATTTATATGAATGAAATGGAATTTATGAAAATAATTTAAATAAAAAAAATTCAATTCTAATTAATACGAAATGATAAAAAAATGGAATTTGTGAAGAAATGAAGTTCCCCTGAGAGAACTTTCAGGGAGCACCTTCATTGACAA
This sequence comes from Viscum album, assembly GCA_963277665.1. NCBI lineage: Eukaryota > Viridiplantae > Streptophyta > Magnoliopsida > Santalales > Viscaceae > Viscum > Viscum album. The sequence continues at coordinate 209,272,600 of OY728135.1, read as the reverse complement.
GCTTCCAATCATATTAGTGAGCGCACTATATCATATTTGTGAACACATTATTTTACCCTAGTTATAAATGAAAGGTACACTTAGTGATTTCCAAGAACACCCTTTATCCACCTCCTCAATCGAGAGAAAATTATTGTATATTAAGAATTTAAACTATAGACAACCACGAGGAGGATTACAACAACTATAAATTATCCTTAGAATTAACTCAATGAATATTGAAAACATGGTATTCAGTTAAAGAACCTAATTACTCCATTAGGATATTACTCGTATCAATTACTCCTGATCATGAGTATTATAGTTCATGATGGTAAGATGGGAAGAATAAAATAGGGTGGATGGGTGGACACAGAAATAAAAACAATGCATGAATTGATTAGAAATATAAATTAAAATTGAAAAATAAAACAAAAATAAAGAAAATAAATAAATAAATAAAAAGAAATGGGGAATATTTGTGTCTGGACTCTTTCAATGGAGATATCCTCCTTGGTGCCCTGAAGGAATGAGCTGGAAAATGGAATGATTTGAGAGGTAGGAGCTCTTCATTTTTTATAGGCAGATTTATGTCCTCAGAATATTGACACGTTTTGGACCCATTAAATGGTCAATTCACACATGTAACCCTTCATGAAAGTTGTTCCTAATTGTCTTACATGTCGTATCTCATAATTTCCACTCATTTGACCACCATATGTTAGAGTTAAGAATTTTTTATTGGTGGTTTCGTTTTCTGGATATAGGTTCTAGGAAGCTTCCTTTAAAAATATGTCATTAAGTGGCCACATTAATGAATTAAAAACTTCATAAAATTAATTTTGGAGGTGAACCTATGTGTTATAGTTCTATAACAGGTAAAATTACTATATGTTATGGTGTGTAGGCTGATATATAATTCCATTAGTGTGGTAGGGTCCAGGCTGTCCCCTCAAAAAATTCATTAAATTAATTTTTTTAAGGCCTCTTGATGCTCGAATTTTTACCTATTCCAAAAGAAAATGTTGAAATAAATAAAATAAGGATTATAAAAAAATAATCAGTCAATTTAGAATTATATTTTTCCTGAAATGAATAAAATACCATTGATGTAAAAATCTCTCAAAAATTCAGAATTAGGTGCTTTTCACAATTTTTCTCAAAACACATAATAAATCCAAAATTGATTCATATAAGCTCAAATTAATAATTTGAGATGATTAAAAAAATTGAAATGTATAAAAAAATGTAAAAAATATTATCTTTATCAATTCCCCCACACTTAAACTGTGCTTATCCTTAAGCATTGAATCTCAATATAGAATTCAGAGGACACCAATGTTAAGAATATTCAAATTCCAAAGTAATAAAATTTAACAATTTTAAATGTCAAATAAAACATTAAAAAATCCACATAAAATATCAATTTAATTTATTATTTTTCAAAGAAACAATCAAATCATGCATTTTACTTTTCCCCTTTGAAAAAAATTAAACTTCTTCTTTCATTCATTCAAGCTTCTCAATTCATTATTATTAAGAATGCCACATCATGATTTACCTCATCTTTGAATTTTTCCTCTCATATATAATGATAAAATTCAATTAGAATTATGCTCATATAATTAGAACATTCACCTTATCCATATGCTTGTAAAAGAATTGCTTTCTCCACTTTGGAAAGACAAAAGGCATATAAAATCATAAGGACTTTTCAATAAAGGTTCAAATGACTTTGAGGATTAAGGTTGGTAGGATTTGATGTTTTAAAAATTAAGGCTCAAGGAGGAGTTTTATCTCTTAATTAAAATGCATGATATCAAAAAAAATTGTAATGAAATTCTCCCCTTCAAAGTACCAACACCCAATTCCCCCAAAACTCAAAGTAAGGTCATGATCAAAGTAAATCATAATGAATGATTAATGCACCTAATTGATTTTTTTTAAATTTTTTTATTTTTTTTTCGGAAAGTTATGATTAGATCAAACCTCACATCCATCACCTAACCACCTAAGATTAGAAGATCATTGGTATGGAAAATGGGGATTTTTGGTTCTCCCAAATCACTATCCATTTTTATCATTTTTTTATTTTTTTGTATTTTTTTTCTTTTTTTTAATTCAATAGGGGAAAACAATGAAGTACAATGAATGATTCCAAAACCTTTTGAAATTACCACAATATCACCCAAAAACGTTTTCCTTATAAATTAAATCATCCCTTCCACCATGAATCCCTTCACCCCCACACTTCATTTTTAAAATATCATGAAAATACCAAGAGTAGGGTAGGAATGGATAAAAATTACTTAAAACATGGATGATCCCTATAAAGGCCATTCATGGTCTCTATGGGATAAAATAAGGATAGATGTAAAGGTGGTATTTAAGGATATTTGATTTTCAAAAATATGCCTCAATCATTTTAAATGTGTTTTTGTACAGTCATAGCTTTGAAAAGTTCAAATACAAGTTATGGCAGGTGACATGTCCCAATATCCCTCAATAAATATACTCAAGAATAAATAGGAAGTACTTGGTATAGAAATAATATCAAGAATGAGACATATGATATTGGAAAATCACTCAAGGCAAGATCAATAATAACAAATTAATTCCCATGAACTACAGAAATTCAGAGCATGAAAAAATTAGTGGGAAATTTCATTTACATAAATCCACTGATTCCCTTAAATCATGATTCCTAATTTCAATATCTATGCTTCATTTCAATAATTTTATTCTTCATTTTACTCATTCAATCTAATTAACATTTAAATCTAAAACATGGCATCACTGGAATCCTAAGAAACTAATGTATCCTAGATAAGTCATGTAAATAATTAATTCAAATGTGGGCATGAAATTTTTATCATTAAAGATCAAAATATTTTTTGGACCAAAAAAATGAAATGAGTTTAAATGATAATCCTAAAAATTGAAATCACTTATGAATTAAATCTTTGGTCTTCTTCCTCCAATACTTGTGGATTTCTTCTTCCATCATGATTCTACAAAATAAAAATTACTCAATTAATCACAAGGATCATTTCATTTAAGATCAAAATGAAAAGAGGGAGTGGGATGCATGATCGACTAATTCCTAATACTAAATTTGAAATATAAATTCCTAATATTGAAAATCACAGTACAAAAAATCAAGTAAATGATAAATTTTGGTAGGATCCCTCAAGTGGGCCCTGAATTTTTACTGCCTGTAGAGGGCAGTACCAGCTATTATCCAAAGTCTAATGGTGGATGAAGATTATTCTATTTGAACCACCACATGTGGATTTTCCCATCCTGTACTTCATCCTTGTTCTTGAGTAAATATAAATGGATAGAGTACACCATATCCCCCCCTTCACAATTATGTATTTCTTATATGGTGAGGATATGATGAAGTATGGACCATATTCTTCCTTGGTTTCTACTTGTGAAACCTTCTTCTCTTCCAGTGATGGCTTCATATGGTCTTTAATAAGAGCAAACTCTGTTATGTTTTCCTTAGGCTTAGCTACCAGGATCTTCTGATGGGGCTCCTAAAATTCATGTTTAATAATCTCAGGGATCTTCATGTGTTCCTCAAAAGGTTCAATTTCATTTTCACCATCTTATTCTTGGGTGATGAAAGGATTGAATGAGGCTAAAAATTCAAAATCATAAGGATTGATACTCAAATCAAATTGAATGAAATTAGAAAATATATATTTTAATAAAGGATCATCTCCCCGAAATGGTTCTGGTTCAATCACTTTTTCAGTGATAAGTTCCTCTTGGAGTTGAGAAATAACAGATGTAGGTAGGTAGTCAGGATCCTATATTTCATGGATCTCTTCAGAAAAATCAGGAAAGACTATGGTGGGATCTTCTTGGACCTTCTCTACTTGATAAAATTCTGGAATGTAATGGGAGAAATATTTTAGCTCTCAATCCATCACTTCAAAAATTTGTTGGTTCATGTCATCTATGAGGCCAACTATAAATTCTTTAAATTCCATATCTCTATTTTATTTCCAAAATGATATCACCTATCAAAAATAAAAGAAACACCATCCAGGATAGACAAGGGTGAGTCAATAATTGGTTCTTGCACCTCTAGGTAATTGTTCTATGTATTGATTGAATGATCACTTGAAAACATCATGGAAGATAACTTTTTATGGTTTTTTAGAAAAAAATGAAAACTATATAAAATGTGAAAATATAAAGAGTAATGTAAAAAAATTATTATCTCCCTAGAAACAATTCTAGTTTTGACACACACCTTTCGTAGGGCATGGAAAAAGTGTATTTTTATATTTTCCTTGGGCAGCATAGTGGCTGACCTGGGTTGTCTCACTTGAGGATCTTTTTCAGTCATTCACTAACTTAATCTAATTCACCTAAAATAATTATTTTTGGTTGTATTTATTATTTATATTAATTAAATGGAATTTATGAAAATAAATGAAATGAAAAAAATTCAATTCTAATTAATATGAAATGCTAAATAAAATGAAATGAGTGAAGAAAGAAAGTTATCCTGAGAGAAATTTCAGGGAGCACCTTCATTGACCAACTTCTAATCTTAGTGAAAACACTCCATAATATGTGTGCACACACTATTCTACCTTGATAATGAATGAAAAGCACACTTAGTGATTTCCAATAACACCCTCCATCCACCTCCTCAATCGAGGGAAAATGGTTGTAGAATAAGAAGTTAAACTTTAGACAACCACGGTGAGGATTACACCCACTATAAATTACCCTTAGAATTAACTCAAAGAATATTAAAAACATGGTCTTAGATTCAAGAACCTGATAACTCGCTCGGGGTATTCCTCGTATTAGTTACTCATGATCATGAGTATTATAGTTCACGATGGTAAGATGAGAAGAATAAGTGATAGTGGATGGGTGGACACAAAAATAAAAAAATGCATGAATTTATTAGAAATATAAATTACAATTGAAAACTAAAATAAAAATAAAGAAAATAAATAAATAAGAAAAATAAAGGGGGAAGATTTGCGGCTGACCTCCCATGGTGCCTTGAAATAATGGGATAGAAAATGGGATGATTTGAGAGGTAGGACCTCCTCTCATTCTATAGGTAGATTTCTATCATCTGAATTTTAACATTTTTTGACGCCATAAATAGCCAATTCATTCATGGTATCCTTCATGAAAGTTGTTCCTAACTGTCTTACACGCTGCTTCTCAAAATTTCAGCTCATTTTTACATAATATGTTGGATTTATAAAATTTTCATTGGTGTTTTTTTTCTGAACCTAGGTTCCAGGAAGCATCCTTCAAAAATATGTCATTCAATGGACACCTTAATGGATTTAAAAATCCATAAAATTAATTTTGAAGGCACATCTATGTGTCCTAGTTTCATTACAGGTGTAATAACCTAAATTGAAGGTGTGTAGGCCAAGATAGACTTTCATTAACGATGTGGGGTACACACTGTTTGTCCAGAAAGTCTTCTAATTAATTTATTTTTTAAGGCCTCTAGATGCTAAAATATTTTCCTAGTATAGAATACAAAGTTGAAATAAATAAAATACGTATTCTAAAAAAATAGAATCACTCAATTTGGAATTATATTTTTCATGAAATGAATAAAATACTATTGATGTAAAAATATGTCAAAAATCCATAATTAGGTGATTTTCACCATTTCTCTCAAAACACATCATAAATAAAAAATTGATTCATATAAGATCAAATTGATAATTTAGGATGATTAACACAATTTAAATTCATAAAAAAATGTGGAAAATATTAGATCTATCATTTACCACGTACGTCCTGAGGACCTGATACCATCTGGGTGATCATTGAACAACTCACCATATCAACCCACTTCCTTGCTATTTGGGAATAGAGTTCAGTAAAGATATTGTGATGCCTCTACATGCAGGAGATAGTTCAACTCTATGGAGATCCATCGGGTATAGTCTCAAATTGTGATACTTGCTTTACATCCAAGTCATGGAAGAGATTGTAGGAGGCATTTGGGACTCTGTTATGCTTGAGCACACCGTTTCACCCATAGACAGATGGCCATGTATAGTGGACCATATAGGTTCTAGAGGACATGATGTAGGATTGTATGTTATATTTTGGCCATAGTTCTGAGGATCACTTACCCCTAGTGGAGTTTGTGTACAACAATAACTACCATTCCAACATCGAAATGGCACCATTCGAGGCCTTGTACGGGTGACCCTGTAGGTCACCACTTTGCTGGATGGACCTAGGAGAGTCAATAATCATGGGCCCAATGTTGAGGCAGGTGACTACAGAGAAGGTGAAGATCATCCAAGAGCAGATGAAGACTGCATAGAGTCATCAAAAGTTTTATGTTAACAGACGACAGAGGCATTTAGAGTTTTAAGAAGGAGACCACGAGTCCCTTAGGGTCTCACCTCGATGTGGATAATGAAGATTCGGCCAGGGAAGCAAGATATCTTCGAGGATTATCAGCCCTTTATAGATAATATGTAGAGTTAGAGAGGCGGTGTACTATGTAGCTCTACCTCCACAGTTAGAACGAGTACAAGATGTCTTCCACATGTCACAACTTAGGAGGTACGTGCATGGACCATCGTACGTCATTGATTGGGGTGAGATGGACAATGATGATGGGGAGAATTTTTCTAAGTACCTAGTGGAGATTGAAGATGAATAGAAGATTATCCTTTTTGGGTGGTCTATTACTCTGGTGCGCATTCGGTGGCATTAAAGGAATCTCTAGGAGACTACATGGGAGCAGGATACTCAGATTCATGCTCAGTACCCTCATTTGTTTGAGTAGCCATTGTTTTGGATTTTTAGGGAAAAAAATACCTAAGGTGGGGAGAATATAATGAATCAGATTTTCTCGATTTTATTTTTAGAAATTATTTAGGAAAATTATGAGACCAGGAACTAAGACAACGTGTGATTCTGAGGCCCGATGTGCCCAAAACAATTTGTTAAAAATGTTAAATTTTTAATAGCACACACACATGGATTTCCTGAAAAAGTGCAATATATTTTAAATGAATGCTCGAATCATAAATCCAAGGGAACCATTGGTCTCATAATGATGACTTTACCCTAGGTGTGACCTAAATTTGGTTGACATGGGTCATCTCAAGAAAAATTCACCAAGGATGTAAACATAAATAAATAATTAAATAAAATTATTTTTATTTTAATATCCTAATAACTCATGAACGGTGACTTGGATTGGAAATATAATACCACCATTGTGTTCGTGATGTGGTGTTTTTCCTAGGGGTAACTTAACTTTAGTCTCCACAGGTCTTTTGTGGAAAAAACCAAAAATGTTATAATTGTTATTAAATAATTTAAAGATAAATTATTTTATTTACGCAAAAAAAAATTTTTTATGCATTTTTTAGGAATTCAAGGTGATTGATATAATCCTAGAATTCCTTAGAGACATAGAGAAGAACTATCTCGATAAACGGAAATAGATCGCAGACCGACGATTGATGCCCAACCCATTCGAAGAAATCTCACCGACGATGAAAACATCACAATGATCCTTCATTAGAGACTGATATGAATCGAGGTAGGGTGGTTAATTTTTTGTTTTTTTCTTGTTCTTGATTTTCACAATGAACGTGGGTTAATACACAAACAAATGGATCCGCAGTTCGATAATTGCGTGATGATTATTAAATTGTGGGGATTATTTCCAAGAGTTTTCAAGTTTGATATTCATCTTCCTTCTAACTATAATGAATTGAGGCCAACACAAACAAAGGCTAAGTTTAGTTCTTCATGTGTTCTTGAAATTTTATCTCTTAGTTTTGGAATTCTTCATTGTTGGATCCTCGTGATTGCTGTTCAACTTACTGAGAGGCTCCAAACGTGATCAGACTCTCAGATTGGAGGAAGGATGAAACAAAGTCCTGATCAGGGTAAATCAAGACTCAAGGATTGTTGTTATGTTTTCATTTTAGAGATTGGAGCACCAGAGGAAGAATGACAGCTTGCGAAAGTAGCGCCAATGGCACAGCGCAGACACACTACAACAAAACCGGCTATTAGTGGCATTTTTTTTTCATATAGAGGAGGTTTAAACTACCGCTATATGGTTTGGCAGTGGTTTATAGAAACCGCCGCTAAACTGGGAGTCAACAATCTATTAGCGGCAGTTTTTTCCATTTCGCGGCAGTTTATAGGAAGTGTCATAGATGCGTTATTTCGCAGCGTTTTTTGTGACATTAGCGGCAGTTTGACAGATGCCAGATATTTTTTTATTCATGGTGGTTTTAACCACCACGATATTCAGACATTTGATGCGCCTCTGTCACGGTGGTGAAAACTGCCGCTAAATATAAACTGATTACATTTAGCGGCAGTTTTAACCGCCGCTAATGTTTTACCAGTAAATCATTAGCGGCGGTTATAACCGCCACGAAATGCTGACCAGTAAAGCATTAGCGGAGGTTAAAACTGCCGCGGAATTTTGACCAGAAAAAAATGCAGTTTTGCTTCTACTGCCCCACTGCCCTGAAAAACAAATCAAACCAGAAAATGGAACAGGAGACATCATACAAACAAATAAAATTTTACTTCAAACTTGGTATCCCCAACATGATGAAACAAGAGACATCATATAAAAAATCGACCATAATTCTATAGTGATAATAATCAATAATGGAACTATAGGGAAGCATGAAATCCATTCCAATAATTACATCATACAGTTACATGAAATGGATTCATGTAAGGTGGGGTTAGCTGCGGGTAGATTAGGTTTTAGTTTTATTTCATTTTTTATATCTATAATAACAATAATACTACAACAATAATATTATTAATAATAAAATCAATAATATCATTAAAAAAATCATATATTTGTTACTATCATTATTGTACATTTTATAATATTTTATTTTATTTAACTTACCTTTATTTTTATTTTTATTTCATTTACTATCTAATTTAATTATTTCTTTATTTATTCCGAATACCAGGTAGATGCACAGTTCAACTGCAGTCAAAAATGTAGTTGAGAAAACTCTACCCAACCCATGCCACCTGGCACTACTCGCTTACTAGGTCAAGCTGCGAGCTTGTCCGACGATGTTTATAAACCAAGTGCAATCCACATTCCATAACTCTTGCTCACATGGGCATCTCAAAAATCACCGCAAAGTTACCCTTAACAGTGCGGGATGACCGCACAATAGTGAAAAAGTGTCCGAAACAGAATATAGTAATTAAAATAATTTATAATAATTAACTAACAGGGTCGGGGTGTGACAAAAATATATTTTTAGGATTTAGGCATTGTATAAATTTTTAATGATTACATGGTTTCCCACTATGAACTTAGTTTCTTACACATTTATTTTTGGTTTTATTATATTTTCAGACCCATATGAAATAGTTATAACAATGAATTTTATGTAAATTAAATGATATTTCACCAGAGTAACTAAATTTAGTGGGATATAGAATAAAAAATCTTGTTTCTATGATCACACAATGTTCACAAACCCAGAATCACATTGAGCTTCCAAATGATCAAAAGAGGGAACAATGTGTTGTTGAGTCTTTCATGAGGAATCATCCACATTCTTTTATTGGGAATTATGATACACTAGTAAATGATTGTTGGATCAGAACCATTGAGAGGAAATGTTCTACTCTACAATCCATGGAACATGGATATGTTCTCTTAACTATTTATCAATTACAAGGTGAAGAAGATCAATGGTTGTACCCTATTAAGAATATGAGACAATTGGAAAAAATAGGCTCTATGGAATGTGATGTAATTAAGAGGATATTTTTCAGAAATGAAATCCAAAATATTCTATATAAAATGAAGGAGAATTAATTCTATGGAAATAAGGAAAAGGAGGATGAATCCATTCCAATAATTACATCATATTCTAGGTGACTTCAGTGACCAGAACATGCATATTTTCTTATTCTATTGTTGGAGAATGTGTATGGGCCTGATCTTTTCCTCCATTTCATATAGGTATATACCGATGTTAATCAAGTCAGTGGGAAAGGATATGGGTATTCCCTATATTTTTTTACCAAAATATTCTTGGTGATTTCTTTGAATAATACCAGATTATACCGACATGCTTAGTAAATGTGGGAAAATGTGTCCTCTTGCTCATAGTTTGCCACCATATTTAGTTAGTGGGATTCTTTAGAGGGTATAGATGTAGGGCCATGTTCTTGGTTGATTTTTCACTACCCTCAATGGGTTTTTCTAACTACCTAGGTTTGGGAGACTTAGGTCAGACTCCCGAGGTAAACACACACATCATATAGAGGTTTTATTGCTTTGTAGAATTGGTGATGGTGAATGCTAGAAGGAGCCCTATGGAGGGTCCCTTATACTATCTAGATGAGTCCATCGGTGACCTCTTGATCAACCTCCCTAGATAAGGTAGGAACATGTTATTTCCTTCCATGGATATGACCATGAAATGGTTTGAGATGGAAACTATTTACAAAAAATTATGTTCCACTAGTCATTGTCGAGTAGACATCTAGTAGGGATTTTTGAGATGAATGGATTTTTAGCTTCCTCTGAAGATGGAAAGGTACCATTTAGGTGTGACTCCCATACCAGTTAATTTAAGACCCAATATTGATGGTTCAAGGTTGATTATAGAGCCCTAGTTTTAAATGAGGATCCAAATTGTGCAGTAGTCGAAGCATATGTGTTCTTAAAGTAGTAAAATGTCATTTGGATCAAAGGGGGTTCTAGTTAAAAGTGCCAGAATACTTATAAGAAACATTTACAAGAAATCCTCATGAAATCAGAATATCAATAAATAAACACATGTATAATCAATTGTATCAGATCCATGTTTGTCCACATTTCATATTTTGAGAGAGAGAAAGGAGTCTAACATGTGGGTGACACATGCATTTTATTAAGGTTCCATGTTAGGTTCACCATTTTTGTTTCCAACTAATTTTATTGGTGAGTATATGATTCGTATCACATGATTAGGCCAAACCACATTCCCATCATACTCTTATGTTTGGTCTCTATACTGCCTACTAGGTTCCAATTTATACAACCAGAACAAAATAACAAAAGGATCACTCTTTAGTCATCCAAAATCTCGAATAGCAATTAAAACACAGGCCTAAATGGAATGATGTATACCAAACTCGAGAAATAAAGACATAAAATGAAACATCATAAATCAAAAAATTCATAGAAAGAAACATGAGAAATTAAGAAAATGTTAGGATATGAAAATGTTTGGTGGCAACTATGTGCCATACATGTTACATATACAAACCAACCATTCTCATATTTGTTAAACACATCAACAATACTACTACTCATGGTCCGATGATGCATCATCACCCTCTCCACCTCCATCTCCACTACCTTCTTCCACCTGTAAGAACATTATATTGAAAATTAAATATTGTTGCATATTTATAATTAAACTTAAAATCAATAAAAGTTTGCAAACTAAATTATTTTGATTTTTTGTGATTTACCTTCTCACCACTAGTCGATGCACTACCATCGGGGCCATATCTGCCCATATGCTGACGTATTTCAAGCAAATCTTTCTACAAAGCAGATATCTGATCCCCCTACTGGTGAACTGTGTTTTGTAGAGAATAAATCTCCCTTTGAGCATCTTCAGGTATGAAATTACTATAACCATGAGTAGGTGCAGCTGAAATCCCTAGTGGCCTGCCAAAGACCTCAAATGGTACGAGTCCCAAACCGATCCTGCACACTCTACCAGGATGCTCCTTCCCAAGGACTTTAGCAACCGGGTCATCCTGGGAGACTGAGTAGGACTGCCCAGGATTGGCATCCCATATTTCTTTAATTTTTACCTGTAAATAAAATATCAATATATATTAATAGAGTAAAAACTGATAATAAGTTATTATAATAAAAAATTGACTTCATACCCCAACTTCTTTGGCAGGCTCATTAACAAAACTTCCATATGTTTTTTATGAACATCCAACCACAGTTCAGTTCGGGATGCTTCATGCCCTAAACACTGTGAATGCATTAAACAAAGATAAATCAACAATTCAATATGTTAAATAGATAATATTGTCTTATAAATATTTAAACTAATTAAAATATTACTAATGACATTCGCCTTCTAGAAAAGATTTTTGAGCCTACAGTGTGCGGGATGACTTTCTTTTCCTGGTTTGATGCATTCTGTCTTGAGAGATCCTGAAATAAATAAAATTCAACTTAACAGTAATGTATTCAATCTCATCTCCTCTTCATATACATGTATAAATGTAAAATGAGGATAATATAATAATATATATTTCAATACCATCTGCTTCTCATCATGATGTCTATCAACAAAAACTTTCCACTGTTCTTTCGGTACCCCACTGGGTAGCTTCTCATACATTTGTTGCACGATCAACGGAGTATCATTGACATCACACCACAACCTCCATTTGAAATCTTTCCATTTTTACCAAGATTTTTCAATGTCCACTTCTATGCTATTACATTAGCAACGGTAAAGTGGAAGAACATCTGTATACAAAAATTCATTTTGAACATATTAGTAACATGACATTAAATTAAACCATAAAGTAATAAAATTACCTTTATCTGAGAATCAAAAACTTCAATTTTCTAGTTTGGAGGCATATGCCTCCAGTCATCATATGAAATAGGCAGGGAAATGGGCTCCGCTGCCAGCTGACCTATAATCTAGCCAAGTAACCTCGCGGCGTCATCCGTCGGGACCCCATAAGAATCAAATGGAACGACTATATTCTTGCCATTCATGTTCCAAACATCTAAAATTTTTATGTGTTTTTCCACAGTTGCATTTTTTTTCATCTGCAATGAGCAAACAATTAGTATAAACAAAATGAAATAAATTTATTTAATTAAAATTTGTACCTATGACTGTGACCCTCCAGAATGTCCGTGATGAACTGGAAGGGGCGTGTCGCTACCCCACTACTGAGGCTCCTGTAGGGGGAGTTGATGACTCATCCTCTAATGAGACATCCATAGATGGTGTCAGAGATGGTGCAGGGGGAGATGGTGCAGGGGTGTAGGCTGGTGCCTCAGATGTCGTGGGGACAGACGGATCGTCATCTGTCGTAGAACTAGATACAATAGTGTACCACTTCTTCCTTGGAATTCTTGTCATTTAATAAAATAAAATTAAGTTCAGAATATATATTTCAAAAATTTATGCAGAAAAAAAATTTAAAAATGATAATAGATGCCTAGTACAAACAAACAAAATATATATAACAATGATAATGAATGACTGCAGAAATGAAACAACTGGTTGCTGAATGAATAAATAATTATACATACAATCATTTTCCCCTTAAATCATGTCGGTTTCCTACTCCATTTCTTCATCCACTTAATTTATCCTTACTAGACTAATATTTTCAATATCATGATGGCCAAATAATTCTGCTTCCTGTTGTTGATGAAATTCAATTGCAGAGGTCAAATCTACCACTTAATCACCCATATCATACAAATCTCTTTGTATTACATGAGTAACTACAATCCAACCTTCATACACAATATCATTCACATAATATACCATTTTTTCTTGCGATGCTAAGATATATGGATCATGCAGTTCACAATCAACAACATCCATCAAGCGAGAGAAGTTTACAGAAGTAAATTGCAAGGAATCTCTTTTAACACCTCTGATAATATCGAACCATTTTCATTTGAATAAAACAACAAAAAAATTCCCGTGGTAGTTTAATTCAATAATATCATGCAGATTTCTATAGTATTACACTTCGGCAAATGTAAATATACAACTATTATGTGTTTTCAAACCCACTTCTCGATCGACTGTATGAAATCTAAAGTCATTCACATTATAAGTGTCGAACTTTCTAACTTGTTTTATAGGACCTTTAGCAAGAAACTTCAAATATTCTGACGAGTCTGCTCGAGTATCAATATTCATGATCTGAAAAAAGAAATATAATTTAATAGATTTACAAATTGTATGTGTCAAACTAATATTCATATTTATTGCAATATTTATAAACTTACACGTCATGCAAACCATTCTACCAGCTCTTTATTCACATGTTTCCTTATATATTTGTAATTTTATGTTTGGACTCTCATTCGTCTCTTTGTTTGTATCCTCAACTCTTCAATAAATGGATCTGTAATTTCACTATTCAGCAGCACATATCTATGTGCCTGTAATAATTCCAATTCTGTCAGTGTCACATATGAGGTTCTCCCAACTGATCAGCCAATAGCAGGAAATATTTTTGATTTATGATGAATTTGAGATTGAGTTGATGTTTCGTCAACACATCCAACTCAATTAAATCTTGTCTTAATATCATCCAAATATCTGGAACAAAAGGTGAGACACTCCTCGGTCAAATATCCTTCAGCAATAGAGCCTTCTGGTTGAGCTTTATTTTTCACGTATGTTTTCAAATTCCCAAGATATCTGTGAAATAAAATAATTTTATTATGAATTTATTTAAATGCCAATTTTTTTTTACTTAACTGGAAACATATAAATAAAATACCCCTCAATTGGATACATCCATCGATAATGAATGGGGCCTCCTAATTTATCTTCTTCAACCAAATGCACAGTTAAATGCATCATGATAGTAAAAAATGATGGAGGAAAGATCTTATCCATTGCACAAAGGGTCAATAAAAACCTATCCTGGAGGTTTTCAAGATGAAATGGATGTAGAGATTTCTCACATAATTGCCTGAAAAATGGGCAGAATTGGAGTACAACAGCAGAAACTTTTTCAGGTAATAATTTACACAATGCCAATGGTACTAACTGTTGTAACAAAATATGTGAATCGTGACTTTTCAATTCATATAACCTACAATTATTCAAGTCAACACACCTTGAGATGTTACTCTAATACCCATCAGATACCTTCATATTCTTTAAAATTAGAAGGAACGTATCTTTATCCCTATTTTTCATTAAAAAAATGGTCGGAGCATACTTTTCATTCTCATCTGGCCAGAGATCACATTTTATGTTCATTAATTGTAAGTCTTTGCGAGAATTGAGATGATCCTTCGACTTTCCATGCTCATTAAGTAATGTGAAAAATCAAATTATCACATATATTCTTCTCAATATGCATCACATCAAGATTTTGGTGCAACAAATTAAATTCCCAATACGGAAGTTTGAAGAATATACTTTTTTTCTTCCATTGTTGTGTTCTGATTTCACTTGACGATGCACTTGACACTCGTTTTCTGCTATCATTAAAATGATGAACCTTCCCAAATTTTATTTTAACATTTTCAAGCTGTTTAAATATTTCAGATTCGGTTAACAACTTTGGAGGTGGTCTATGATCAATGGAACCATTAAATTTTGATTTGTTCATCCGAAATCTATGAGATGCATCAAGAAATATTCGATGGCACAAGAATCACCATTTTCTACAATGAGGTAGCCATTTAGGCTTGAAATCAAAATTACAAACGGGACAAGCCAAACCTGTGTAAGTGTTCCAACCAGATAAATTACCAAGCCCAGGGAAGTCACTAATGGTCCACATCAAAGAAACATGCATTTTGAACACTGTTTTAGAAGAAACATCAAATGTCTCAACACCATTGTTCCATAACTCCTACAATTCTTCAATCAAAGGCTACAGGTATACATCAATATCATTTCCAGGCATTTGTTTTCCAGGAGTAATCATCGAAATGATAAAAGATGTTTTTTGCATACAAATCCACGGAGGCAGATTATAAGGGATCAAAACAAATGGCCAAATGCTACAACTGGTACTCAAAGTCCCAAATGGGTTGAATCCATCGGCAGCCAATCCTAATCGAACATTCCTAGGATCAGCTGAGAAATCTAGATGTAATGAATCAAATTTCTTCCACGATTGGGAATCTCATGGATGTATCATTAAACCATCATTGTTATTATCTAGATAATTCCACTTCATGTGTTCGGTGGTTTTTGATAACATGAATAATCTTTGCAATCGAGGCTTCAAAGGAAAGTAACGCAAAACTTTTGCAGGTGTGTTCCTTTTCTTATTCTCCATGAAATTATGTTCAGTCAGACTTCCAACATCACCCTTTGACTTCCATATAGAAGAAGAACATTTCTTACAATTCTGTCTACTTGAATCCTCTCCCCAATAAAGCATACAATCATTGGGACATGCATGTATTTTTGTATAATTCAGACCAAGATTGTTAACAAATGTTTTCATATCATAAAAAGATTCTGGGATTTTTGCTTCAGGAAATGCATCACGAATCAATTCCAATAACATGAACATTGATTTATTTTTAATTCCATATAGACATTTTATATGGTACAACTTCAGTAGAAATGAAAGCTTTGAATATTTCAAACACCCACTATACAACTCTTGATTTCCATCGTCAAATAAATCATGAAACACATTTTCCTCACTGAAGTTTTCCCTTACATTTGGCTCCACAGAATCAAGAGGAGGATCCAATGATATGTTACAATCTTGATCTGCTTGTGTTACAGTCTCAAAAACATCACTTGTCATGTTGCAATTTATATCACCCTCTTCTGGTTGTTCTGATATGTTTTGATGCTCATAGTGGTTTCTTGCAGTGCCGAATGCATCATTTATGAGGTTTTGCATTTCATTTTCCATTATCGACGAACTTGGGACCTCATTCTGTAGATTAACATCAGTGCTCAATCTTTTTGTATTGTTCGATTCTCCATGCCAAATCCAACAAAAATATTGATCAGGGAATTGCTTCAGTATTAAATGTTCATAAAATTCATCTCTCTTAAACCATGTTCTAAATTTACATTTAGGACATGAATATCTTATTCTCCCTTCAACGGATCGATTAGAAATTGCAAAATCTAAAAACTCATTCAAACCCTTAACATATTGAGGTGTGTTCCTCAGTAATGTGATCCCGCTTTTATCCATGTATATCACAATGTGCCTATACAATAAAAAAAAATTAAAACACATAGTTACTACTAAATAGAGAAAAAGTTTCATATATACAATAGTGTAAGATTACAAAAACATAATATAATAAAGATGATACATTGATCACATTTACCACTTACTTAGCATGCCCAGACAAACCGAACAAGTCTGGTCCCTAGGAGACAACGTCAACACCTCATTGAGGAGCACTAAGAATATCGGGTTTCACACTTATCATAACACTGTCAATCACACATTTATATACGTTAGGAATGTCATTGACAAATAGTGGTGTTATTTAAAAATTAGATACACTCACTACCAATAGCCATGAGAGTTTTGGAGTGATTAAAATAGTTAATGTATAAAGTGTTTCTTATATAAATATGATATATAAAAGGTAACTGAAACACTCCAGTCCAAATCTATCTAAGGTTAGGAAATTATAGAATATTGAGGGGGAGTGAAATTAGATGATGAATTGTGACTAATACTGATATGGATAGTTTAGGTGTTTATATATATCCTATAATAATAGGAATCATGACACATGTAGTTCTTGGAAGAAAATATATTATCATAGTATAGATTCAAATATGGAGTGACCCAACATGAATGAGGGTACTATACACTAAGACAACTTTTATGGTGATGAAATGTGTTTTTGGGTCCAGGTTTAGTGGCACAAACATCACTATATATCCAGTAATAATAGAAATAAATACACATGTAATTTATATAAGGTCTCAAAAAATATCTAGATATTGTATATGAGATAAAGGGAGACATTTATGGGTGCCCTGGTGGGAATTAAAAGGATGAAAACTGATTTGAATTGTTAAATGTAACATTATTGGGTAAGAATTGGGAAATTAAATGGGAACTACATAATGTCCTAGGATGGTAAATTCGTGTGTCACTATATATCCCATAATAATAAGAATCATGTCAGATGTTGTTCTTATAATATATCTTTACAAATATATCTCTTGTGAAGGGGAAAATGATGTTGTCCTGTTTTAAGCTACATAAAGGAAGGTTTGATGCAAATCCATGAATCCCATATGATATAATCCAAGGAAATAATTGTGGAATTTTATTTTTGAATAGGTTTTTTGAGAAAGAACTCTTCACTGAGGATTGTTACATGGATATTTATCTCATGTAAGGAAATTATATTTTATATATTGAATTTATGAAATAGGTTTAAATGTAATTTAAGGGGGACTATATGTCATTTAGTTTAACGATATAATTAAAAAAATGACTTTTGTGCAATGTAGTATAATGTGGTAGGGTGAGGAACTTTATGTCATTCATTTTAAGTTCCTATGACTATGATCAATGTGAAGAAGGCTTTGTGTATAACTGGATTTTATTAAAAATGAAATTCTTGAGTCTTAGTGTCGATTCAATAAAGAAAATTTTATTTGAATAGATGAAGTCATGAATAGTAGGATGAGGTTAGTTTTTTATATGAATTAAATTTGTGGTTTGGTCCAATATAAATGATTTGGACATAACTATATATATGGACTTAACTTGAATTAATCCACACACAGCTCTTAATATAGGATTTTTTCATAAATGTGTATGGAAATAGGAGGAAACCTGACATGAATGAAAAAACACATAAACTAGGATAGTATAGAATATTATGAATGAAATATATCATTAACCATTATTCATATAAGAGATATGGAAACCACTATGTATCCTATAAGAATAGGAATCAATCCATATGTAGTTCTGGAAAAGGAGTCTCTATTTAGATCTGGATTATGTATATGAGATAATAAAATGGTTTTATCCTAGTGTAAATTTGTTGGTGAAGACCCACTGAAAACACGTAAGCTCTTACACTAAGAACTATTACATAGATATTTCTAATATAAAAGGGAATAAGTTCATAAAAAAATTTACCACTCAAGTTATTTTACACTGTTATAGGATGGATCATATGTTATATGAAAATGACATGAGTTTCATACATTTTATGGTCCTACACCAAGGAACTTCGTGTCTTGCAGTTTGTGGTCTTATGAATGGAACCATCTATAAGAAGTTTAAAGTCATTAAAAATGTACTTTCAAATCCCCATTTTGAAGTTATAAAAAGTATTTCTTTGAGAATAATTATGTTGGTGGTAGATATGGTATGATCTCAATCCATTATAATCATGGAGTAGGCATTCTTAGAGTAGAAATATTGTATTTTATATGGACCTTCCCATTTTACTCTAGATTTATAGGTTTCCTCCTAGGTATCATAGGTGTTATCATAGATAATACTAGTTCTACTTGGATGAATAATTATATGTGGACCTTCTTATGGAATTATCATATATTATTATTATTATTTAACTCAAGGATGTGAAGTGTGTGAAAATAATTTTCATCAAATTTCTCTAATTCCTCAAGTCAGAGTTGAGATTTCTCATTCCTAAACAACTGATCAAAAATGGAAATTTTAATTGAGGGTAATTAAACCTAAATGGGAAGGACTACCACTACAACATCTCAATCCCAACCTATTGACTTGGGTAGGGCCAAAATTCCACTAAACTTAGGTGAATCCCACAAACACTAGAGGATGACTATAAATTACAATGGTATATGAAATTATTATGGTGGTTTACTCTCAAACACAACATAACCAGAATTAGACAAAAAAAAAAATGTTATAACATAAATATGATGCATGATAGAAATCAACCAAACATAATGGATATAACATGACCAAGATAAGAGTTCTGATAGTCAATGATATATCATATAAGTTTGCAAAACCCAATAGCTCATAAAATTAATTAAGGTGCCACAATAAAACCACCCCAAACTCCACCCCTTAACCATATACAAAAACTTAAATGGATACATACCTGGAAAAGATAGGGGTCACCGGAGATGGAGGTCACGGGGTCGCCGGAGATAGAGGTTGCGGGGTCACCGGAGACGGAGGTCATGGGGTCACCGGACGGTTGGGGGTCACGGGTCACCGGACGGGGTTGCCGGACGGTTGGGGGTCGCCGGACGGTTGGGGGTTACCGGGGCTGGGGGGGTTAGGGGAAGAAGGGACAATGAGGGGGTCGCCGGGGCCGGGGGGGGGTTAGGGGAAGAAGGGGTCATGAGTGTTTGGGGGAAACTCGGGTTGGGGGTAGGGAAGGGTCTGGTTTTTTGAAATTTTTTTTGGGTTTCACGGCAGTTTATTAAAAACCACCGCGAAACCTTTCTGTAAAAATGTTTAGTGACAGTTTTGTGAACCACCGCCACTAAACCACCGCTAAAACCAGTTTTTATTGTAGTGACATCGGCTGCGTAATGCGGCGGGGCACTGTATGGACTGGTGGTGGTTACTGTAGGTGACTGTATGAAATGAATCGAACCTCCTATGAGCGGGTCGTCCATAGGAGGCGGGCTGACCCAGTCAGATTGGGTCGGGCCCAGGAAAAATGGGCAGGGTCCAGTAGAGTCAGGTTGGCCCTAGGAGAGACAGAATGGGTTGGGTCAGACCCAATAGGTTAGGCCAGATCCACCAGGTCGAGTAGGACCCACTAGGTTGGGTCAGACCCGATTTGGACACGGGGTGGTTGGACCAGGCAATGGTCGATCGTGGTGGTCGAACATGAGCCATGATCAACCGAGCTACCGTGACAGCTAGCGAACGGTCGACTGTAGCAATATCTCGAGCAACCATAGTGCGGTTGATCATGGTGGTCAATCACCGTGGTCAATGGACCAACTACACAGTTAGTCCATGACTCAGTGAACCCCATTCTAATTTTTTTAAATGGCCATAACTTTCAAACCGAACGTCCGTTTGATGATCCATTTATGGAATTGGGACCCTTAAGAAGATATGATCATTTAGATATATCCTAATTGTGTTTTTAGAGATTTGATATGACATAATTTCTTGAGGAGTGAGTCCTCCCAGAATGAGCATGCTTCGAGAAAATTTTTTTGTGGCTGATTGTGACCTAGAGACTGTGAGTCTTATGGAGACTTTGTGTCTTATAGAGAGTATGTGTCTTATAGAGACTGTGGGTCTTATGGAAATCATATGTCTTGTTGAGACTATGTGCCTTATTGGATTGAGTATATCTAGATGTTCTTGATATATTTTCTATAGAAATATATCTATTTGGAGCTGACTATGCATTCCTTTGTGGTATTCCTTAGTGGTATTCCTTTATGGATTTCCTTTGTGGTATTCCTTTGTGGTATTACGTCATGATATTTTCTTTATGGTATTCTCTTTATGGAATTCATTTTTGGTTTAGGGGTTCCATATTTAGTACTGTTTTACTCACCCCAACATGGTATTTGCCTGCACGTGTCGTGTCTTGTGCAGACGATCGAACATTGGATGGAGTTCTAGGTAGACCAAGAATAGGGGGTGCCTTATGAGACCGAATAATCTGAGGTGTGTTCCAAAATATTTTCAGAGGATAGTCCCAGTGACTCTTACTTTATAGGTTGGACTTATGGCTACATAATCTTCTTTTGGTGGACTTGTTTTGGGCCTATTTACTTTTCAGTACTTTCACTTTTGTACTCTAGTTGTGGGTTATAGTTGTTTTCATACATTGTTTACTTCGTGTTTTTATATTTCAAAATTTGTGGCTTAGATATGTGTGTGAATGTATAGGTACTTAAGGCTAATTCCTCCCATTTTTAGGATATGTCTCCCATCGTGTACCTAGAATTTATACCACCCCGGCTTCTATAGCTATATCTGCTCTAACCACTACTTCAGCTGTACCATATCCCACATGACATTTCGGTCTCAGCCTTCCTCAATCCCTTAACTATATTAAAAAAATTTATAAATCCCATAAGATTATAGTAGATGCCTCTTCTCCCCAAACTTCACCTTATCATGCTCCATTTATTAGAAAAAGAAAATACCACATTAATCTTTCCACCATTCTAGAATTTGATGACTCATATTATAATTAGGGACTCTGATAAGTCCTTACGTAACAAATTATTTTTTAATATCAATAAAATCTATTTTATTCATATTTTTTATCATTATATTATGTACTTTATTATCTTAATTACATTCTATTTTTTATTTCTACCCATACATTTTAATCTTCTTTTATGTAATAATCTAAAAAGGGGGAGTAAATCTATGGCATGATTTTTAACATGCTATAACAATTTATAATATTTTCAATATCCCTATAGGGTGTACTGTTTGTATTTATTTATGATGAATTGTTTGTAGTTATTTATGACATGATTTTTGATCATCAAAATGGGTGGATTTTTTCTTAATCTAGTAATTACTTGTTTTAATAATAAAAAAATCTGATTTATTTTATTTCTAATCAATTCTTGGTTTTATAGAAGTTAAATATTTTTCTTGGAATTTTGGAAATTTTTTTATGTCGATAAATTACCATAAATACTAAAAAGAGAACGTGATTCAGATGAGAAAAATCATATAATTTCTCAAGAAACACTAAGGACTTGATCGACCACATGAAGACTTTCTATCGACCATATGAAGGAATCTAGAGAATCTAAATTTCAAAAATAACTGGAGTGACTACTTGGAAAATGCATCAACTGTATGGACACTTGATCAACCATGATGGAAATATCATAAAGTACTCAAGTGACTAAAATACCAATTAGATTAATTACATATTATATCTTAGAGAAACTGCAACTGTCTTAGAATTTTCACTAAGGGTTGAAGCAGCCATATGACAAAGTGGATCGATAAAATTCCTATTCGACTGACCATGGTTGATTTATTATAAACTATTTAATTGAAGTCAAGGAAAGTTAAAGTTAAAAAATGGTATATCCTTTCTATCAGAAAATAAAAAATTACTAGAGTGATCACACATTGCATCCAATTGACAACATAATGAAGTAAAGTGCCATATGAAAATGTTGGGATTTTGGAAAACTAATGGAGCTTTTGTATGTCATCAAGCTGCTATATGATGTAGTGAAGTGACTACCTGATAATGTTGAAAATTGGATAAGTATTTTATTGAACATAAGTTTAGATAAATAGAGCACAAAAATTATCATGGGAATCCAACCAGATTTTTTGCTAATTTTTAGAGCTATTGTGGATGATTCGACGTGTTACACTTCAATAGAACATATCTAATAGTAGAAGTTATATTTTAATATAATATATTCTAACGGACTTATATACTAAACTAAATTATTATTTAAAGGAATTCAATGCATATGGATTTCACTTTGAGTAAAAGGATTCATAATTATGGATTTCCAAAAGATATTTTTGGAGGAAGACTTATTTTTATAGATGACTAAAGTCAGAGAAAGTAAGAAGGTTTTTACGAGTATAAAAAACATGAATTAGTGATCTGTTCTCACAAATACTATTATCTTTTTTCATCTAAACATTTTTATAAGATATTATAATACTTTTATATATTTTTTTCTCATCTCATAACCTAATTAATACACTGATAATAGAAGACACATTTGCATAACAACTGTTCTTCAAGATTTTTCTACATCGAGATTTCACTTCTCTCCCTCTCTCTTTATTTTTATCACATTTGAGTTATGCTTGAATTTTATATAAATATGTTAAATCATAAAATACTATACATAATATAATATTACTCAAATACTCTTACTTTATTTACTTCATAGTTGTACTCCCAAAACAACTGTGGAAGAGGTTTTGTATTATCCTCTACTGCCCTGTACACTGTTGTAACCTATACCCAATCCAGGTTATGGATAATATATTTATATTTAATAAACATGATTTATATGGAGTGACTCTTAAGTTAACAAGATTAGTTCTAGAATTTATAATAAACCTATTTCATTTTTTTAATTCTTCTATATGTTTTTAAATTTTTTCTTAATCTATTCTAATTTTTTTAAATCTATTTTGTGAAACTATACTTTTATAGATAGATTTTACATGTGATATTTATAATATTTAATGTAAGTAAAGAATGTAAAGAACCATATTTATCATACATAAAAATTACATCTTAATAGATGAATATTTATTACATAACATAATGATCCACGACAAAATATTTTCAGTATAGTTCCTTTGTAAACTTGGACACATAAAAAACTGGTCCATGAGTGAGTTACATAATCTCCCACTATTTTCTTCATAACTAGAACACTTATTATATATATAATACATAATACCATTAATAATAACTTAGAAAAAGGAAACATAATAAACTTTTATATCATATTCCTAGTAAGGGTAAATAAGAAAGATGTCAACATATCATGGGCATATGGGAATGAGAACTTGAGAATAGTATTTGAAAACCACAACTTTCATATCATAGATCATAAAATTGAGTCATGAAATAAATATTGGAAGTTCATAAGACATGAATAATAATGGAATCAAAGTACATAATACACAAGAACATAACATTGGCATAAGACATAGATTTGTGGCATACACATAATATTATAGCCAAAAGATTCAGGAGGTAGGCAGAAACCTGCTCCTAACATTTATTAAAAATAAGAAAAAGATTAAACAGTACAAATAAAATCAAAGTTAGGGAACTTTACACAACCTTGAGTAAATAGTTCCATTCCTATCATTACAAACGAAATCTTCAAAGAGATAAGACAAAATAAAGGACCAACAAGAACTCACTTCTTCAATCACCCTCTTTGATAAAGCATCTGCGACTTGATTCGCCTCCCAGTATACATGAGAGACATTAATACACAAACTTCCAGCAAGTATGAGGCAAGAAATACATGAAGGTAGAATCCTCCATGGAACATTATGGGATCTTTCTTTGAGAATCTGTATAGCAAGGGCCGAATCTGACTTATCCATAATCTATGCCAACCATAATGGACAATATACCTGATTGTTTTAATCATCACCCACAACTTAGCTTAGATAGAATAAGCATGACCGATATAATGTAAGAAGCAACCTTTTACAAATCGTTGATATGTTCTGAAGATTCCACCACATCCCGCAGGGCCAGGTGCGCCATAGGCTGCCCCATCGACGTTAACTTTTATCCATTATAGAATAGGAGGTATCCACCGAATAGAATTCACCATTTTTCTCTTCCTTTCCCTACCACTTACACCAAGAGATCTCAAAATAAGCAGGAAAAATATATCATTGTTCATGGATCCAGTTTGTATCCTAGAGGCCGCATGAATTCCACAATGAATATAAAGAATGCACTCACAAACAGTGGGATGTATATTGCTGAAAACAAGAGAATTCCGGGATTTCCATATGAATGAAATTACCGAAACTACAAAATAAAGTAGAAGAGCCTTCATATGTTCACTAAAATCGATCTTCAATGCAGAATTTAGCACCATTTCAAAAGAAGAGAAATCAATACAGTAGTTGAAAGTGGCCTGCACATAATCCCATAACCGAACATATATATTGCAATGTAGAAATAAATGCAATAAAGATTCATCACTGTTGATACAAAAATGACATACTGAGGCCAGAATTACTCCAGCTCGCTGCAAAACATACTGAACAGGTATCCTGTTCTTCTATATTCGCCAAATTAAAAGAAAGTCAGCAGGTGCAATATATGGCCTGAGAAGACCTGCCAGCCAGGAAGGAGTAGTAGAAGAAGCATAACAATATAGTTATAACATTCCTGGCTAGAAAATGAGCCATTGAGTACAGATTTCCAGATCAAAATATCAGAATCTTTATAAATATATCTGTCCATTTCCATCTGAAACTTACTCGGTAACATTTCACAAGCAGTCAAATTCCCAAGTAATTCAGAAATAGATAGACAAGAAAAGGCTGGTGGAATCTCCATATGATATTTTAGAACATTGTACAACCATGTAGTGTCCCAACAATTCAGATTAGAATCAAGAGAGACTAACCATAAAGACTGAGACATTATCAATGAGTAAGTGTACTTAATTGAGGACCAGACATAGGATTTTAAAAATCTGCATGTACCTTTTTGTAACCTGTCCACAAACCTACAAGCCAATAATTCTATA
This sequence comes from Viscum album, assembly GCA_963277665.1. Lineage (NCBI taxonomy): Eukaryota > Viridiplantae > Streptophyta > Magnoliopsida > Santalales > Viscaceae > Viscum > Viscum album. The sequence continues at coordinate 209,246,645 of OY728135.1, read as the reverse complement.
GAGAAATCAGGCTTAGATAGAAGATTCTAAGTGAATTTTTGGAGAAGGGCATCATTTAAAATTCTAACATATTTGACCCCCAAACCTCCCATATCTATTGGATTTATACATTCTTTCCAAGCAACAGTAACTAGTTTCCTTTCATGAATAGATCCAGTCCAAATGAAATTTCTAATCTTTCCAGTCAGTTATTTTTAACATTTGGAAAGGCCATCTATATATAGAGAAAGAATATACAAACATAGATGATATCACAGAATTCACAAGGCACACTCTACCAGCCTATGACATTGATTTACCCTTCCAGCTAGCAAGCTGATTTTTAATCTTAAGGGAAATACCTTCAAGATGGGCACACTTAACCCTACCCCAAAACTGCGGAACACCAAGATAGTTAAAAGGTAATGAACCTCTCTTAACTCCAAGTCTACTTGAAACTATATTTTGATTCATAACACCAATTCCTTCCCCAAAGACAACAAAAGACTTATTCCAACTAATGACTTGACCGATAACCTCTTCATAATGTGAGAAGATATTTTTAATGCAAAGAGTAGTCTTCCTGTCAGCCTTACCGAATAAAAGAATGTCATCAGCATAGAATAGATGCGAGGGAGTGAAGAGATTCCTACCTTCCCTCATTCTTTGATAGATACATGTGTTAACAAGGTCATGAAGACATACACTGAGATAATCCTTAGCTAAAGAGAACAGAAGTCCATAGATGGGATCTCCTTGTCTGACCCCTCTCATTCATTGAAAGAACCCCCTAGGGGATCCATTTATAAGAATGGATAGACGAGAACCTTTCAAAATAGAACTGGTCAATCCAATAAACCTTTCAGAGAAGCCATGCATTTTAAGAATTGAGAAGATGAAATCCCATTTTATTGTATCAGATGCTTTGGATATGTCAATCTTGAGGGCCATATTACCATGATAAACCTTGTTCCTCATTATGTTAATACACTCTGAAGCAGTGAAAAGGAAATTCTAAATTTTCCTCTCAAGTACAAAACAAAACTGTTTTGTAGAAATTAGATCCTTAGCAACATTCCCTAGATGGATAGCCATGATTTTACTGATTACCTTTGGTATAGAGTTCCCAATGGAAACATGCCTAAAATATTTAATATCCAGAGCACTATCCTTTTTAGGAATAAGGGAAATGAAATTATAATTCACCCCAAAAGGCATAAAGGAGTGAATAAAGAAATCTCTAACTGCACTAATAACATCATTCTGAACTATATCCCAGTAAAACATAAAGAATTTATTTGTGAATCCATCAGGGCCAGAAGTACTGTCCATGTTAAGAAAAAAAAAGTGCATAATGTATTTCTTTCTGATTTGGAACCTCAATAAGTTCCCTGTTCTAATTTTCATCAACAGTTGGATCAACACATTTCATAATCTTTTAAAGATTACTCTCACTAGAATTAGTGTATAATTTTTGAAAGTAAGAGGTCACCCCATTAACAATGTCAGTTTCAGTTGTCAGCATATTTCCATCAATATTCAAGGATATTAAACTTCTTCTGACCTTTTTCTTCTTATGAATTAGATGGAAAAACTTAGAATTCATATCACCATCCTTAAGCCACTTCACACTAAGCTAATTTCAATCCATATTTTCTTTCATAGTCAAAAGATTATCAAGTTTTGAAGCAGTATCCAATTCTTCTTGTGAAGGAATATCTTGTTGCATATTGTTATTCTGACAGCTTGAGAGATGAAGTTAAACTTATTTAATGTCCAAAGAAATTTTTGAAAAAGATTTTTTACTCGAGTCTCTAAGAATGCCTTTAACTGTTTTCAGTTTTGAAGAAAGAATGAACAAAGGACTACCAATTACAGCAGTTTTGCAGGCTTGAATGATAATCTCTCTACATCCAGGCATTACTAACCAGACATTGTTGAACTTAAAGGGAAATGGAGTCGACCTCAGACTGCTGAAACATAAATCAATCATAATGGGATTATGATCCAAATGGAATTTAGGAAAGGTTACTCTAGAGACCTATAAGTCATCACTTATATCATCCATTTTAATTAGACATCTGTCAAGTTTACTAGCCTGCCTCCCATTCAATGTGTATCTGCTCCATGTAAAGTCAGCACCAGAGATTGGAACTTCATTCAGCTTGCAATGATCAATACAAACTGAAAATTCATTGGCTGAGGCTCTACAGAAATTACTCCCAGTTTTCTCCTCAGGCCTCAGAACAGTGTTAAAGTCACCAAAAAGAATCAAACTTGAAGACAAATTACCAGATGTGACAAGAAGAGAATCCCATAACTCCCTTCTTCTAATATAATGATTAAAGATATATACAAAGGTAACATTGAAGCTTTTGGATTTAAAACAGCAAGAAAAGGTCACAGATTGTTGATCAGAAAGTAATTAGTCAATGAAAACAGTATTATGTTTAAGAACCCAAAGGGATTCATTACCATTCACTTTTTGATTGGCTGAAACTAATGAGTATCCTAAGTTAATCCACTTAAAACCCATCCACCTTTCAAAATTCATCCTTGGCTCAGAAATACCAAGAATCATTGGTTTATTGGTCAAAATAACATGCTTCAGGGATCTGACCGTGGGAGAATTCCCAAGACCCTGGAAATTCCAGAATAGAATCTTCATTGATTGGAGGACCTATGCTTAGTGCAGGGTCCAGTATAACTTGGGGGTAAATCTTCCTTAGAAACTGACATAATACTGCAAGAGGTGTCTTCATCCTTAATAGATTCAGAATCTCCATCCTTTGCAGATTCAACTTCAACATCAGACAAGGAAGTGAATCTGTTTGATGAATCAATTGGCCTTGTTAAGGTTGCAGGTAACTGTCTTCTTGCAACTTTTCCTAAAGGTACTTTAGCGAAATTTTTCCCTAAACCATCCATGTGATGGACCTGACTTTCCCCTTCAATTACAAAATCAGATATGACCTGTTTATTGGGTCCCTCATCCACTACAAGATTGAGACACACATCTGTGATAATCACAGGCACAGTGTCTTTGTTCTTGTTTATTCCATAAGTGATCACAGGTAAATTGTTTTGACTTTGATCTACTACATCAACATGAGAGACAACCTCAACATTTTGTCTATGATCATCACCTTCATTATTCCTACCTAAACACCATCTACTGATGGGTTAACATCATCTGTGATAATCCCAGGTAAAGAATCTTGATTCTGCTTCAATCCATCAGTGATCACAGGTAAACTATTTTGATTTTGATATGCTACATCAACATGAGGAACAACCACATCATTTATTTTCTGATCAATCACCTTATCAGTCAAGTCCTATTCATTTCTGGTGTTAATTTCAGATTTTGAAGGGGCTTGAACAGTTGTCTTTCGACGACAACTTTCAGTATCATGACCTCTAATATTACAAGAGGAACAAAACTTGTTTCTATTACATTCAGAAATCAAATGACCAAAGATTTGACAGTTAAGACAAAATTTGGGTTTCCTCTCATATCCTATTTCAAGATTAACACTATCACCCTTAGTAGTAAAAACTACCTCTTCCACTAGGTTGGTTGACATGTCAATCTCAACTAGGATCCTAGCATAGTTCCCAAAGTTAGGATTATCCATTTCTTTGTCAAGCCTTATGGGATTACCAACAGAAGAAGCAATATCCCTTAGAATATGTGGGTGCCAGTAAAGCCAACTCAGTTTATGTATATGAATCCATACCTGGGAAAAAGTGTTTTTTACCAAGCTGGGGTTGAAATTTCGGTCCCATTCATGAATGCGAAGGAATACAGGTTGTAGAGGAAGATATCCCATACTCCAGGAATGCCTTTTACATTAATCAGAAGGGAAGACCACATAATAGAAGCCCCTTCCCATTGCTGTCATCTTCCAATCGCTGAAGCCCCAGACCTCAGCCAACTTCCCCATCAGATCATGGAATTTCCAAGGCCGAACCCCTTTCGATACAACAACCCGAGCGATGATGGAAAATTTACACAACTTCACCCTTTCTTCAACAGCAGCTTGATTTGCCGCTACATGTGCAATCCGAACTTTCTTTATAATCCTCCCATAGCTACTAGCCTCACAGTCTAGGAAGGAAAATCCCCCAGCCTATTTCGCAACCTCCGCGAAGCTCTTTCAATGGCTTCAGATCACCTTGCCCGCTTTTTCAGATCTTTTCCGCACACAAAGACTGAATAATTCAACATGACCCATACAATCCATATATAACCCTATGTACATGAAATATAGGTTCATGCATAAAACTCATAACATATAATCAGGTTCATGCATAACATTGTGAACATGTAATCAGGTTTACACATGTCATATTTTCTCATCATTTATTCACATTTACCTAATGTATTGGAGGGATACATAGGTCTCAAATGTCACATAATCCCTGAATTCATGTTCCAAAAGATCATAAAACATTCATAATATTATAACCAATGAAAATAAATGGTCTTTTTAAATCATTCATCATATGAAAACCCATGAAAATAAATGGTATTCTTAAATCATTCGTTTTATTAGAACCCATGAAAATAAATGGGATTCATAAATCATTCATCATATCATAAACCATGAAAATAAATGGGTTTCATAAAAAATTTAATCATATCATAAACCATGGAAAATAAAAGTGTTTCATAAACATTTCATCATTTTATCATATAATAACTCATGTAAAAAGAAGAGAGTTATAAGAATTTTATCATAGTATAAGCTATAGAAAAGAAACAAGTTTCATAAAAATATTATCATCATAAACATAAACAATTTAGATAAATAATAAGAATGGTATCATTGGATCATATCCCCTATAAATAATAAGTAATATCAAAGAATTTAATCTTATATGGAAAATGATTTTGAAAGATCACTTGGAATATTTATTAAGGAAAATATTTTTTCAACTTTGAATTTTTTTTAAAAACATAAAATAATTGAAATATTTTTCTTGGAAAATAAACTAGAAAAATTATAAAGGAATATTAATATTAAATACTGGTCTTGATGGTGGGAAATTCCAATCATGATGTACATGTTAAACCAAACATTCCTTTCACATTTTTTTATAAAATCCAAATGAGAATTGTTTGTAAAATGAAATGAATATTCCTTTCAAGTCATTTTTTAAAATTTAAAACATGTGAAAAAATGTATTTAATAAATCATTTTGATAATTTTGAATTTTTTTTTGAAAAAATCTTTAGAAAACATGATTTTGGAAGAAAAATTATTTTCCATCAAAAAGAGAAATAAATTTGGTTTTCATTAAAAGAATTATTTTGGAATATTAAGTACATTAAGAGAATAAAATGAATGAAAAAAATGAATTATATGTAAATAAAAGAGTATAATAAAATTATTGTGTTTCTTGTGATATGGATTGTAATATTTCATCATCAAAACCATAAACATAAATAATCCCAATAAACAATGATAGTGTAACATCAAACCTTTAACATTTTGGTATCTTTTGAATTATAGGCCCCATTAAATAATAAAATCAAATAAAAAATTTAATACCATTAAAATAATTATATTCATATTATAAAATTTCAAAGGGGTAACATATATACCTCATATAACAAGATATTTTCATAACATAACTTATGTCCCAAAAAAGAAAAATTGAGACAAAAATCCCTCATGACTTTGTGAATCATAAACTCCATGAGATAGGGATACAAAAATGGATATTTAAATCCATATAATTTTCATGAGAATAATTATAAAATAAATTCATGTAAAATATCTATACACCATATAAAATAAACACATGGTTAATATAGAATGTGTCTCACAAAAAATAAAAGTGAGACATAAATCCCTTACAACTTTAGTAATATCTTGAGTCGTAAGACCCATTAAAGAATAAAATCAAATGGAAATTTAGATATCATGAAATGAATTATATTTATGATATAAAATTTCAATGTGTAATTATATAAATCACAAAAAATAAGTTAGTAGTGAAAATGACATAAGTCTACCATAAATAAAACAGAGACTAGAAATACCTTACCTTAAGTATCGACTTCCTTAGTACACATTTCAAAACATTCTATAATAAATATAAGTGTAATATAAATATATTATAGAACCATAATAATATTTATCATACCATATATGATTTAATTATTACATTTTATTACTTTTTTATCAATAATTCATTGTTAAAATCATGTTTTGGGTAATAATTGATTTGTTTTTTGAGCATGTTTTGATTTGTTATTTTTAGTCCTATTACTTTGATAATGGTTAAAAAATATCAATAATTGTAACCAAAATATAAATATCATATATATTCAATATATATTCATTTATTATAATCCATAAAATTTAGATATAGAAAATGAAATACACCGCTCATGGAGACGGTAGGCCGTACATACACACAAATAGTGTCTCCATTAATTTTCTTGACGAATGAAATTAAATAAAGGTAAATATTATATTTACATTAAAGAATAATTTTTATCTCATATATATCACATATATTCATTAAATATCCTCTAATTACCATCCATTAAAAGAGTTAGTGAAAAATGAATCACATAGCTTCGCGAGGAGGTAGTCCGCCGTTCACGTGAACAATGTTATTATTTTCCCAAATGGATTGGAAAGTAAGAAGGTATAAGTAATATATTTATTAAATAATTATAATTATGTTAAAAATATGATATATTTTTATTTAATATATCATTATTATCATCTAAATAAATCAAAAATTAAAAACACATCACATTGGTTCATGAGAGTCCGCCGTACACACAAGCAACATTATTTTTTCCCAAACTGTTTTTAGGTAAGAAGTTAGATGTTGTATTATAATTATAGAGGTATAATAATATTATAAATATCATATATAAAAATAAATCCATAATTACATCCAGTTGTGAGAGGCGGTGATGGAAAAAAATAACATTGGTTCATGAGGCGGTAATCCTCGGTACACCTGAATGATGATTTTGTATCCCATTTGATGGAAGAGGATAAATATTTAGGTTATTACATTAACATAATTAAATATTATAATATTTAATATATTTATGTTTTTATATCATCATGTTTTAGTGATAATTAAAGGAGTTGGAGGAATAAATAAAATAAAATGCTCTGTTAAGGATGTTACCTCTTCTTTAGACAACTTATTTTGGTTTGAACAAAAAGGATTATTAAGTTGGATTTATGAAAAAATAAGTCTTATAGGATCTAATTAGGAATTTAAGGAAGTTATTTGGTTAGTTCATGGTCGAACCAATGGGTTTTTAAGTGTGAATAATAGGGGAGTGGGGGTAACATTATATAAGTGAGGTGAGAATAAGACTTGTAATTTTTGAAAAGAAAAAGGTGTACCCACATTTTTCACATGAAAAAAAGGATCCAAAATGGGAAATTATAAAAAATTAAACTTTATAAGGTAAATATATTTCCATAAAGTGGGTTTTTAAAAAATTTATAGTTTATTTTACCCCTTATCTTTTTTTTAACCCCAGGTAAACCCATTTTCACCTCAACTGTGATAATCATTTTTTACTATGTTACTATTCATTATGGTAAAAAATTTATTTTACCTTATTATATAATATAAAATTTTCTTATTCCAAATATGGAATATATTTTTCTAAATTCCATTAATAGAAGTGGAAAGAATTCATTCAAAATTAAACCAGCAGACGCGATGAGAAGCAGTTTTCCAAAGAGAAAATGTTCAAAAGTTTAAAAAATTTTATATCAAAATTGAATATGAAATTTATTCCAATGAACTAAATTAGATTAATATATATATATATAAATAAATATATAATTTAAATAATTTTACTTTTAAAACCGTCTTATTTTTTTATAATTTTTTAAATTCTTTAAAATAAATGACAATTTTTAATAAAAACGAGTATTTTTTACTATTAGTCGAAAAATTTATCTTTTCATAAAAGTTACAAAAATTCACTCCAAGATTATTTTTACATATATATTTAAAAAATAAAGTTTATTTTATCAAATAAATTTTCTTAAACTGGTAAAAATTACTTTTATTATTTTTTCACAAAATAAATTAAAAACATTTTTTTGGAGAATATAATATTTGTGTAACATATAGAGACTTTTATAAAAATTAACTATAATTTTATCAATATGTTTTCTTTATATAAAAAAATTATACTTAATGTTTTCAAATTAGTTATTACTATTTAAATCTCTATGTTTAACATCTAGTTTATAATAAAATTAATAATATACTGTTGTTTGTTAAAACTTGGTGTCGTGTGAAACACAAGATAAACTCAGTGTTATGTATAAAAGAAGATAAAATTAGTGTTTCATTTAATAAAAAATATCAAAAAGATTAAATTTATTTAAAAAATAACATTTCTCAAAATATTGGTTGTTATATTCTAACAATGATTAAATAAATTTATCCCTTTAAAATTTTCACTTTGGTACCAACAACTATGGATACTTATGCCTAATTCCACCCTCATATTCCCACATAAATTATTCAAAATGGTAGTTTTTACATAAAACATTGACCATGTGAGTGGTCTTTTTTCATAAAAATTTCTCTTTATGATCCATAATCTCTATTGGTTGTTTCTCATAATAAAGATCAATCTCCAAAGGTATGACCTATGAGTTCGGTACATGTGAAGTACTGAGAATTTACTTCCTTAGTAGAGTTACATGGGACACATCATGAACTTATGATAGATTTGGTGGAAGCACCGACTAACAGGATACCATCCCAATATAATCAATAATGTCAAAGGGACTGATATACCTATGGGTTAGCTTTACTTTATATAATAAGTACAATTTCATCCTTTATTCATACATAAATAGATTTCCATATCATATCTTACTCAAAGAAATGAATATGAATTTATTTTGCCTGAATCACTAATGGACCACATAATCCTTAATAGAATGATAAGTCATTACTTATATCTCTAGTTATCACCACAAAAAAATAATTAGAACAAGTTATCCAATATGAATAAATATTTATATATTGAAGTAATACATTAATATCTAAAACCTCATCTAAAGTTAAACTTTAATTATTATATAAATAGTTGACCTTACGACCCTTCCAAAATTCAAAATTTATAATAACGGTCACTAAATATCCTAAAATTAACTTAACAATAATCTTACAAATATACTTAAGTATATCTTAATGGTCATATAAAAAATATGTGAATACCATGGTCATATATTATCCTAAATCTTGGTAATAACCAGAATTACCATAAAACCTCAATAAAAACATGCATTCTTCTTCATTCCTTGAATAAAAACACAAATTATAGAATATATTCCATAAATATAAAAATGATAAAACTCCATCAAGGATAATATAAACCAATTCATCACCAAATAATTTATTAGTCTTGAGGTCATCAGTATTATCAAATTTAGTTTATTTATATCCACTATATATTTATCCATACATCGTTATCTCAACATCAGGAATATATCAAGGGATATCTTCTATTAATCATGTGTTTTCTTTAAAATATCACCTTGTCATTAAATCACTTTTCTAGGTCATCAGTATCATTCAACATACTATGTAAAATCCTTAATTTTAAACTTCTATAGAACATTCTTTATATATATTTCATGATTCACACCACATAATTCTTGAATTCCAATCCATAAACACTTCAATCATTACTCCTCATTCTTAAACCATTAACCAGGCTTCATCATATTATTCCTTAATACCTATTTCCTAAAATATGAAATATAAATCATGTATTAACATTCATCAAACTAAATATAATAATACTTCTTACATTTAACATAAAAAATATTGTTAGAAAAAATCATACATTTCATATTTCATTCGTATTTTATTCATCATAAACAAAAAAACCTTTAATAGTAGCACCTTTTTTATCATCTTATTGAGTACCCCCTTGGATAACATTATTCTTATCCATTTATTTAACTAAAAATTTAATTTTTCCTTGAGAATTACTTACTATATGTCCTTATTTTCTACACTAAAAACATCTTATTATTCATTTGAGACATTACTTGGAGCACTTCTTCCAACATTCTCAAAATATAGAAAACTTAATCTTCTTTCCTCCATGGTCTCCACTACCTAAGCTCTTAGAAAACTCTACCCTTCCCTTATTTGGTGAGTCCAAGAGTTGGTAATCATATATTTTAATTAATAATTAGTAATAATCAAAATATCCTTCACTTTACATATAATTCCATTTGGTTTCTTATCAACACATTTTCCATCACATTCAAAGTTAACCTAGTTCCTTCTGGTTCCTAATATTGACTAAAACAAAAAATAATACTGTGAGAAACAATATTTATAGTGTAAAAACACATAATCATGAAAATAACTTATTGGATGTCTAAATAATAAAACCTTTATTTAATCTATGACACCTTGGGTTTAACCTAGGTCATTCATGATCATCATCTATTTAAATCCTTCATGATAGTTCATAAATATTTTGTGAATTTCTAAATAATATCCCCCAGGAGTGTAAAACTAAGTGTGAATCAAGGATTATTTTCATGTAATAGGTGATGATTGATTCTTGATCAATGCACCTTATTTGGAGTTATTACCCCTAGGCACCTTTGGGTTAGAGGCACATCCACTTATAATATCCAGACAAGGTTGTAATTTATTAGAAACCACTCAATACATCCTTTACCAAAATTCCAAGACATTTTCCTATACTTTGAATCATAATTAGACTTATAATTATACATATACATAGGAATATATTTAGATATATCCCTATACATATCCTTAGATATATCCCTAGACATATCCATAGGAATATCACTAAAGTTTTCTCATCCTAGTTTATAAACGTTAACTAAACCTTACACCGATACCCACTCTAAAGACCCAAACTTCTCTTAAATAAATATTATATCTTAATATATGAATTTTCATTAAATAATGTAAAAATACATACTAGAATCATTTAAGTATATTGGATTTAGAAACTTGGACACATAAATAACCAGTCCATAAGTGAGCTATATCATCTCCCACTATATTCTTCATAACTATAACCTTTCTTAGATATATCATACATTGTACTTTTTATCATAACCTGGGGAAATGAAATATAAGAAAGGGTGAGATAATAAGATCAATATGGATAAATAATGGAGATATCAATATATCACGAGCATAAGGGTATGAGAATATGATAATAACATTTAAAAACCGTACCCCACATACCATATATCATAAAATCGAGTCATGGAATAAATATTTGTATCTCATAAGACATGAATCATAATGGAATCATAGTACATAATCCATGATAACATAAAATTTACATAAGACATATATTTGTGGAATGAACATAAGATTATAACATTTTGAACATATATAATTATAAACAGGTTCACTCATTAAGTTAAGTACATGAAATAAGGCCCTCTCATAAACTTATAGAAATACAACTAGATCCATACATAACCTTATGTACATGAAAGCTATGTCCACACATAACAATATAAACATGTAATCAGGTTCATGCATAAAATTATAAACAAGTAATCAATTTCATGAATGTCATATTTTCTCACGATTTATCCATATTTACCCAATGAATTAGAGGGAAATATAGGTCTCACCAATCATATAATCCATACATCTATATGCCATAAGATCATAAAACATTCATCATATCAGAACCCATGAAAATAAATTGGCTTCATAAAACATTCATCACATCAGAACCCATGAAAATAAATGGGCTGCATAAATCATTCATTATATAAGAAATCATGAAATGAAATGGGATTCATAAGTCATTCATCATATAATAACCCATGAAAAGAAATAGTCTTCATAAAAAATTTCATTATAGCATAACCCATATAAAATAAATGGGTTTCATAAACATTTCATCATTTCATCATAACATAACCCATGAAAAAATAAGTGGGTTTCATAAGAATTTTATCATGGTTTAAACCATGGAAGAGAAATAGGTTTCATAAAAATAAACCATTCAGAGAAATAAATTGAATTTTTTCCTTGGATCATATCTCTAGTAAAGTATAAGTAACAGAAAAGGATGTCATCTTAGATGGAAAACTATTTTGAAAGATCACTTTGAATATTTATTGATGAAAACAACCTTTAAACTTTGAAGATCTCCTTTTATAATATAAAAAATTTTCAAAATATTTTTCTTTACAAATAACCTTGAAAACTTATAAAGTAATCTTCAAAGTATATAATGGAAATGATGGTGGGAAATTCTATTCATGTCATACACATTAAAACAAAGATTCATTTTAAATTTTAGTAAAACCCAAATGAAAATTGTTTGGAAAATGACATGAAGATTCCTTCCAAACATTTTGTAAAAATTAAAAGATGGGTAAAAATGTCATTAATAAATCATTTGGAGAATTTTTTAAAATATTTTTAAAACCTTTTTTTGAAAACAAGTTTTAAGAATAAAAAATATTTTTCATCGAAAAGAAAAATAGATCTAGTTTGATGTAAAAATATTATTTTAGAATATTAAGTACATAAAGTGAGGAAAATGAAGGAAACTTTTTTTTCTAAAGAAATAACTATATTATAATAAAATTTATGAGTTTATTGAGAAATGAATTATAATATTTCATCATCAGACACATAAATATAAAAAATATTAATAAATAATGAGATTGTGATATCAAAACTTTAACATTTTGGTATCTTTTGAATTATAAGTACCATTAAATAATAACATAAAATGAAAATTTTAATAAAAAACGAGATTTATGATATAACATGTCAAATGGGAATTATATACACCACATAAAAAATATAGGTTCATAATGTAGTGACCTCGACCCCAGTAGCACCAATCTGGTGCCTTACCTTATTACATTGGAATAAGATACAAGGAATAAAATCTTGAAAGATAGAACAATTTAGAAGTTTTGGAGAACCAGATACATACATGATACCCATTTTAAAATTGTAATATAAAATAAAACACAATACATAATAAAAAAAATGCTCAGTATCCTAGAAAACTCATTCAAATGATTCATCATCATAACCTGGGGAATGAAAACAAAATAAGGGTGAGATCAAATGATTAGTAAGTGTTAAGTATAATTGAATATATCATGAATAAATAAGAATAATAAACACGGAAAGGTAAAAAACTAAGCACATAGTCCATTTAAATAAATGAAATGAAAATGAAATACATCTAGAAATAATATCATAGTAAATATATTTTGGATAACAATAACTGAACTCTTAATAAAAGAAATTATTAATTATCAAATTTAATGTTTCCTAGAAACATGATACCTTTATCATCGAGAAATTTCATATGATTTTTTATAACATACTACTGTCAAGACATTTCACAAGACAGTTTAAAACATACTGGTTATAAACGCATACGGTTTGTCCAACTGATTTTGTCTCATGAGACTACTGATTCATCAAGGGGAATGAATTAATCAGTACAAAACCCATGTATTACGTATACAAATCATTTCTTATATATCAAATAATCTATTTAATTTATAAATAATGTGCCTTATTAAATATTTGTATTGAGTAAAGGATATAGATTTATCAATATTTACCTAGTTAATACAATAACTTTCAACATAAACACTGTATGTAAAAATGGTATACAGTTTAATAAATAATCCTCTAAATCACAAAATAAAATGTATATTTAATATAAATTTAATTTCTGATGAATAATTATTAAAATAAAGTGATTGTTTCAATATAAAGTTAACAATCACAAAAGAAAGTGAGATTGAAAAATAAATCTTACGATTTGGTAATTTTCAAGTAAAATATCCTTGGATGAAATAATTCAAATTAAAACTTAAAATAAAATTAATAATGAATTATTCATGATACTACATGTTATAAGGTCTGTATATAAACCTTTTTAAAGAATATAGGTTTATAATATAATATACGTCTCAAAGAAGAAAATTGAGATAAAGATCCCTTACCTTACACTTCCTTTTGGTTGGACATTCTTTAACCTCCTGTATAGTTGTTTAAAACATGTTATTAAATTATTAAATAACCATATTAATATTTATAATATCATATATGATACTTTTATAACATATTATTAACTTTTACTTAATAACATTTCATTATTTTCATTGTTTCAGGTGTTAATTGCCCGATTTTCTCATTTGTGTATTATTATGAATGTTTCAGTTCTTTTGTATGTTATATAGTTCTATAATATAAATAATAATAATTAAATAATTATCATATTTTTACATAAATTTTATTTTTTAAACCAATCATTAATTATGATTATGAAAAATGAAGTACGTTACGATTATGGAGATGGTTGGCCATACATACACATGAATAACGTTTCCAATTTCCAATGATCATTATGGAATAGAGGTAAGAAATATTTTACCTTAAAATAATAATAATAATTTCATATATACCATATTATTTATTTAAATATACATACATATATCATCAATGTGGTGTGGTTATGAAAAGAGAGTCACATAGCTTCGTAAAGGTGGTAGTCCACACGTGCAGGAACGATGTTATCATCTTTAAACATAAAAACATAAAATTATATATTATCTTTAAATAATTATTATTATTAAATTAATAACATAATTATGTTATCTATATCATATATAATCATTTAAATTATTCCTTATCACATTCCATGTAAAGTGTTAGTGAAAGACGAATCACATCACTTTGCGAGGCGGTAGTCCACCGTACACATGAGTAACATAATTGTGTCTCTTATATAATGGAATGTAATAAGGTATATATATTATATAATGAATAAATAAGTATATTAATGTATAAAATATCATATATATACTTTATATCCATCTTCATACCCAACCGTGATAGGTGGTAATGTAAAAATGAATGACATCGGTTCACAAGGTGGTAGTTTTCCGTACACATGAACGATGATTTTGTAAACCATTTTAAATAAGTGGGTATTGTTTTAGATCATTAACATATTATAAAAATATCCCATTATATTTAAGATACTATATATTGTATGAGGTGGCGAATGAAATAAAATAAAGATGCTCATTGAAGACCATTACCTCTTCTTCAGGCATCCTCCTTAGGTTTGCACTAAATCCTTCCTTGGTTAGTTTTCTACCCAAAATAAGGATTATATGATGAGTAGATGGATGTTGGAAATTTATTTGGTTAGTTATTGGACAAACCAAATAGTTTTAATGGTGTAAAGAAGGTGGGGGAGTGAGTGCTCTTTTATAGTTGAGGAGGAGTGACATTCTTATAAATACTCAAAACTTTTCACTATTGGGAGGTCAATATCACCTCAAGTAGATCCAAAATTGATAATTAAAATGGTTGGGGGATTATTTAGCCCATAAAATCCTCAAATTAATAATAAAATACATTTTTTTAACATTTATTTTCTCAAGTTTTAAGTTTCATTATTTTTTCCATTTTGGTTTCTCACTACGGTAACTAATATTTTAAACCTAGGTAATTGATACATTAAACCTAAAATAAAATAAGCATTATTAGATAATTTAAACTCACTTATTATAAATATTATATCTGAATTATAATATATAAATTCTTTGTGTGTTGGAAATTAATTTTAACACAAGCGCATGTAACGGAAAAAAACATTGTTTTAACCTTAACCGTGCTAATAGAGTTTTTACCATTTAGGGGTCAATATATGCATTATAAAAGATAAATTGATCCATTAATGTAACTTATTAGGTATTTATTAACATTAAAAAATTACTTGGATAAAGATAGTATTTTTATTAATTTTAAAACATTTAATAATATATCATTTATTTAAAAAAACATTAATATCAATTTTGACATTTTTTATTTAATTTGAATTTAAAAATATCAATAAATTGATGGGATTTAAATATATTATATTAAAAAATTTTAAAAAATATATATTCGTCTAAAAAATTAATGGAACACAATAATTCATTCAATTTACTTCACTTTTAATATTTTTAGTTTCATTTATTTAATTAAATTATTAACTAAATAATTATTGTATTGGTATTTCTTAAGAATTTTAAGTAATTATTTCATCTTTAAAAATTAAATATAAATTATTATTATGAAAAAATTATTTATCATTCAAAATAATATCTATGTTTTATAGATAATAAAAGTAAGAAATGTCCTTTTTTTGTCATTTTCTTTACTTAACTTATTATATAGGACACTTTCATGGAAAAGTTTCATAAAAGCTAATAAAATAGATCCTATAGTAATAAGGTTTGTAATATGTCCATAAAATGGGTGTTTTACAAATTGGTAAGTCATTTTAACCCTAAAATTATTAGTTTAATCCCTCGATAAACCCATTTTTACCTTAACTACAATAATTAATTTTTATTGCATTCACTATTCATTTTAGTCAAAAAGTAATTTGAAATTTTTATAAATTATTAATTATTATTTTAAAAAAATATGTAATATTTTTTTAAAAATTAAATCTATAGAATTGTAAAATTTTATTTTAAAATTAATCCTGCATACGTGATGAGAAATTGGGTTTTTAAAGAGAAAATTTTGAAAAGTTAATAAATTTTTTATATCTAAACTCAATATAAAAATGATTCAAATGATATAAGTTGAATTAATTGATATAAAATTAAACTAATTTTATTTTTAAACTAATTAAAAATATAGTTTAACATTATAAATAATTTAAACTAAAAGGTAGTTTTCAATTAAAATTCCGTATTTTCACTATTAATCAAATAATGAAATATTTCATAAAATCACAATAAATTAGTCTAAGATAATTACTGTATTACAATTTCAAAAAAAAAGTTTATTTTTTCATATTATTTTTTTAAAAGTGGTAAAACTAATTTTAAATTATGTTTGCAAGGTGTGACTAAATAGTGTTTTGTTTAAATCCAGTGTTGCGTGCATCACAAACAATCAGCAAAATTAAATTTATTATTAAAGAAATATATTTTAAAGTGTTGGGGTGTTACATTATACCAACCTTAGATAAATTTCATCCTCTTAATTTAAAATGTATCTTAGTAATCAAGGGTTTGATATTTTAAAATACCTTTATTGAAAAAGCCACATTGTAAAAGGTTTAATAATATATCCTCTTAATAAGGGAGAAAGGGAAGTATAAAGGCCATATAGAATAATCAAATAACTAGGTTTTAGAGTAGGAGAAAATGTGTGGGAAATTAAAATATGGGCATGGGAGAGAAAACTAACTCCCAAATATTGATGGAGAGTGATATAGAACATTGATCACAAGAAAGTGGGTGATCGAGAGAAGGTTAACAACCACAAAACCATAAACCAAATAGGTGTGAAAAAGGTCATTGATATCATCAGAAATTATGTAAATAAGAATTTTTTTTATTTCAATATCATTTTTCCTGAAGTTATATATTTATTTTATAGTCTAAGAATATAATGAAATTTAATTACTTGATATGTTTCTATTTCATAAGAATAATTTCATCCTTTGGTTATTTTTAAATTCATCCCTTACTCTAAGAAATGAATATCCAAAAATGAATTTTTTGATTATTTAAAGCACTAAAATTTCCTTTTAACAGATCATAAGATCCGTAAAATAGTGAAAATCCTTTACTTTTGTTTCCAAATATTTTCCAAAATCAATATGGTTCGATCAAGTTATCCAGTATGCCTAAATCCTTATATAGTGAAGTGATACATTAGTTTCTAGAACCTTATTCAATGTTCAACATAAACCATATTAGAAATGGTTAACCTTATAACCTTTCCAAAATATCAAGATCCAAAACTTAATAAATAAGGTCATTGTATTTTCAAAATGAACTTACCATTAATCCCATAAACAATATGAAGTATCCCTTACTCATCACATACCAAACATGTGAATACCTTCATCATGTATTCTCTTGAAACATGGTAATAACATGGATTATCATAAAAAATTATCAAAAACATTCATTCTTCCTTATTCATTAAGTAAAACATTGATTATTAGATATATTATTTAAATCAAAAAATGTTGTCAACCCCATTAATGATAGTATAAATTACTTTTTCAACAAATAATTAATCAGTTCTAAGTTAGTCAACACAATTAAATTTAATTTATCCATATAAATAATCTATTTATCCAAAAACCACTATATCAACATTAGGAACATATTAAGGGTTGCCTTTCCCTCAATCATTTGTCCAAGAAGTTCAACTTTCCACAATATCACTTTTCTTGGTCATCAATATTGTTCAACATATGCTTTGAAATACTTACTAAAAAAGTACTACAATACAATCCTTATACATTTTATGATTCTTATAATGATAATATTATCAATAAAATAATTTTAAAACATATTTCTTGGATCGAAATTCACAAGAAAATTAATCATTCTACTTCGTTTTTATGAATAACATATTATTGACCTTGATCACTTATCTTCTTCTAAGGTATATTATATTAATGATTGAGGAATTGATTTTTATAGTTCCCCATATCCTTATAGTGAAATAATTTCACATTGGAAATTTCTTTCTTTCCCTTGTAGTCAGAAGATTGGTGGCCTCTTTTTCTCTACACTTATTTAAAACTCTCATTCACTTCATGAAAGTACCCGGGTGTTTCTTTTCACAATTATCACATGCAGGAAAATAAATCTTTGTCTTCTTCCATTTTTCTATTTTTTATTTTTCCATCCTCTTACTATTTTTATTCCCTTATAATTCTACTTAGAGAATTATTTCTCTATCTTGATAGTATATAAAAAATTTTCATCATATGATAAAAATGTTTTAGAGACCAGATCCCGCTGAATACTTGGCTTAATCCCTTCAAATAAATGGCATATCTTTCACTCCATGTTGTATATATAATATGTAGCATTCCTATCCATCCTTGTAAATATATCATCATACTCAGTAACACATTATTATTCCTTTTTATTTAAGATTAGGAAATTTATATTCATTTTAGTTTGTTTCTCATGAGGGAAATATTTTTCAAATAATTTATCCATAAAATATTTCCATTCTAGATCAACAAATACCATTTATCAACATTACCTTTTAGACAGTACACTAAGAGTGTAACTTTTTCCTTTTCATCACATCCCAAGGATATAAATATCTTTTACCTAGACTTAATCCATTACTCAGATATCACTGGATTAGTAATACCACTAAATAATGGGGAATTATATTGTATAAAGTGATCCAACATAGAATAATCTTGTTGTGGGATAGGTTTCTCCATCTAGGAAAGGTTATTTATCATAACCTGATTAAGCTACCACAATATAGATATAATTTTCTTAGTTACAATGAAAGTTGTATTGGATTTCTTATTAGTTCAATTTCTATATTTTCCATGAGTATTTATACATT
Organism: Viscum album; assembly: GCA_963277665.1. Lineage (NCBI taxonomy): Eukaryota > Viridiplantae > Streptophyta > Magnoliopsida > Santalales > Viscaceae > Viscum > Viscum album. The sequence continues at coordinate 209,227,232 of OY728135.1, read as the reverse complement.
TATTCCTTCTAGGTATAATTTCTAAACAATTACACACACTATATTAGATTATAACATTATGTAACAAAATGTATACTCCAAAAAATAGTAAAATACGTAACATAAATTGAAAATTTTATGCATAACTAATCTCATAATAATAAGCATGTATTCTTTAAGGATATCCTTATTTTAAAATCCTTTATAATGATTTGAAAAGAAAATATAAATTATCCTAAGTATATCCCCTTCTTTGGAGTTATTACCCTTAGATACCTCTATTTCATAACTACATCCACTTATAGTATATAGAGAGGGATGTGTTGTTAGGAAACACCAAATAATATCTACCTTAAATTTTTTTAAGATTCTATTATATACATATAATCAGTCTATCATAGGGTTATTTTACATAATATATATTTTCTTAAAACTAGTTCCAAAGGTTTCTACTAAACTTTCTTTGATTCCAACTATAGTGACCCCGACCCCAATAACCTAGAGATAGTGCCTTTCTTTTTTTACATTGATATAAGATACAAGGAATCACATCCATAAGGACTGAATAGATTAGAAGTTTTAGATAACCATATACAAACATGACACCCATTTTACATTATGAATAGAAAATGAAACATAGTACATAACAAAAGAAAATACTCAACATCCTTGAAAACTCATTCAAAGGATTTATCTTCATAACCTGGGTAAAGTAAAAAAATTATAATGATATAAAATTATAATTAAGAGTTAATTATAGAGAAATATATCATGAATAAATAATCATAATAAATATGTCAATGTAAATAACTGATCACATATTCCATTTAAATAAATGAACTGAAAATGAAATGCATTTAGAGATAATATCATAGTGAAAATATCCTCGATAATAATAACTGAACTCTTAATAGAGGTAATGATTAATTATTGGATATCATGTTTCCCCAGAATAAGATAAATTTACCATCAAAACCTTTCACAAGATTGTTTAGAACATTCTACTTTCAATACCTTTCATAAGACAATTTAAAACATACTGGTTACAAATGCATAGGGTTTGTCCAACTGGTTTTGTCTCATGAGACTATAAATTCATAAAGTGTCTTGCATTAACCAATACACAACCCATGTATTTCATGAAAAAATCATTCCTTATATATCTAATAATATATTTAATTCATAAAAAATGTACCTTATCAAATATTCGTATTGAGTAAAGGATATAGATTTATCAATATTCCCCTAGTTAATCAAATAAATTTCAAAGTAAACATTATATGTAAAAATGGTATAAAATTTAGGAAATAATCATATTAATCACAAAATAAAATTTATATTTAATAGAAATTTAATGTCCAATTAAAAATTATTACAATAAAGTGATTATTTCAAGAGAAAGTTAACGATATCAAAATAAAGCGAGTTTGCACAATAAATCTTACAATTTGGTAAATTTTAAGCCAAATCCACATGGATAAAATATTTCAAATTTAAACTTAAAATAATATGAATAATGAATTATTTTTTGATATTAAATATCAAAAGTGTCTATATATACACCTTGTGAAAGAAGGTTCATAATATAATGTATGTCTCAAAGAAGTAAAATTGAGACAAAAATACCTTACCGTATGCTTCTTTTTGGTTGAATGTGATTTAACCTCATGTATAGTTATTTTAAACATATTATTAAATTATTAAAGTAACATATTAATTTTTATAATATCACATATGTCCCTTTTATAACATCTTATTACCTATTCATTAATAATATTTCATTATTTTTATTATTTTGGGTGTTAATTTCTTGGTTTTCTCATTCGTGCATTATTATGAAAGTTCTGGTTCTTGTACATATTTTATAGTTACATAATAAAAAGAATAATAAAAAAGAAATAATTATCATATTTTTACATCAATTTTAATTTTAAAACCAATCATCAATAATGGTTATGAAAAACTAAGTATGTTAATATCATAGAGACGGTAGTTCGTACATATGCATGAGAAATGTTTCAATTTTCCAATGATAACTATGAAAAGGAGAAAAGATATATTTTAACTTTACATAATGATAATAATATCATATATAACACATTATTTCTTTAAATATACATATATATATATTATCCATGTGGTGTGGTGATTAAACGAGAGTCACATCATTTCGTGAAGGCTATAATCCACACATACATGAACAATGTTATCATATTTAAGTGTAAAAAAATAAAATGATATATTATATTTAAGTATTTTAAAATATTTAGTAAATATAATAATTATTTCTTGTATATCACATATAATCATTAACATTATTCCTTATAACCTTCAATGTAAAGAATTAGTGAAAGATAAATCACATCACTTTGTAAGGCAGTATTCCGCAATACACACAAGCAATGCTATCATGTCACCTACAAAATGTAAAGTAATAAGTTTTATATGATATAATGACTCAATAAGTATAATAATTTTGTAAATATCATATATATACTTTATATCCATCATAATACCCAACCATGATAGGTGGTAATGGAAAACCTAATGAAATTAGTTCGCGAGGTGGTGGTTTATCGTACACACAAACTATGATTTCATAACCCATTTGATAGAAGTGGGGATGGTTATAGGTCATTAAATTATTATAAAAAATACCAGTATATATAAGATACTGAGATTATTATATCATTATATTTTAATATTAATTAAAATAGGTAGAGAAAGAAATAAAATAAAAAACCTTGTTGAATAACAATTCCTCTTCTCTGGGTATCCTACTTAGGTTTGCACTAAAGTCTTATTAGGATGTATTTATGAAAAAAAAAGGATTCTAGGATGAGGGGAGTTATTTTTGGAAGTGATTCGGGTAGGGATTAGCTGAACCAAATGTGTTTTAAGGTGTAAAGATGGGGGGAGAGTGAGTTCCCTTTTATAGTTGAGGAGGAGTGACATTTTTGTAAACAATCAAAAAGTATTCACTATTGGGAGGTCAATATTACCTCAACTGGATAAAAAATTGATAATTTAATGGGTTTAGGGATGATATGGCTGAGACACCTTTCAATAACAAAATAAAACACATTTTTTAAATATTTTATTCCTTAACTTCTAAGTTTCCTTATTTTTACCATTTTGGGTTTTCACTACAGTAACTAGTATTTTTAATCAAGGTAATTTATAAATTAAACCTAAAATAAAATGAGGCTTATTAGATAATTTATATGAAATTATTCTAAATATTATAACTTATTTATAATACAAAAATCCTTTGTGTCTTGGAAATTAATTTTAACACAAGCGCATGTAACATGATAAAACACCGTTTTAACCTTAACCATGCTAATAGAGGTTTTACCTTTTAGGGGTGAATATATTCATTATAAAAGATAAATTGGTCCATTAATGGATTTTTTGGTATTTATTAACATTTTAAAATTGCATGTAAGAGTATTTTATTTTTAGTAATTTTAAATCATTTAATAAAATATCATTTATTTTAAAATAACATTAATATCAATTTTGACATTATTTATTTAATTTGAATTTAAAAAATATTAATAAATTGATGCATTTAGAATTTATTATTTTTAAAACTGTTAAATATGATATATTTATCTAAAAAATTAACGAAACCTAATAATTCATTCAATTTACTTCACTTTTAATATTTTTAGTATCATTTATTTTATTTAATTATTAACTAAATAATTGCTGCGTTGGTGTTTCTTAATAATTTTACGTAATTATTTCATCTCTAAAAATTAAATATAAATTATTATGATAAAAAAAATCATTTATATTTCAAAATAATATCCATATCCTAAACAATGTTTCCCCCCATCTCAATGGTTTATAAATATTAAAAGTAAGAAAGGTTATTTTTTTCTTTTTCTTTACTTAACTTATCATATAGGACAATTTCATGGAAAAGTGTCCCAAACACTCAGAAAAATTGATATAACAGTTGAAATATTTACATCTAATGGGTCTTGTAAAAAATTTTAGGTTATTTAAACTCTTATATTCTTAGTTTAATCCCCATGTACACCCATTTTTACCCTAACCTCTCTAATTAAGTTTTACTACATTTACTATTCATTTTTGTAAAAAATTAAGTTGGAATTATTATATGTTATAAACTATTATTATTCCAAATATGAAATCCATTTTTCCAAATATAATTCACTAAAGTGGAAAAATTTAATTAAAATTAGTCCCTCAGACGTGATGTGAATACGAGTTTTTAAAGAGAAAATGTTGAAAAGTTTTTAAAGTTTTTATATCTAAACTCAATATAAAAATGATTCCAATAACCTAAATTGGAATAATTGATATAATATTGAACTAATTTTACTTTAAAACCAACTAACAATAGAGTTTAACATTATAAATTATTTAAACGAAAATGAAGTTTTCAATTAAAGATCAGTATTTTTCAATATACATCAAAAAATAAAATATTTATAAAAATACAAAAAATTCAACCTAAGATAATCTTGGTATTCAGATTTAAAAAATGAAGTTTATTTTTTTGAATAAAATTTCTAAGAGAAGTAAAAATTAATTTTAAATTATGTGTGCAAGACGCTACTAAATAATGTTTTGGTTAAACCCGGTGTTGTGTGCATCAGAATCTATCAACGAAATTAAACTTATTCTAAAAAAATATATTGTAAACTCTTGGGGTGTTACACATAACATAAATTATTCCCAAATAAGGAAAATTGAGACAAAAACCCCTTGTGTCTTTGGTAAATTTTGAATTGAAAACCCCATAAAATAGAGATCCTCAAATGGATATGTAAATCCCCATTATTTTCATCAGAATCACCATAAAATACATTCATGTAAAATATATATTTTAATTACATAAAAGAAACATGTTGTGAATGTGAAATGTGTCTCATAGAAAATAAAAGTGAGCCTGAAATCTCGTACAGCTTTGGTATTCTCTTGAGTCATAAGCCGCATCAAAGAATAACATGAAAAGAAAATTTAAATATCATGAAAACAGTTATATTGATTACATAACATGTAAAAGGGATAGTATATACACCACAAAAAATAAATGAGTGGTGAATTTGACATAAATTTCCCAATAATAAAAGAGAGACTATAAATCCCTTACCATAAGTCTCAAATTCCTTCGTACACATTTAAAACTCCATTATAATAAATATAATTTTATTATAATTCTATTAAAGAACTATAATCATATGTATTATACTACAAAAGGAAACCCTATTAGAAGGGGTTATTTTTGAGTTTATAAGGGGTTATAACCCCTTTAAACACATTAACAGTGGTTGTGGTGAATCGTCGCTAATGTGCCTGCCCTATCATAGTAGGGGAAATTTTAGTGAACCATTGGTAAAATGCAGCTGAGATTAGAGGTTGTTTAAACCCCCTCTAATTTCACATAAAATTCCTAAAACTGTATGGATTAGAGGTAGTTGTAACTACCTTTAATCTAAACAATCAATTTAGGGGTGGTTCTCTATAACCACCCTTAAACCCTTAATTTTTTTTAAATTTTCCCATCCTTACCTACCCACGAACAACCCCCTAGACACCCCACTAGCCTATCTGTGACACCCCATAGGCAACCCACCCCGACACTATTTGAAGACCCGTGACACACCCCTAGACAACCCACCCCGACACCCCTGGTCACCCCACTCACCTACCCGCGACACCCTTGGACACACCACTAGACAACTCGCGACACACCTATGGACAACCCTACCTACAAACAACCCCCTCGTAGGACCCACACACTCCACTTGGCTACCCCACATGCGTAATCCGACAGACCTTCACCTACCCCCTGAGGCCAGGCATAAAAATTCACCTCGCTAGGATTCGAACTCGCGGTTGGGGGATTGTTACCGCACTGTTTAACCACTACACAGAGTTCTCTTTTGTATATTATTTAAAATAAATATTATTTATTTAGATTAAAAAATGTTAGATAATATATATATATATATAAAATATAATATATTTGTGTATAATATATAATTTATATGACATCTTTGTATATATAATATATATAAATAATTTTATTTACATATATAAATATATAAATATATACATATATACATTTTTATATATACATTTATATTTGTCTGTGTGTATATATTTATAGATATAATATAATTATAATATATATATTTATATAATTTTTTATATACTTATATATATGTGTGTGTATAAAAATAATATTATTAATTATTATTATTTTTACACTTATTTATTAAACTATAAAAATTATATGTTGGTTTTATAAATACTATACATTTACATATTTTATGATTTACATTATATATATATTATATTAAATATGATTATATTATATATTTATCTATGTAATTATATACATTTATATTATATCATGTATGCACACATATACACACACCCAACATTAAATACATTCATATAATTAGAAATATATAATATAATTAAATGATATATATATATACTAAATTAATTTATAATTAATATCTTATACTGAAATATATATAAAATAATTATATAATTTATATATAATAGAATATCTACTATATATATATATATAATATAATAATATAATATATATTTTTATTTAAATTTAATTTTGTCAAGATATTATATATATAAAATAGTTATATAATATATAAAAACTTATATATAATAATATATCTATAATATATATATATATATAATATTTATATTTATATTAAAATTTTTCTATATTATATATAATTTTATATATAATATAATATAAATGTATCTTTATATAAATATAATATGAAATATAAATGTATTTAATATAATATATGTATAATATAAATCATAATATAAATTTATAATATTTATAAAATCATATGTAAATTTTATATATTTGAATAAATATATTTATAATTACACGTATATTATGCATACCAATATTTATATATGTATACAATTTTTATATGTATAAGTTTCTATTCAAAGTATTTATGTAATGTATATATATATATATATATGTTTATAATGTATTTAAATACATTTATATAATGTGTTAATGTAATACACAAAAATATTATAAAATTTTAATTTATATGACATTTATTTTAAAAAATAAATAAATTAGAGGGGTTAAAACCCTATATAATCCAAGAGATTAGCGGTGTTTTATGAATCCATGCAATATCATAAATTAGAGGGGGATCAAAACCCCCTCTAATCAAATGGATTAGTGAGAGTTTCTGAACCCCCTCTAATGTCATAAATTATAGGAGGTTCAAAACAATATCTAATTTCTTAAATTAGAGGGGGTTCAAACCCCCCTTTAATCTAAGGGATTAACGGAGGTTCATGAACCCCCTTTAATTCAAGAGTCTATAGGGGGCTGCGAACCCCCAATATTTTCTTTTAAAAAGAAAATTTCATTATATATATATATAGCTTGTAAAATCCAAATGAATATTATATATATATAGCCTCTAAAATCCAAATGAATATTATATATATAGTACCTTTAAAATCTAATAAAACATATATCACCAATAATTATTAAATTAGAGGTGGTTTTGACATAATTTCCATTAAAATCCAACCAAATATTAAAAAAATAATGCTAAAATTATTTGAGGGGGTTGTGAACCCCATATAAATTCAATGACTAGGGGGGGTTATTCATAACCCACTCTAATTTATCCAAAAAATGAATTTAGAGGGGGTTACGCATACCCAATTATAAAAACACCCCTCTAATCACCCTATTTTTTTTGTAGTTTCATTCCATATATGATTTACTTATGACCATTTATTACCCGTTTATCAATTATTCCTTGTTAAAATCATTTTTTGTGTAACAAATGCTTTGTTTTTTATGCATGTTTTGATTTTTTATTTTAATTTATCTTAATTTGATCATGGTTACATCATATATAGAATTCTAAAAATGATATAAATATCATATATATTTTTTATATATCTATTTAGAGTAATCCATAAGAATTTGAGATTGAAAATGAAATACATCGTTCATAGAGATGGTAGGCCATACGTATGTAAGAACACTGTTTCCATTTTCTAAAAAGATGAAATTAAATAAAGTTAAATAATATATTACCATTTCATAATAATTTTTATGTCATATATATCATATATATTCATTAATTTTACCCTAATTACCTTACATGCAAAGCATTAGTGATAAGCGAATCACATCCCTTTGTGAGGTGGTAGTCTGCTGTACACATGAACAACATTATTTTTTTCCCAATGGTTTTGTAAAGTAAGAATTTATATGTGATATCATAATTACAGAAGTATAATTATGTTAAAAACATCATATATATTAATTTAATTTATCATTACTAGTATACAAGTAAATTAAAAATGAAAAACATATCACATCGGTTTGAGAGGTGGTAGTCCGCCATACACATGAGTGATGTTATTGTTTTCCCAACAAGTTTAGAGGTAAGAATGTAGATGTGGTATTATAAATAAAAATATATAAAAATATAATAAATATAATATATTAATATTAAATATATCATTATTATCCATCTAGGATAGGTGGTGATGGAAGATAAATAACATTAGTTCACGAGACGATAGTCCGCTATACACACGAATGGTGATTTTATATCACATTTGATAGAAGTAGATAGAGATATAGTTTATTACATTAACATAATAAAATATAATTATATGTAAAACACTAAATTTATCATATCATCATGGTTTAATAACAATGTAAGGAGATAGAGGAATAAATAAAATAAAACACTCAATTAGGGATGTTACCTTTTCTTCACACAACTTCTTTTGGTTTGCACCCAAAGTATTATTAAGTTTGATTTATAACCAAACCAAGGACTATAAGATGATAAGAGGTAATTTAGGAAGTTTTTTGTGTAGGTATTTTTTTAATCAATGGTTTTTGGAAGTGTTAAGATAATATTAAAAGGGGTTACCATTTATAAGTGAGGTGAGTGGCGCACTTGTACTTTTTGAAAATAAAAAGGTGTACCCATGTTTTTAACATGAACAAGAGGCTAAAAAATGGACCATTATAGAACATTATAGGTTATAAGGTATAAATATTTCAATAAAATTATTTTTTGATAAGTTTATAGGTCATTTTACCCCTTATCTCTTTAGTTTAACCCCATGTAAAACGATTTTCACCTTAACCGTGAGAATTAATTTCTACTATTTTTACTATTCATTATAGTAAAAAATTATGTTTATATTGTTAGATTATATAAATTATTATTATTATAAATATGGAATAAATTTTTTCAAATTTCATTCATATAAGGGGAAAAATATAATTTAAAATTAAACCTGTAGACATGACAAGAAAGCAATTTTCCAAAGAGAAAATATTTAAAAGTTTAAAACATTTTTATATCAATATTTAATAGAAAATTGATTATAATGACCTAAATTGGATTAATAGATATATAATTGAACTAATTTTATTTTTAAAATCATCTTAAAAATATTTATATATTTTTTAAATTCTTTAAAATAAATTGAAAATTCTTAATAAAAACCAATATTTTTCACTATTCATTGAAAAATTTATCTTCTAAGATAATTATCAAAAAACCACTCCAAGATAATTTTTACATGTAGATTTAGAAAAATAACTTTATTTTTTCCAATAAATTTTCTAAAATTGGTAAAAATTACTTTTATTATTTTTTCAAAAAATGAAATAAAAACATTTTTTTTGAGAAAATAGTATTTTCTTAACATATAAATAATTTTCTAAAAATTAAGTATTTTTTATCAATATTTTTTCTTTATATATAACCATTAAAATTAATATTTAAAAATTATTTATTTCTATTAATATCACTAAGTTTAATGGATAGGTTATAATAATATTAATAGTATATCACATTTTGTTAAAACTCAGTGTCATTTGTAACACAATATAAACTCGATGCTTTGTGTAACACAATCTAAACATGGTGGTTCATATAATAAAAAATATCAAAAATATTAAATTAATTTGAAAAAAAATATTTTACAAAATATCGTGGTTTTACAGAGTAATCTCAAAAGATTAGGATAATCATAAGATTATTCTAACTGAGTTTTGATCAAACTTATGAGAGGTTATTTCAAAGAATTAAATTAGATATACCTATTATATTATTTAACTGGGTGAATTTCGAAATTAGGATATTTTATTTTATATTTTTTTTTAAATAGATTATTTTGGATACTCAATCCCCCCCCTCTTGAGTACTCCTATCTGACTAACATTTTACTTATAGAATGCACAAACCTAAAAAATAATAAATATTTATTTTATAGTCTAGTAAATAAATATTTATCATGAGAAAAAATTTGGTATGCTCGTCCCGCTCAACATTTATTGAATTATCAAATAAATATTTAAAGAAATATCACTCATTCAATAAATAGATAAATATTAAATTCATAGTCTTTTGAATAAATCATATAACTAAATAAATTATGTATTTTATAAATAAATTATTATTTATTACTATGAAAATAAAAAGATATTAGTAAATATTATATGTTCGCGTAATTGAAAAATTACCTTGAGAATAAATTTTTATTTAATATTTGTGATCAATAAATAAAAATTTAATGGATATTACTTCTTGATCTAGAAAATAATACTTCTCTCTATTGTGAAATATAAAAAATATTTTACTAAGATTAAAGGAAACATTTTTCATGTGACCTTTTAGGCTTCTTCTCCAATGACATTAAGTGGTCTTGCCTAAATTCCTAGTAACAGATCAAGGAACCTACAAGGAAAGAGGATATTCCATAATGACAAAAACCACATACGAATTATATTTGTGTAGTATAATACATTTTTCACGATATCTCATTAAGCTGGTCACACATCTGTATCATCAATCTATATTCTTGATACGTATTTTATTGACTATCTAAATTTTTCTCATCTATACACCATGGCCATATAATTTAATGTGAAAGTTTCATTTCAATCAACATGATGAAAAATCAATTTACATAAATATAGAAGGGAAAAATAATTTATTAACTTATTATTTGATAACATATCATTTATGATGCACCTAATGTACCCAAGTTAATTGTGATCATATGTCTAACAATTTTTGGAAATACATCAATGTTTATGATTCATGACATACATTATTGAAAATACTAAAGTTCAAGGATCATTACACATTCTCATAGACAAGAATATCCAATGTAACATAAATATATAGATTTTCTATTAGCGACACTAAAAAAATAGTACATTAGAGGGGGTTATTTAAGGGGGGTTATACACAACCACCTCTACTAAATTCATTTTCTGTAACATCAGAGGGGGTTCTACACAACCCCCTATAATCATCAAATTTATTGGGGGTTCACAACCCCCTCTAAAATTTCTAGCATTTTTTTAATATGTAGTTGGATTTTAGAGATGGTTATGTTAAATTTATCGCTACTTTAATAATTATTGGTGCTATGTATTTTGTTATAAGCACTATATATTCGGTTAGAGGAACTATATATGTATATACATACATAGATACACACACACACACACACACATATATATTCAGTTGGATTTTAGAGGTGTTATATATGTGTGTGTGTGTTATACATAATTTGTTTTTTTAAGAAAATAGTGGGGGTTCACAACCCCCTCTAATTTAAGATATTAGTGGAGGTTCAAACCCCTTTCTAATGTAAGACATTAGTGGGGGTTCAACACCCCATCTTGAACCCCCACTAATGTCTTACATGATAGGGGGTTGTCAAACCCCCTCTAATTTAAGAGATCAGAGGGGTTGTGAACCCCTACTATTTTCTTAAAAAAATTCATAATATATATATAGTATATATTGTATAAATATATTAATGTATTTATAAAATTTATAACATATTATATTCATATAAATATGTAATATATATATTTTAATTGTGTAAGTATAAATATAATATGGATATATAAATTTTTTGTAATATATTTGGGTAATATATATATATATATAATATACGTTTATTCAAATAAATATAAACAATTAAAAATAAATATATAAATACACATTTTTGTTTGATATAAATGTATTTATAAATACATACATACATAATTGTATTTAAATATATGTAAATATATAATTTATAGAGGTGTGTAGAAAATATATATATACATATATATTTAAATTTATATAAATATAGATATATGTTATTTATTTAATTTATTTAAATATATTATGCAAATAATGTTTATCTTAATAAACTTATTAATATATATAAATACAGTAATATATAAATTATATGTGTAAATTTGTTAATATATATATGTTTATTGATATATATGATTATTTTAATAAACTTATTATATGTTTTTAAATATATTGTTTTAATAACATTTATTTTAATAAACTTATTAATATATATAAATGCAATAATATATAAATTATGTGTAAATTTGTTAATATATATATGTTTATTAATATATATTCTTATTTTAATAAACTTATTATATGTCTTTAAATATATTGTTTTAATAATGTTTATTTTAATAAACTTATTAATAAATATAAATGAAATAATATATAAATTATATGTAAATTTGTTAATATATATATGTTTACTAATATATATTCATATTTTAATAAACTTATTATTTGTATTTAAATATATTATTCAAATAATTTATATTTTAATAAACTTATCAATATATATAAATAGAATAATATATGTACCATATAAATAGAAAGGGACTTGCCGTAGTGGTGTACGAGCAGGTGGTATACTGTTGAGAAGCGTGGTTCGAATCCTACCTGCTTCTATATTTTAGAAGCCCTCTAAATTCTCGGACCGAGAGGAGACCAGGGGTGGGGATGGACCGGGACAAGCACATGGAGACTTGGGGCGGGGCTGGAGTGGGACAAGAGATCGAGGGAAAAGACACAAGAGGCCGAGACTTGGAGATAGACATGGAGAGTAGGGGGCAGAAGACCGAGGGGATAGACATAGAAGACCTGTGGGAGACCAGGGACAAAAAAGAAGAGTGGGGGAAAGAAGACTGAGACACTGGACATAAGATTGAGACACCAAACAGCATACCAAGACACCGCCAGAGACTGAGGACAGACAGGGAGAGCGAGGACAGAAGACTGAGACACCGTAGGAGACTGGGACTGCGGGGACAGACACATACATATATGATAGCTGGGGGATTGGGGGACAAGACACAGGAGACTGGGACCGGGGGGGGGGGGGGGGGGGGTACAGACACATGATAGATCGAGACACTGCAGGAGACCAGGACTACGGGGACAGACACAGACAGATAGGAGAGATGGGGGATTGGGGGACAAGACACAGGAGAACCAGGACAGAGGCAGAGACTGGGTGATTCACAACCCAGATTAGAGAGATTTTTTCTTAAAAAAATAGAGAATCATTAGGGGAGATTATGTAAAATCGCCCCTGTTGCAATCAAAAATTAGGGGCGGTTTGAACCGACCCCAATCCCTCTATTAGCGATGGTTGGGGTCACAACCGACACTTATAGCAACCGTTTTTGGTAAATTTTGGACAAGATTATAGGGGGTTTAAACCCCCTATAATGTAACCACCGCTAAATTCATCACGCATTTACCAATGCTTACTCAATACCGCCCCTACTAACAGTAGGCAGGCACATTATCAGCAGTTCCCCATAACCGCCGCTAATGTCTTTAGAAGGGTTTATAAACCCTTCTAAATTAAAAAATAACCCCTTCTACAGTGGTCTTTTTTTTGCAGTGCGAGTCTATTCTCATAATCCTTCATCTTAGAGATTACCAAGTATGAACTTCGTCAGATGAAGTCTCGTTTTCTCATGAGTACTCGCACTGTAAAGACCCAAATTTTTTTTGGATTTTTTTTTCTTAAATACATGGGAATCTTATGAGTTTGAAAAATTTTATGGTGCATGATTCTGAGGCCCAGTGTGCCCGAAATCAATTTCTAAAGTCTTGTTCGGGCACATTCAGTAAACATATGAGTGGGTTTTTATAACTTTTGAACTGGTGCTCAGAATTGAAATATGAGGACAGTGTTGAAGTCGCAGCGCCACTATTCGCTGAAGAAAACTATCACCTAGACGACAGAGGGTCGAGATTAAAATATAGTTTTTGGGTTTTTAGAAAATGAATTAAATAAAAATAAAGTGTGTGACTTAATTTTTATTTGTTGGTTAAAACCTCCTCTTGGAAGTTGGAGGTGGGACCCCCACACCATTACCTCCGATGAGAGGTTATGGAGGTGGGACCCCCACGTGTGGATCACTGCTAGAGGAAGTATACACATGGCTTCTACGACGTAACGACGAATCACATCAGAACGTGATCAAGAATATCCATGAAGAAAGAAAACCCAAAAGGAACTTATTGTCAATTAATTAAATTAATTATAATCAACCTGTGATGATCCACTATTGTGGTTCCTAGACCATTATTCTTCTTTGTCTATTTCTGTGAATCGATCCGTGGAGACTGACGTTTATCATCATATTGATCCTTGATTGAAAATTTCTAATTAAAAGAAGCAAAGTGGGCACATCCACCCATGAGATTTCGCTATGCCCAAAACCTTAAAATGGTATCAGAGGGAGGTTACAACGTTGACTATAATTATTTAATTTTCGTTGATAATTTATGCATTTATATTTGATTCAATTAAATATAAAACGTTCTATAAGACTGAAGGAATGAGATCTATTCTTCCTCCTTCATTTCTCAATTCACATCATAGAAACAACCTTTTAATTTAAATTTTGATTCAATTAAAAATGAGGAACTCATCCGAAGGACCTTCTCTTTCTGTCTGTACAACACAATAATACATAGTTTGTTGTGTAAACTACACGCCGTGTACTTAGGTTCAACGAACCGGTACTGTTCTACCAAACCACCCCATATGAATTGAGTATACCTAAGTTTTATTACACCATGTTGACTAGAGTTGAACAGTGCGTCAAAACCAGCATACACAGCGTGTATGTTGAATCAACACGTCATATAATCTGATCCGACCCAGGTAAAACCGTGTACAAGGAGAATCCATGTACCACATACATGGGATTTCCAGGCCAGTAACCATGTAACAAGGAAGTAAACGCCATGTTAGACTAATATAAATGTTGTGTACTCCAAAATTTCCAAAGTATAAAAAACACAGCAAAGCCCCTGGCATGTACTTTGGATAAAGGGTGAAAAATACACGCCGTGTAATATATCCTACACACCGTGTACTTTCCAAAAACGGAATTTCACCAGGTTTCCTCCAAAAGTACAAAGACCTATACAAGGAATATGGATGAGAATAATCTTAATTAAATTTAGAAAGGAATTTAAGATAAATAATTGATTAATTATAAGATCATAATTAATTAATTTCAAGCGTGACTTATCTTAAATAATAGAATGATTAAAAGAATTTGAATTCTAAATATGCGTAAATGTCGTTACACACTATGGATGATCATGAGATTGACCAAAGACCCTTTTTATGTGTGTATAGTTTTATTTAAATTTGTTTATTTTAAATTCGTTGGCCTGCGAGCCTTCTTCCAATAAAATGTAGGGTCTCCATGACCATGGTTTCTTTAATGTAAACCCCATGTAATGGAGGATCTCCCAATCCAGTGGAGATGGTTCAAAATCTGAAGCTGAGGAAAAACCAACCCAAGAAGATGAAAATGTGGACATGTGAGAGCTGAAAAACACGAACCATCGGTTCAAGGTGTTTTTCCCTAGGTTAGGGTCAGCTTATCAAACCGCTAGATAAGCTAACCAATAGAAGCTCATAATCATGCCATCTTATTTTATTTTTGTCTGATTGCATGGTTTATTTATTATGTATGTGTTGTAACGATAACATAATTAATGAAATAAAAAATCATGTAAAGATAGAATAAAATAAAAAACAGACTATGCGTAAACATTATCAAAACATGGTTAATCACTTAAGAAATCATCACTTAATATTAACAAACATGTGATAATGAAAAACTAAAAATAAAGAATAAAATCGTTCAAATACCTTATTAAGTCAGACCAAGCCTTCTGTTACTTGATTAAGGGAAAGACTCATTAAAACTATGTGTTTGACCAACCCTTGTTGGGACACTTACTTTTATAAAGTAAGCTCGTATAAAAGTTTTAGGTTGACTTAAACATTTTACATCAAGAGGAGTAGCCCTTGCTAGAATTTTTATAAAATGGAGGCATGTGTTGAGGAAATACAAGTCAGGATTTCAGGATTCAGGAGTCCACTCAACAGATTAAGGAACTGTAAGCTAACAGTTGGCAAAAACCTACCTAGCTAAATACCTTTAAATAGCTTGACCAACCCTTGTTGGGGTTATGTGAAGGGGAATATGGATCCTTTCCACTAGAATGTTAAAGCAACTGGACATTCCAAGTTCAATGGTGAGGGCCATTGGGAATTGATAAAATAGTGGGAGATTTAATAAAATTCATTATTTCTCATAAAATGTAATCAAGAAAGTACTGAAAAATCTGCTCTTTTAATTTGTAGAATCAATATGAAAAACTCGTCAACCACCTTTTCTCTGCGATCAATTCTAGATAAAGAAAATATCCTCACCAGCAGTAAATTTTAGGATTGGTTTAGGAACCTTTGGGTTATCCTACCCCATGAACGAAAGTATTATGTGCTAGAGTCCTCACTTCCTGATTCTCCTACCCAAGGGGTGAGTGTTGAATATTTCCTGGTCTATGATCAACATTTGAGTGATGCACTTGATGTTCAATGTTTGATGCTGTCATCAATTTCAAGTGAGCTCATGAATTATCATGAGGACATGGATGCCTATAGCATGCTCGAGCACCTCCGTGGTCTATACCAGGAGAGAGTAATATAGGAAAGGTTTGAGATCTCCAAGGCTCTATTCCAGATCAATCTTGGAGAGGGTGACCCAGCTGGGCCTCATGTAGTCAAGCACATTGGATACATTGAGTGCTTGGAGGTTCTAGGTTTTAAAATCCATGAAGAACTGGGTACCAATCTCATTCTTGCGTCGCTCCCCCAGAGCTTCTCTAACTTTGTTGCAAATATCAACATGAACAACATTGAGAAGTCTGTATCTGATCTCCATATCCTTATTCGCCAAGTGGAAATTGATATGAAGCGTGAAAATCCTTCTGTCCTTATGGTGAATAAAAGGAAAGGTAAGATAATGAGCATTAATCCCAAAGCTTCTTTAAGGCCTTCCAAGAAAAGGAATATCAAAGGGGAGGCAAGAGAACTGGAGGTTATTTGTTTCGCATGTGACAAGAAGGGCCACTGGAAGAAAAACTGCACCCAGCCAAGGAAGCAAGGGGAAGATTCAGGTGCGTTTTTTATCAAATGAAATCTATCTGTTTCTACTAATTGGGTATTACATACTACTTGTGGTGATCACATCTGTATCCAAATACAGGAATCAAGTAGATTCAGAAATATTGACTGAGGTGAGGTGGATTTGCGAGCAACCAACAGAGCCAGACTCGCTTCTGTAGCTGTCGGAGACTACCACCTCACATTGCCTACTGGGATGGTCTTGGTATTGAAAGGATGTTATTATGTACCCTCTGTAACCAAAAATATTATTTTATTATCCAGATTATATACTGATGGATTCATCTTCATGTTTGTAAATGAATGTTGCTACTTTTATAAAGATATCATTTTTTTGGTAGGGCACATTTATATAACAACCTTTATGTGTTAGACTACACAAACCAAGTAATGGAAATCGATGACAAAGTTAATTCACATGACTCATACCACACCCAACTTTGGCATGACCGGCTAGGTCATTCCAATGAGAAACATTTGACAAAATTACATCAAGATGGGTATTTATATTCTTTTGAACTAAAACCACTTGGTGTATGTCATGCGTGCCTATAAGGCAAAATGAAAAAAATCCCCATTTAGTGGGAAAGGTGAAAGGGTTAAAGAGATTATAGAATTAGTTCACACAGATGTGTGTGGACCATTTCCACTGGAAGTAAGGGGTGGGTTCTTGTACTTCATAACTTTTACTGATGATTTTAGTAGATATGGATATATTTACTTAATGAGGTATAAGTCAGATTCCTTTGATCAGTTCAAAGAATACAAGAATGAAGTTCAGAACTAGCTTGATAAGAAGATTGAGAAACTACGCTCAGAAAGAGGAGGAGAATATCTTAATCAGGACTTCATTGATATCTTACGGGAGTTTGGGATTCTATTTCAACTCACTCCTCCTTACACGCCTCAGTGGAATGGTGTGAGTGAAAGGATGAACAACACCCTGTTGGACATGGTGAGATCAATGATGATTCATGTGAGTCTTCCATTATCCTTTTGGGGATATGAATTACAAACAACAACACACATACTAAACCAAGTACCAAATAAATCAATAAATGGTATTCCATATGAGTTATGGAGTGGACGCAAAGCCATGTTATCAAATTTACTTGTGTGGGGTTGAAAAGCATTTGTTAAGGCCTCTTCAGGTAAAAAACTTGAACCTTGAGGCACAAAGTGTATCTTTATAGGATATCCCAAGGAAACAAGGGGATATTACCTATACAAAACCATAGATAAAAAGGTTACAATGGAAAGACACGCCATATTCCTTGAGAGGGATCACATATCCAAAAGATATAGTGGGAGCGAGATAGACTTCAATGAAGTCGAGGCTCAAGATACACAAGAGTAGGTACAAGAATAGATTCCACAAAGCCATGTGAAAGGACAATATATTCCAGAGACACAAGAACTGCGTAGGAGCATGAGAGAGGTAAGAGAACCAGAACGATATGGTTTTCTTTTCATCGAGGATGGTGACTCATTATTGGTTGACAATGATGATCCTCTTACCTATAAGGAAGCAGTTGAAGGCACAAACGCTGCCAAGTGGAAAGAATCCATGAATTCTGAAATGGGTTCTATGTACCAGAACTAAGTCTGGATTTTGGTAGATCCTCCAGTTGAAGTAAAGTCTGTTGGTAATAAAAGGGTATTCAAGAAGAAACTGGACATGGAGGGGCAAGTCATCACCTATAAGGCACGACTGGTTACAAAAGGTTTTAGACAACATCAAGGAATTGACTATGATGAAACCTTTTCACCGGTTGTGATGCCGAAATCCATCAGAATCCAATTGGCTATTACTACTTACCATGACTATAAAATTTGGAAAATGGATGTCAAAAAAGCCTTCCTTAACGGGAACCTCCAGGAAGATGTATACATGACACAACCTAAAGGGTTTGTGACTCCAAAGGATTCCAACAAGGTATGAAAGTTATAGAAATCCATTTATGAATTAAATCAAGCATTAAGGTCCTAGAACATTAATTTTGATGAAGACGTAACAAAATTTGGCTTTATTAAGAACAAATGTGAGCCTTATGTCTACAAAAGGTTTAGTGGAAGTGTATTTGTTTTCCTAATAGTATATGTTGATGAAATATTACTAATTTGAAACGAAGTACTAGTATTATAGTCAGTTAATGCATGCTTGGATAAATGATTCTCTATGAAAGACTTTGGTGAGGCAGAATATATTCTTGGGATCAAGGTCCGTCGTGATAGATCCAAGAGAATGCTGGGCCTAAGTCAAAGTACATACATTGAAAAGATACTGAAGAGATTCCGTATCGAAAAATCCAAGAGGGGATTGTTGCTATTGTCACATGGCATTCATCTTTCCAAGAAAATGTTTCCTCAGACACATGAGGAATGAAACAAAACGGAAAAGATCCCTTACACATCTGAGATTGGGTCAGTCATGTATGCTATGCTTTGTACAAGGATAGATGTTGCTTACGCATTAAGTGCGGTAGACAGATATCAAGCTGATCCAGGAGACTGCCATTGGATGGAAGTCAAGATTATCCTTAAGTATCTGAGGCATACTAAGGATATGTTCCTGGTTTATGGAGGAGATGAGGAATTAGTCATCAGAGGACATGTTGATTCTAGTTTCCAGATGGATCAAGATGACATGATGTCATAGAATGGATACATTTTCAGTTTGAATAGAGGTTCAACGAGCTGGAAGAGATCAAAGAAAAGTGTGGTCACAGATTCTACAGTAGAATATGAGTATATCACAGCTTATGAGGTAGCTAAAGAATAAGTTTGGATGTGAAGATTCTTCCAAGAGTTGGATGTATTACCTAGAAGTAAATATCCTATCACACTCTATTCTGATAATACTACAGCGGTGGAACTTGCAAAAGAGCCAAGGTCACATCAGTGGACAAAGCACATACTTTGGAAGTATCATCTCTTGATGGATTTTTCTCATAGAAGTGAAGTTACAGTGAGCAGTATTTCCACAAAAGACAACATGGAAGACCCCTTGACTGAAGCCTTGACTCAGTAGAAACATGATCATCATGTGAGGTCTAGCAGACTAAAATTCATAGGTAGTTGGCTCAAGTCCAAGTGGGAGTTTGTTAGAGTTGGTTTCCTGAGAACCAACTGTTTGTACTTTGATTACATGAATGTACAATTATTATATATTGTTAATTGTTCTACATGACAATAATATAATAATGTCCTGGAATATTTGTTGCATTAATAAGGTCATGAAAGATCTCTGCTATGACGAGAACCTTAAAATGCTATAACAATATTCTTAAATAAAGTTCTACAATTGGATGACATACTATGATAGGACACATAGTATATAGACCATCATGTGCGAGTACTCGTAAGAAGACGATACTCTCTCTCACGGAGTTCACATTTGGTAATATTCAAGATGAGAGATTATGAGAACATACCCACCAGTAGTAATTCTACATGTCTTGGTGTCCTCAGATATTTCTATCTACGAGTGTGTGTAATGGTCCTTAGACTGGAAGATTATCATTAACTCATGTCATGACTCTCGCACTTAGATTTGCTGATGAAAACTGCCACATAGACAGTTGGAAGGAAGTAGGGTACGTTGGGTGCGTCACCAATGACATGTTGTTAATTGATAAGTCGAGGAAGGATTTTTCCCTTCCATATTTATGGAAGTAGATATCTCGGGCCCTTTGATTAAAATAGAACTGTCGCCCAAATTCCATAGCCATGGTGTAACGATGAGTTTATTTCTAGAAGTCAAAGAATGACAGATCAAGCATATAGGTTTATGACACTGCCATGAAACCCACTTGATGAGATATTGAGACAAAGGGATTAAATTACACAGTAAGCATTCGTATGAGGTGACACATCCATGCGGCGTCAAATTCTTTCTCATGGGTGCCTTGACCCGTTGCTAGATAGTAATCTAGTACTTTAGGCAATCCCACCTAATGCCAATGAGAAAGAGGCCTAGAGGGTCACACACTAAGTGTATCCAAGTATCTCAAGTAGAATAAATATTATTCCCATACGTGGTTTAATAATTATTCAAGGAAGCATAAATCGTTTTAATGTTGGAGGAAGAATAAAATGAAAACAAGTACATGTCGTGTATTATTGATTACATGCCATGTATTTTTTATTTTGAAAACAAGTACACGCCATGTATTAATTATTACATGCCATGTAGTTTTTATTTTGTAAAGGAAATGTAAAACAAGTTCATGTCGTGTATTAATGATTACATGCCATGTAGTTTTATGAAAAACAAGTACACTCCATGTATTAATAAATACACACCGTGTAGTTTTTCTAGTCGGGATTTTGAGGATATAATATTGTTTTATTAAATGATATTTATTATAATCAGTGTGGGAACATGTCAAGGAATTAATAATTCGACATGGAGGTTTTAAAAAAAAGATTTAATGAAATAAATAAAATGCGTAACATGTTTATTTATTGTTATAACTCTATAGCCTCAAACCTGATTATAAATATCCTCACAACCCCAACACTTTTCCCCAATCGTTGTGCACAATAATTCTTGAGAATTATTTCAAGGCCGAAAGAACCTCTTCCTCCAAGAATTCTCTCAAGACCGAGAGAGATCCTCTTTCATCAGATCAAGATGATCTAAGGAAGAAAATGAAAGCAAAGGTTTCTCCACGCTAGCACTCGAAGACTCCTTTGGCGACGTCCAGAGATATGAGGTGAACGTGTGGATCACCGCTAGAGGAAGTCTACACTTGGCTTCTGGGATGCAATGATGAATCACATCAGAACATGATCAGGAATATCAATGAAGAAAGAACACCCAAAAGGCACTTCTTGTCAATTAATTAAATTAATTATAATTAACCTGTGACAATCCACTTTTATGGTTCCGGGACCTTTCTTCTTCTTTGTCTATTTCTGTGAATCGATCCGTGGAGACTGGCATTTATCATCGTATTGATCCCAGATTTATCATTGCTAAGGAAAAAAAGCCAAGTGGGCACATCCACCCATGAGCTTCCGCTGTGCCCGGAACCTTCAACTTTGAGAGGAGGATTATTTGGAGAAATCTCCCAATGAAGAACGCCTTTGACTACAAATAACGCCGACCTTCTTCAAATTCTTCCTCATAAATTCTTCCGATGTGGTACGTATTCAACCGAATTTCCCTCCACACCGTCATCAATGAGCCGACGCATGAGCTTGAGATTGAAAGTGTGTGGAGGACGCGATGAACGATGATCTCCTCCATCTTCTTCCCTGCGACTCCATCGACGACCTACGATCAAGGTTGGGGGTTAATTTGAGTAATATTACTTTCCTTATTTTTTTATTCTTTGGTTGGAAAGGAATCGTTGCGGTGGTTGTAAAAATTGAAGTTCATCTTTTATCTTACACGATGAGCCAAATGTTACCACCCTAAATGAAGAGGGTGCGGGCCAAACCAACAAGGCCCGACCCCTCCACCGTTCTTGTTTATTATGATCTTCAGCATCGTGATGAAGCAACGAGGTGACGAAGGCGGTGAATACAATGGCCGCACTACCCATAACCTCCGTGATCCGCACCACCCCTATGGCATCCCGCACCACCATCTTCCGAACCGGCCCTGGCCGAGCCCCCACCTGCCACGCCGCTCGTAGAGATGAGTCACTTCCTTGAGCAGGCCCACACACCACCGGCCTGCCCGGTCGCCTCCCGACTTGCCTGGACGCCCGCCGGCCCACCTGGAGCCCTGCCCGGCCACCTGTCGGCTGGGCCGCACCCTGCCCGATAGCCCGCTGGCCCGCCTACCGGCCTCTCACCGACCGGCCTGGAAAACTACCTGGCGGCCTACCGGTATGGCCACGCCCTTCCCGGCTGCCTGCTGGCCTGGCCGCGCCCTGACCGGTCGCCTGCCAGCTTGGCCGCACCATGCCCAGCAGCCCGTTGGCCCAACTTCCGGTCTACCCAGCCGAACAGCCAGCCTTCCCGACCACCTCCCGGCCTGGCCGTGCCCCGTCGGCCTACCCAACTACCTTTCGGCCTGCTCAGCCTCCTCCAGTGTTCCCGAAAAAACCACTCCGACCTACACGACCCGCATGCCCTGTACCGCCCTAGCCGCGCCCTCGCAGTGCTAGCCAAGCTGGTCTCAGTCATCAGGGTCGAGACGCCGAGTCGCACCCTCATGGTGCTCCGGGCCGAATCTAGGCCGAACCGCCCACACGGCCTACTGGGCTGGGCGCAACAGGCTGGGCTGAACCTAACAGGCTGGCCCGCCCAATGGGCTGGGCCAGACCCAATTGGTCTGACTAGGTTGACCCAGACCGGGTCGGCCTAGACAGGGTCGGACTGGGTCGGACCAAACCCAGGCCCACTACTGACCCTTTACTTTCTTTGGCATATCTTTGGCACCAGACGACCGCTTGACGAACCGTCAACGACACTATTTTTCTTCGAGCGCAACGATCCCTTTGAGTATACCCAATTGGAGTTCAGGGTAAAGTTGAGATACAATCAGGTTGGATCATGCACGAATCCAACCAGGCCCCCAGGACTAAAAGGATAATAAATCACATACTGGGCATTCGATTGATGCGCCGTCTATTGCATTGATCCCCCTATGACATGGAAGAACTTTGAAATACTTATACGTGGGACTTCGTGACAGTTGGAGTATCCACCTGTAGCTCGTGGAGCAAATATTTTCGGAGACGATCAAGTATAGCACAGAGACCTAGTATCTGGCTGAGACCTGATGACTACTGATCGATTCTACTCGGAGTGACTCAAGTAGCCTAGTGGGGAGCACCTTGGTGTCGCGGTAGACCCATAGTGGGGAGCGCCTTGGTGTCGTAGAAGACCCACAGTACTCGACAGGGGGAGTACCTTAGAATGATATGAGGGGGAGCACCTTGGTGATGCGGTAGACCCACGGAGGGGAGCGCCTTGGTGATGTAGCAGACCCACGATACTCGACAGGAGGAGTAACTCAGCATTCCAAGGTTAGTGGGAAGCATCTTGGTGTCACGGCAGGCCCACTGTACTCGATAGAGGAGGAGTTCTCTAACAGCTGTGGTTTCGATAATGTGAATAAAAAAATCCAGGTTGAGATGAGTCAGTAAATTTTGTGTTTACCTCATGATTGAGATAGATTACTTGATAACTTAGGTATATGTATGGGCATATACCTAAGTGAGGTTATCTGCTGAATTCATACTTTGTGGTTTATCTTTTTTGGATTTTGTGATCCCTTGAGGGTCTCGGGGTCCCTACTGAGTATCATTATACTCACCCCTACACGGGATATTCCCAAACCTCATTGTATTGGATATAGACGACTGATAACATTGACTGAGGCTGAGAGCACTAGGATTGGACGGTACCCAGAGGTGGACCACACGGCATGACGGTGTACGGTGGAGACGGACGTACATGGAGTGCTGTGGAGGCTATCTGTACCTACCCTTTAGGTAGGATTTCCCAATGGATGATCCAGGTTCCATTTTCCCTTTTCCAGTACTTTTACTTTCAGTTTCCTTGTACCTTACAGTTGGGCTTGTATTTCCGACCCCCTTTTACTTTTTAGCTCTCCTTTTGTATACAATTTTATTTAGTGTTTTGTTTCTGGCTCGTACTCTATTGTGTGAGTTTTCAAGTATTAAAGGAAATGCCTTCCCAGTTTAGGGATTTATTCATTTGGTGCTAGTTTCCAGCCCCTGACCTATGGAAGGTGGGTTTGGTGTAGTCACAGAACGGGCCCCAAGGGATGGGTTGTGAAGATTTGGTATTAGAGGAGTTGGTTATACCGCAAAACTTAGGACTCTGATATTTTCTGTGAAGAAATAGTGTTAATGGTACTAAGTGTGTTTTTCAGTTCAGGAAGTCCAGTGTTGGTGCGACGACCAATGTGTCCATATACCAGGACCCTGACTACTGATTTCCAACTTAGTGCACAAAAACACTGATTGCATGTGTGTTTTCAAAAGTTTTCTCTAAGTCATCTCAACTAGGTCAGCTCACCAGGTATAAATATTTGACCGTGTCACATTTGTTTCTTTCAGGATGCCTCCCCACAGACGGCCAACGAGAGTCCTAAGAGTAGTATTCACAGATAGCCCACCAAGCGACGAGGCCTCGGTGCATGACCCTTTTCCTACAGAGGTACCAGCAGTACTACTTCCCGTTGGGCCATCGATGCCACCAGCCCCAACAGCAGATGATGCACGCTGCTTGAGTGCATTGCACGAGTTCCAGCCCTAGAGGCCACTCAGGTTCAGGGGAGAGATGGACCCACAGGTGTCTGAGGATTTGCTGGAGGTTGTGGTGAGAGTTTTTTGAATGGTAGGGACACCTTGCGACTTCATGGTGATTCTTACTTCTAGACTTCTACAGACAGTAGTGGGTAGATGGTGGAACCTAATGCTCTAGGTGCATGACAAGACGATGCTTCTCTGGGAAGACTTAGAGAGCCTATTTCAGGCGGAGTTTGTTCTAGTGACTCTTCGCGCAGTGTGCATATAGGAGCTACTTCATCTACAGTAGGGGAGCATGACTGTATCTCAGTATTCATTGATTTTCACTGAACTCTCATGCTACTCCACTGATATGGTATGAGTCCCATTCTTCAGGGCCCAGACCTTCGAGAAGAGTCTATAGTAATAGTTTAGGGCTTTGATGATCTCCCTCGTCATCCCAATGTAGACAGGGGTGTTGGAGCGATCCCTATTAGTGGAGATTTTCCTTGTTGAGCAGTCTCCAGTAGCGAGACCCACCACTAGTCGACATGCAGAAGAGTCTTCTGTAGCTGTCAGTAGATAGATGTCACAGTGGTCCAAGAGGACCAGACCCACGGGTGGAAAACCACATGACTCATAATCAGTTGTGTGGGGCACCCGGGGTAGAGACATACATGCTAGGAGAGGGCAGTGTTACTCATGCGGTGGGCAAGGTCACATGGCTCGTGACTATCCGACCCACCATTCAGATGATCAGCAGATAGTCAAAGGACTGCCCAGGCAGAGACAAGAATTTGATTAAGGCGGTCTGCAGGGCACATGCAGACATGGAAGAGGAGCTGGTCGAGCAGATGGAAGTGGGTGACGTTTTGAGGTGTTACCGTCACCACCACCAGGAGGTCCACCCCGACCACAGGGAGCAGGTGGACAGGAAAGAGCTCAGCTCCATGAAACTGAGGATTATGATCATGGTGCTCTATAGATGATTCGAGCTATGATCTGTGTCTACTCAACCATAGCTGTAGTTCTTATAGACACAGGTTCCAATCACTCTTTCATTGCCACTGCCCGCGTTCAGAGCTCAGAGATTTCGATGGAGCCATTGGCTCGATCCTTGTGGCTAGAGACTCTTATGGGAATAGATTCGACGATTATGCACTAGTGCCAGCAGTGTGAGCTTACTCTAGGAGGTGAGAGCTTCTGCTAGGATCTCCTAGTTGCAGCGTTGAGGCCTTATGACGCCATCTTGGGTATGGACTAGTTATCTACAGTCCATGCTCAGATCGACTATATTAGGTGCAAAGTTCGGTGTGTCCACACGGATGGGACTAGGTTCACCTTCACCAGTGAGAAGGGAGCCTTTTAAGCATAGGATGGACTTTCCCGGAGGATAGTACATCCGATCACTCATTAGTTGGCTTGCCTTATCCTCAGGGAAGTTGATGTGGATAGTCCGACTTATCCTGTAGTGGTGGACCAGCACGTGGATGTTTTCCCTAATGATGTCCCTGGTATACCTCCTCGCAGAGAGGTGTACTTCTACATTGACCTATACCCCGGGATGACATCGATATCTACACCATAATATCGGATGGCTCCCGCTGAGCTTCGTGAGCTGTGAGTATAGCTGGAGGACTTGTAAGGAAAGGGATTCATCCGGCCTAGTGTTTCTACCTGGGTAGCCCCAATTCTATTCGCCAAGAAGGCGGATGGAAGCTTGAGGATTTGTGTCGACTACCGTCGCCTGAACCAGGTGACTGTGAAGAACAATTACCCACTCCCAGGGATTGATGACCCCTTTTATCATCTGAAGGAAGCATGGTGGTTCTTAAATATAGACTTCAGATCAGGCTATCACCAGCTCATAGGTCGAGACGAGGATGTGCAGAAGACGACCTTCAGATGTTGGTACGACCACTACGAGTTCTTGGTTATGCCCTTCGGCAAAACCAATGCTCCAGAAGTTTTCATGGGATTCATGAATAGGATCTTCCAGCCATACCTCGATCACTTGGTTGTAGTCTTCATTGACGACATTCCGATCTACTAAACTAATGAGGAGGAGCATGCCTACCATTTCTGGGTAGTATTAGACACACTCTAAGAGCACCGGCTATATGGTAATACCTTAAAGTGCTAGTTTTGGATCCGAGAGGTTCACTTTTTGGGACACGTCATCTCAGAGGCTGGAGTTGTAGTGGATCCAGCAACAATTGAGGCGGTACTTGCTTGGGATCCACCCAGGAGTGTGACGGAGGTATGGAGTTTCCTGGGTTTGGTTGGTTACTACCGGAGGTTCTTTCCAAACTTCTCCATAGTTGTAGCACCACTATCATCCTTGACGAAGAAGGGGAAACCCTTTGTGTGGTCGGAGAGATGCCAACAAAGAATTCAGGTGCTGAGGCAGAGGCTGACTAGTGCCCCCCATCTTGAGGCTTCTAGAGGAAGGCGTAGAGTACGCAGTCTACTGTGATGCATCAGGGACTGAACTCGGGTGTGTCGTGATGAAGGAGGGAGTAGTGATCGCGTATGGTTCTCGGTAGTTGAGACAACATGAGTAGAACTTTTCTACCCATGACCTGGAGTTAGTAGTAGTGGTCTTCGCCTTGAAGATGTGGTGACACTATCTAATGGGCGAAAATTTTACTGTGTACTCTGATCACAAGAGTCTCAGGTATATCTTCTCCTAGAAGGACCTAAACCTGAGACAATGAAAATGGCTTGAGTTCCTCCAGGATAATAACTTTTAGATAGTCTATACTCCTAGAAAGGGGAACATTGTAGCAGATGCACTTAGCATGAGATCTGGTATACAGCTGCTAGGTGAGGCGACAGAGCAGCTGGCTGCTTTACAGATATCCTTTGTGGATAGAGATGGATCAACTTTCTTTCAGTTCCTTACAGTCACTCCCCAACTTATTCAGCGAGTCAAGGAGGCACAACATGGGGATGCTGACTGCGAGACACGACATGCTCAGATATCCATAGGGCAGACACATGATGGATTTTTTGAAGGTGGGGAGCACGTCATCCTCTTCAGAGGACGTACTATGGTACCAGTGTCACTCCAGGAGGAAGTGTTAAGGGAGTTCCACACATCCCCTTTGGCGATACATCCAGGAGTGGTGAAGATGTACCAGGACTTTTGACGATAGCACTGGTGGCTAGGTATGAAGAAGGCAGTAGCAGAGTTTGTCTCTCAATGCCTCACTTGTCAACAAGTGAAGGCAGAGAACCAGGTACCAGCAGGCTTGGTTCAGCCTTTAGAGGTCCCAGAGTGGAAGTGGGATGGGATATCCATGAACTTATTGATTGGACTTCCATGTACATCCAGGGGTCACGACTCAATTTTGGTGATCATTGATCGACTCACCAAGTCGGACCACTTCCTACCGATCAGAGAGCAGGGTTTAGTAGAGAGATTGGGACACCTCTACATGCAGGAGATTTTGCGGATACATGGAGTACCTTCGACCATTGTCTCCGATCGTGACACACGGTTTACTTCTCGGCTATGGAAGGGGTTGCGGGAGGCTTTCAGGATGCAGCTTCGTCTGAGCACCGCCTTCCATCCTCAGAAATATAGTCAGACTGAGCATACCATTTAGACTGTCGAGGAAATGCAACGTACTTGTGTCCTCGACTTCAGTTATAGTTGGGAGGACCACTTACCTTTGGTGGAGTTTTCATACAACAACAACTATCACTCCACCATAAGGATGACACCTTTCGAGGTGTTGTATGGGTGACCTTGCAGATTTCCCTTGTGATGGACTAACCCTAGGGAGTCAGCACTAGTGGGACCAGAAATGGTATGAGATACCATGGAGAAAGTTCATATCATCCAGAAGTGGATGAATACTACATAGAGCAGATAGAAGTCATATGCTGACAAGAGACAGAGACCTCTGGAGTTCGAGGATGGCGACCAAATCTTTCTATGGGTCTCTCCTTGACGAGGTATATAGAGATTTGGCCGAGGTGGAAAGTTATCTCCAAGGTTCATCGGACCCTTCCAGGCCCTCAACAGAGTTGGCGAGGTGGCTTACTGCTTATCTCTTCTACCTCAATTACACTGGGTGCATGAATTCTTCCATGTATCTCAGCTGAGGAGATACGTACATGGAACTTCTCACATCATCGACCATGGAGAGTAGGAGGTCAATGATGGGGAAACTTTTACAGAGGTTCCAGTAGATATTGAGGATCGACAGGAGTGGGTCCTACGTGGATGGTCGATACCTCTAGTGCGTGTTCACTGGCAGCACGATAACCTCCAGGAGAGCACATGGGAGTGGGAGGCTCAGATGCGTTCTCAGTACCTCCACTTGTTCCCTTAGTTCGAGTTATAGCTTATGGTGACGTAAAGCCCTGATGTGGGGAGAATGTAAAGACCCGGAAATTCCATGGATTTTTTTCTTAAATACATGGGAATTTATGAGTTTTCAAAATTTTAAGACGCATGATTCCAAGGCCCGGTGTGTCAGAAATAAATTTTTGAAGTTTTGTTCTGGTACGTTCAGTAAACATACGAGTGGGTTTTTATAACTTTTGAACCGGTGCTCAGAATTTAAATCCAAGGACACTGTTGAACTCGTAGCGCTAATATTCGCTTAAGAGGACTATCACCTCGATGACAGAGGGTTGAGATTAAAAGATAGTTTTTGGGTTTTTAGGGAATGAATTAAATAAAAATAAAGTGAGTGGCTTAATTTTTATTTGTTGGTTAAAACCTCCTCATGGAAGTTAGAGGTGGGACCACCACACCCTAACCTCCCATGAGAGGTTATGGTGGTGGGTCCCACCTGAACCTAACCACCCACAAGAGGTTATGATGTGGGGACAACATGGGACAAAACTACCTATTAATGATGGGAGAGGAAAACCTCTCAACTCCCCTCATTAATGAGGGAGAGTCTCTCCACAACCCTCCTTTATTAGTGCCAACTCCACTAATTTAATGGTGCCAAATCCTCCATATTAATTAAGGGGGATCCAAGTTAATTAATTCACCATTTTGAATTTTGTGCCAAGAAATTAAATAATAGATAAAAACAATCTATTATTATTTTGGTTGGCATTGTTCATTTTGGTGGTAGCTTTGAGAGGAGGATTATTGGGAGAAGGATCCCAACGAAGAACACATTCGACTACGAAGAACGTTGACCTTCTTCAAGTTCCTCCTCAGAGTTTATAACGACGTGGTACATCTTCAACTGAATTTCCCTCCATATCTTCATCAAAGAGCTGATGCATGAGCTTGAGATTGAAAGTGTGCAGTGGATGTGACGAAGACGATCTCCTCCATATTCTTCCAAGCGACTCCATCAATGACCAACGATCAAGGTAGGGGGTTAATTTGAGAAATATTACTTTCCTTATTTTTTTTCTTTTTCGGTTGGAAAGGAATCATTGCAGTGGTTGTAAAAATTAAAATTCATCTTTTTTCTTACTTGATGAGCCAAATGTTACCACCCTAAACGCGGAGGGTGGGGGCCAAACCAACATGGCCCGAACCCTCCATCGTTCTTGTTTATTATGATCTTTGGCATGGTGATGAAGCAATGAAGCGACGAAGGCAACGAAGAAAAAGGCCATGCTACCTGCGACCTCTATGATCCGCACCGCCCCCACGACGTCCTGCACCACCGCTGGCTGAACCGGCCCCGACCGAGCCCCCGTCAGCCGCACCACTCACAGAGCCGAGCCACTGCCCCGAGCCGGCCCGTGCCCCGCTGGCCTGCCCGGCCGCCCATAGGCCCGCATGGCGCCCTGCCCGGTCATATGCCGGCCTGGCCGCCCCCTGCCCGGCCGCATGCCAACCCGCCTGCTGGCCTTCCCGGTTGCCTGCCGGCCTGGCTGCGCCCTGCCCGACCGCCCACTGGCCCGCCTGCTGGCCTGCCAAGCTGAACAGCCGGTCTACCCGGACGCCTCCCGGCCTGGCCACGCCCCGCCAGCCTGCCCAGCCGCCTTCCAGCCTGCTCAGCCTGCCCAACTACCTCTTGTGTGCCCGGCCAAGCTGCTCCAACCCACGCACCCTGCACGCCCCATGCCGCTTGAGCCGCACCACAAGTGGTTCTAGCCAAGTCGATCTCAGCCATCTGGGCCGAGATGTCGAGCCGCACCCTCGCGATGCTCCGGGCCGAGCCTGGGCCGAACCGCCCACGCGTCCTACTGTGTGGGGCCCAGCGGGCCGAGCCGAACCTAACAGGCTGGACCACCTAATGGGCTAGGCCAGACCCAACAGGTCTGACCGGGTCGACCCAGACCAGGTCGGTCTATACTGGGTCAGACTGGGTCGGACCGGACCTGGGCCCACTACCGACCCTTTACTTTCTTTGGCCATATCTTTGGCACTGAACGACCATTTGATGAACCGTCAGCGGTACTGGTTTTCTTCAAGCGCGACAATACCTTTGAGTATATCCCATTGGAGTTTGGGGTAAAGTTGAGATACGGTCAGGTTGGATCGTGTACGAATCCAACTGGCCCCTAGGACTAAAAGGCTAATAACTCACAGACCGGGCGTCCGATTGACACACCGTCTATTTCGTTGAGACCTATATGACATAGAGGACCTTTGAAATACTTCTAAATGGGACTTCGTGACAGTTGAAGTGTCGACTTGTAGCTCGTGGAGTAGATCCTCCTGGAGACGAGTGAGAATAGTGCAGAGACCTAGTAGCTGGTTGAGACCTGACGACTGCTGACCGATTCGACTCGGAGTGACTCAACTAGCCCAGTGGAGAGTTCTTCGGTGTTTTGGAAGACCAATAGTGGGGAGCACCTTGGTGTCACGACAGACCCACAATACTTGACAGGAGGAGTACCTCAGCAGGCTACGAGGGGGAGCGCCTTGGTGACATGGTATAACCACGGTGGGGAGCACCTTGGTGATGCAGCAGACCCACAGTACTCGACAGGAGGAGTACCTCAACAGTCCAAGGTTAGTGGGAAGCACCTTGGTGTTGCGGTAGGCTCACTGTACTCAACAGAGGAGGAGTTCTCCAGTAGGTGTGGTTTCGATATTGTGAATAAAAAAATCTTGGTTGATCTGAGTCAGTAACATTTGTGTTTACCTCATGATTGAGATGGATTACTTGATAACTTAGGTATATATTTGGGTATATACCTAAGTGAGGTTATCTGTTGAATTCATACTTTTTGGTTTATCCTTGTTGGATTTTGGGAGACCTTGAGGGTATCAGGGTCCCTACTAAGTATCGTTATACTCACCCCTGCATGGGCTATGTCTTCACCTCATTGTATTGGATGTAGATGATGGACAACATTGACCGAGGCTGAGAGCACCAGGACTGGACAATGCTCGGAGGTGCACCACACGACGTGACGGTGCACAGTGGAGACGGATGGACGTGGAGTGCTGTGGAGGCTATCTGTATCTACCATTCAGGTAGGATTTCCCAATGGATGATCCAGGATCCGTTTTCCCTTTTTCCAGTACTTGAACTTTCATTTTCCTTGTACCTTATAGTTGGGCTTGTATTTCCAGCCCCTTTTACTTTTCATCTCTCCTTTTGTATATAGTTTTATTTAGTGTTTTATTTCCAGCTCGTACTCTATTGTGTGAATTTTCAAGTTTTATAGGAAATACCTTCCCAATTTAGGGATTTACGCCTTTAGTGCTAGTGGCCAGCCCCTGGCCTCTGGAAGGCGGGCTTGGGGTAGTCATGGAATGGGCCTCGGGGGACGGGTTGTGACACACAACCAACAATCAAGACACTATATGTACTATCAAATAATTTTTTCTTACCATAGAACAATATTTAATAATATCATTATGGAATTTAAAGGTTCTCATCATATCTGGGAACTATAATGCCATTGTTTTCAATGTGATTGATACTCCAAGACATTATTATATTAAAGTAATAAAGAACAATAAACAATATGTTATAAGTTATTTAGTTAATACTCACATATTTGAATATACATATAATATAAAAAATAGATGGTTCTAGGAAACCAAATTCAATAAACTCACACTTATACTAGAGTCAATCTCTAAATAATTTTAGTTCGTAAGCTCTCACATGTTGATCATGTTTCAACTGAGTTAAGACCTCCATCTTGTATTATTTTTATACACATTTCTCAATGTGACATCACATATTTCAGAAAAATACATCAAGATATGATGTTTTCAAAGTATACTCTTTATCTGTGAATGTAACCTTGACTACTTTGCATGATACACTGTTGTGTTATTATCACAATAGTGTGTGATTGGGTCTTTATTTGCTCAAAACCATGTCAAGCACTTGGAAGAAGTAGTGAATCAAAACTGATTTTTTAACCACATAAGAATATGAAATGTATTCATACTTCACTATAGAATTAACAACCATGGATTTCCTCAATATTTTCCTGATCACAACACCTCCATTGAGAGTGAAAACGTATCCCGACTGTTATTTCAGATCATCTTGATCTATTTGGAAACTAGAATTTGAATATCCCATGATGACTAGTTTATCATATCCTCTATAATCTAGGAACATATCCTTAGCATGCCTCAGATAATTAAGGATAGTTTTGAATTCAATCTAATGGTATTTACCTGATTCAACTTGATATCTTCCTACCCCGTTTAAAGCATAGGTGAAATCTATCCTTGTACATAACATAACATACATGACTGAACCAGTCAATGATGCGTATGAAATACTTACCATCATCTATCTTCCCTCATGTGTCCAAAGATACATTTTCATGGAAGGATGAATGCCATACAACACTAGAAACAACCCCTTTTTGAATTTTTTCCATATTGAATCTCTTCAGTATCTTTTCAATATATGAACTTTGACATAGTCAAAGAAAATTTTTGGATCTATAACGATGGATCTTGATCCCAATAATATTTTTCCCAACTCATTAATTCATAGAGAAGCAAGTTTCTAACTAGTCATTAATGGACTATAAGAATGAAATTTCATTTTCCAAAATTAGTATGTCATCAATATAATATATTATAAAAATGACTACACTCCAACTAAACTACTTATAGATATAAGGCTTACATTCATTATTTATGAAACCAAATTTTATTTTAGATTTATAAAAGTGAATGTTCTATGACCTGAATTCTTAATTTATTCCATAAATGAATCTCTAAAACTTTAATACCTTATTGGCATCCTTTGGAGTCATAAACCCTTCTGGTTATTTCATATAGACATCTTTCTAAAAGTTCCTATTAAGGAAAGCTATTTTGACATCCATTTTCTAAATCTCATAGTCATGGTAAGTTAATATGGAAAGTATAATTATGATTGATTTTAACATAATAACTAGAAAAAAGGTTTCATCATAGTCTATTCATTGACACCATTTGAAACCCTTTCAACTATTTTTTTAGGTACTAACTTTTCAATCCATTCCCATTTTCTTCTTGAATACCCATTTGCAACCAATGGGATTTACATACACTAAAGGATATAACCAAACCCATAATTAGTTTTGGTACATGGAATCCATTTTATAATTCCTAGATTATTTCCATTTGGTAGATTTTTTCCACTTAGTTCTTACTTTTAGATTGCAAGATCATTATTATCAACTAATAATGAGTCACCGTCCTTAGTGATTTGAAAATCATATCGTTCTGGTTCTCTAATCTCTCTTATACTTCTAAGTAGTACTTATGTCTCCAGAACATCCTATTCCATGAGATTTAATGAATTTTTTCATGTTTCAACTCATTTATATCTTAAACCATGACTTCATCGAAGTCTATCTCACCCCCACTATCACTTTTGGTGATTTTATTCCCTTTAAGAAATGTTAGACGTATTTCCACCAAAAATTCTTATTTATAGGTTCATATAGGTAACATCTTTTAATTTCCTTAGAATACACTAAAGAGATACACTTAATGACCCAAGGTGAACATTTATTACTAGAAATATCCTTAATAGATTCTTCAAAATTCTACACTCATACATGAAACAATATGGGTTTATTTTCATACCAAATATGATATAGGATTCTAATTGTTGACTTATTTTTCACCCAATTTTAGTATGTATGTTTCTGTCTGCAATGCGTATCACCATAAGTATAATGGAAGACTCACATGACTCATAATTGATCATATCATTTATAATAGGGTGTTTTTCCTCCTATCACTTACACTATGTATGGAGGAGTGAGTTGAGATAAAATCTAAAACTCTCATAAATAATCAACGAAGTATTGATTAATATATTCTCTCCCATAGACCAAGTGGAGTTTCTTAATCTTATTAATAATATAGTTCTTAGCTTCATCCTTACATTAATTTAATATGTCAAATGAAACTGAATTATACCACATCAATTAGATATATCCATATCCACTAAATTCATCAGTTAAAGTTATGAAGTATGAGTACTCACCCGTGGATTTAACTAGAAATGGTCAAAAAAAATTGGTATAAACCAACTCAAGAAGTTATATATACATTTCACCATTTCCAATAAATGGGGATTTAGTCGTTTTTTATTTCTTACATGCATAACATACACCAAGTGTTTTTAGTTCAAATGAATACAAATATCCATCTTAGTGTATTCTAGTCAAAAACTTTTCATTTTCATGACCTAGATAATGATGCCATAGTTGGGTGTGGTATGATTCATGTGAACTATTTTTATTGTTTATTTATATTACTTAGTTATATAATACAACACACAAATATTGTTATTTAAATATTCCGTACTATAAAAAATTATTTATTTATAAAATATGAAACACTTATTTATAAATTTGAAAATAAATCCATCTATATCAAGTCTGTACAAAGAAATAATGTTTTTGGTGATTAAAGTAAAATAAAAACAATCTTTGAAAACTAATATTATTCTAATTGGAAATTTGATTTGTTAATCTGTAATAACCACAATATCAATTCTAGCTCCTTTGGCCTCTCATAGATCCACCTCACCATAAGAAATCTTTTAGAATCTACTTGGTTCTTGTATTTGAATAAATATGTAAGAACCACTTGCTATATTTAACACCCAATTTATATAAAACAATAAATTTCACTTGATAACAAACACACCCGAAGCTTCCCCTTACTTCTTTGTCAGGGTCTAGTTTTTATTCCAGTGTCCCTTTCTTTCAAAAGAAAACAGACAACATAATGTTCCCTGGCTTGCCTCTTGATCCTCATATTCTTGGAAGGGAATTTTGAAGAAGATTTAGACTTGATGTTGTTATCAAATCTCTTTCTAAAACCCCATCCTTTTCCAAGTTAATATGTTATGGGGGTTTTGATATATTTTGTTGTTTTGTGGATGGTATATTTTGAGAACTAGGTTTTGGACCAAGAATTCAATAGTTGTAACAAATTAAAGGGATATTTTTCAATTTTTTTTGATTCCTGAAAGGTTCCTTAGGTGCTCATATGAGACTTAGGGGCTTCAATTTGAAGTTTGTAAGTTATTGGAAGTTTTATTTCTAAGGTGAACTATTTTGTGTGTATAGTTTAGGATAAACCCTACAACAACCTAAGCATGGATTTCTTTTCAGTTTAGTTTGTATAGTGCATGTGTTTTCAGAATAGTTGGTGAATGTTTTTGGGGAAACCATGTGGATTTTAGATAAAATAGTTAAAAGTGTCTTGGATTTGGGACTTAGAATATAGTTTGTGTATTGCTGTAGAAAAACCATATAAATTGTTTAAGAGGGTTCCATAGCTGATTTTCAGAGTTGGTGCATAGTTAGTAAATTATTCAGAAAAACCATGTGAGGTGGGGTGTTTTGGGGGAGTGATGATTTCACATTTTGGAAAACCATATGGCCAAATCATGTGACTCTTAAAAATTGGGATTTTATCTTTTTTCATTTATGATTTTATAACCCAAACCCCCAATTTTCTCTCATTTTCAACCTAGTAGCCTCTTGAATACCCTTCTTCTACTCCTCTCCCTCTTCCCATGGAATATCTCTCTCATTCCTTATACATTTAAACTTTATTTGGAGGTGTTAGTGGGCTAGAGGTAAGTCTATGATTCCATTCCCTTCAATTATTCATTTATATTGCTATCAAGAGAGATCTTATCACTTTTGATTATTATGACCTATTTCGAGGGTGTTTGTCCACTTTTACATTTTATTTCATCTTAGGCCAAACCAAAGTCCAATACTAGATATATAGACTATTCTAAGGCTAAGGTAGGTGGACCCTAAATTTTAATCCATAGGCTCACTCCATTTTTTTAATTGATGTATTGTGCATTCATTCTGAACTTTCCATGTGTTCACTTAATTTAAATTTAATGGTTTAATTATGCACCTCTTAGCTAAATTACCTAATTAAAATTAAATTGACCTTGGAAAAATGTGATTGTAAGTGAGTTCCTTATTTTAGTAATTTACCTTGAAATGGGATTATAAATTCAATTGTCCTCTTGAAATGGAAAGTGAGGTTGGGGATTCCCCTTGGGTTTGTAAATTAGTATATCATGTTATAAATAGTTAAAAATGGGATAATTTTAGATCAATGATCGTGAAAATAAATTTAACTATCATCAATAATGCTGAGAATGAAATTTCAAATCATGATTTTTCCCTTGAAATGAAGTGTGAAACTATTTAATATTGTTGATTTGATAAAATAAAAAGGCCTTATGAAATAAAATGATTGTTATATTTAAATAGATAACTATGAACTTAAATAGATAAAGGGTTTTATGATATTAAACTCATTCTTGTTAAATTGCGTGTTAATGTAGTTGATGGATAAATTTCTTAAATAAGACCATAGTGGTGATGTTTTAAAATGATACCTTTTTAATTAGTAATAATTTATTTCTTAATAAATAAAGGATGAAGTGTTATTTGTAAATTATTGAGATAGACCCGTGTTAAGTGAATAATGGGACGTTTAAAATTGTAATTGTAAAATGAAATGATGTTAGTGGTTTATCTATGGAAATGATATTGTGTGTTATGAATTATTTTTTCAATGAAAATAAAACAACCTTGGGGGATCTCTTGATTCTTTGATTAGAAAATTACCTTGGGGGTGTGTCTGATATCATATGGAAAATTCCCATCAAGTCAGTCATGATACTAAATAATACAAATGACCTATGAGGTGGTGATGAGTTAACAAATTAAAACCCTATTATAGGAAGTTTTGAGTTACTTAAAGAAAACACCCTTGAGGTGGTGTTGAGTTACTAAATTAAAACTTTCTCATAGGTGTTGTTGAGTTAATATATGAAAACACCCTTAAATTTGTTCTTGAGTTACTATAGAAAACACCAGAATGGGTGGTTATGATACTATGGTTGGGATGGTCCATGTGACGTTCTCAGTGACACCCCAGCCCTAGCCAAAGTAGGTATGCTTGATTAGGGTCACATACCTAAGGATCAATGATGGTATATTTCAATCTCAAGTCTCATTTTAGAGCCTAATTTTGGTGGTTTATGCTATATTTTATTGAAATTGTATAAACTATTTTATTTTAGAACCTCACATGTAATTTATTTATCATACTCATTATATTTAGTGGCAACATTGGTGGAAGACTACTAAGTTATGATCACACCCTTCTTGGGACACTATGTAACTTGTGTACTTGAGTAGAATCTACTTGATTGTAGGTATGGGTTTGGGAAATTCTTGAAGCTTAGTGGTTTGTACTTCTTGAACATAGCATGGGAGTTGGGGCCAATTCAGGACCCAAGACTATTTTTGGGGTTTTCCTAGTTTTTTATTTTGTTCTTTGTGTTATGATGTTTATGAATTTATATTTATTTATTCCTTTATTAATATGTATTATAATATTTATTTAATATATCATGGTTTATTTTGATTATTTTCACAACTTTACTATGTATTTTTTCCCATTTATTGTCTGATGGTGTATCTGATTGCTCATTATTTCTGCTATTATTTGCACTCTGATAAAGGGGATATAATCTCCACACTACACCACTTTAAACTCCCACTAATAGTTTTAATTATCTAGTGTATTGTGAGTCATGATTGAGGCATAGTAGCAACCACTAATCAAGGCACTGATTAGTAGTCCAGGGTATATGGACATTACAAAGTTATATCATAGCATCCTTTATTTAGTTTACTATTTGAGAAAGGTATACATGCTATGATATATTATGGGAACATGGGAGAGAAATTTTAATTGGGAATGGACACCCCACGTATAATGGAAGTTAATATCTCGGGGAACAAGATTATTTTTCATGTTGTTGTCTTTTATTGTTTGTATGATTTCACCTTGAGAGATGCACTAGATTTATAAGGTTATCATTTATGTTATTTTATCACTTGGCCAATTTGGAAAGAGGGAGAGTGTTCATGCATCATATCTAACATATAGAATTCACATTTCATTTACATGATTGCTTGTGATTAATTACCTAGACTGTGACATGGTTCTATTATTTAGAGTGTCTGCAACCATTTATATAGTGTTCTTTCATATAAGTGTATGGATGAATCTTACTTAAATGGTCCTCTGAATAGATAAAAAAATATTATATGATCAACTAGTTTGATTATAATGAGGTTTAATCTAGATAAAATTCTCATTAAAACATATAGATCATTTTCTTCTGTAACTTAAAATAGACATTTAATTTAATTGAACCTCAATTGTGAAGGGTTTTGGGTAATTTAATCAATTAAAGGTAAATTATGTGATTAATTGTCCATATTTTTATATGGTGTTAGATAAATAATATTATAAGTAAAACTTATAAGGAATTTTACTTTATAAATGATACTGGATATTTTATTTAATTTAGCTTCTTTTCTGAAAAATTCATGATAATATAAAATTGATTAGTGTAAATTTTTTAATCGTATGTGTATGTGATGTGGATCTAGTGGATAATTGGATATTGAACCTATTTATGGGTAGTTGGGGCTGTTTAGAGTGACTGAGTTATGTAATGTACCTATGATGTGAGGTATAGGACATAATGTTTTTTTCCCAATCTTGGGAATAGGGAAAAGTGGGATAGAGAGAGTCCCTAGTTTGTGAGACCCTTTTTGATGTGTGATATAACACATAGTGTATTTAATTCCTATTGTAACTTAATTTTGAGTTGTGGCCTTGAGGTTGTGATGTGATGTGGCTATATATAAAACTTTCAATTTATGTCTAGCCTAATAAAGGATAGGGTATATTGGATTCCAACTTGTTTAAGAGACCTTACTCAGGTGTTATCACATTAATGCCTTGTATTTATGAGATGAGAATAGGGGTGTTATCCATCAACCAAGGTTTTTATGGTATATGAGCTTTGAGTTAGGTGTAAACCCTTGTGTTTTGATATATGAACTTATTTTAGTAAGTTAATTTTTGTTTATGGTCGAGGGTAATCTTAGAGAGGGGTTAACTAAGGAATGTAAGTTCTATTGGGATAATAATCATGGGTAAATACTCATGGTTTAGATTGATTCTTGGAAGGTCCCACTAGTGTGTTGTAGAGGATGGTGAGACACTTTGAGAATGTTTGGGTCTATGTTTCCTAGTGTATCTTGATAACTTTGAATGAGATTGAGGAATGAAATGTGGATTACTTAAGGTGTTTTGGAATCAGGACCTATTTTGAAAGGTAGGATCATTTAGATACCTATCCTTATCGATTACTAGCGTGGTTATGGAAAATTAGTTGATGGTAACCCTATATGGTTAAATTTGGGGCAGGTAGAGTGTGGTTAGGCACTTAGGTTTCAAAACAATTCTC
The DNA here is from genome assembly GCA_963277665.1 of Viscum album. Taxonomy (NCBI): domain Eukaryota; kingdom Viridiplantae; phylum Streptophyta; class Magnoliopsida; order Santalales; family Viscaceae; genus Viscum; species Viscum album. Next base: position 209,185,927 of record OY728135.1, on the reverse strand, counting down.
AGGTTATGAGTGATTGTGTGAATGTTTTTGGTTTGGTGTAATGATATAGTTTTGAGAAGTATTGAGGGTGCTTTCATTTATCAAGATTTGAATGTGGTAGAGGAATGGCTAGTGGCTTGGGCTTATAAGCCTAGTTTTTTTGAGGCATGTATTATTGGAACTTGATTTAGTTTTTTATTATTGGGTTTCATGGGACTATTTAAAAATTGATATATGGTAGAATATTAGAGGAAATAATGTGTTAGCGTATAAACTATGCCGTTTGGCTTCTGTTTTGGATAGTATGGAAATGTATGCCTGTAATTATTAAATGAGAAAAAAGTTGTGTGTGTATTCTAGGGGCCTATGTGGACTCAATGAGGGGATTGGAGGAATGGAATCTTAATTACTTGGTTAATAATTTTGATGTTACTATGGTGAGAATGAGTATGTGTAAGGGGAGAGGTGCAGTGGCATGGATGATTTGATCTTGAACCTTGTTATCTGTTAATGTGATGAATGAGAAAGGATCAAGAGGATAGATATATGTGTTATAGTGATGGAACCTATCGAGGCTACACTCAAGGAGCAAAGCAAGTGAGGTTATAACATGGGGAGTACACCTTTGGATGGTTGAGGGTGTGGCCCTCATTTTTAATAAAGTTCAAAAAGTGTTATGGATAATGATCCTTGCAATATGGGGAATAAGTAGTGCTTGATGTTTTTCACTATCAATCAGGCATGAGTAGTACAATCATATCTAGTCATTTAATGTAGTAATGGAAATAGGATATACCATGGAGCTTGGAGTTTTTATTTAGTGGGTAAACAAATAGGGTACTCCTAAGGTGGGGAGTACCAAATTGGTCACATGCATGTGATTCCATGTGGGTAAGACCATGGATACAGTGAGACCATCCATTGGATGGTCAAAATGAACTTTGGATACTAATGTAAGTATAAACATTATAATCAAAATCAACATAGAATTCAATGATCCGGGTTTTATTCAGATCAAGGTTTCATCGATTCTCATGGTACAATATGACAATATTTTTTGGTTGGTTGGGGACCTAGTCATGGAATGACACTAGGAGCCGGGTTCAGACTATGGTGTGAATACTCGAATGATCTATATAAAGATAAGGAACCATGATCAAGAAATGTAATATTATGTTATTGAGTATGGATAAGTGCTTTTATGAGATTAGACCATAATATTTTTAATGGTTGATGTTGTGTTTGGTTGGATATATTAGGGTGGAGACCGCATCAGGCGCATTTCAAGAATGTAGGGTTTTTGTTTTAATAGATGGTTCCTATGGTGAAAATTTACATGATCCTAGAGGTGTTTTTATTGATGAAACAATGGTATATCTAGATATATGGTCATTATAAAGTGTCATATTAGTGTTTCACTAATCTACATGAGTGGTAACTTAGTTTTTAGTGAGTTTACCACCTTATGTTTAAGGTCATGATAGAGAATCTCATTCAATGCTCTGGTGTAGAACATGAAAAGCCGGTTGTCGTTTAATGACCTGAGTGGGTTGAGATGTGATGGATTGAATGTTTGAAGATAATTCTATAGGATTATAAGTGTTAAGGTAGAGATTTTTTTAAAACCCAATACCTTTTCAAGTTAAGAAGTTCTGGAAGTTCTTGAATTTATTTTGAGTTCAGTGGATGGTTTGTTTTGAGAAATAAGATTTAAATAGAGAATCTAAGACTTATAATGTATTAAAGGTATAATTTTTTATGTGTTTTAAGGATATGGAGGTGGATCAGGTTCTCATATTATTCTTTGCTACCTCATGATGAATTTTGGAAGTTTTTGGTGGTTTCTTTATAAGGTGCATATTTTGGGGTAAACAATTTAGGAGAAACCATGTATCACCATGAACATGGATTGATTTTTTTTTCATCTTGTATAGTGTATGATTTTCCTGCATGATTGGTACACTTTTTTGGGGAAACCATGTGATTTTTAGAGTAAATCGTGTGAGGTGTATTGGATCGGGGACTTGGTTCATAGTTTTCACATGGTTGTTGAAAAATCATGTGAATTGTCGTAGAGGGTTTTAAAGATTATTTTCATGGTTAGTGCTTGATTGGTAAACTGTGTAGAACAATCATGTTAGGAGGGATGTTTTATGAAAATGATGACCACATGATTGGCGTACAATTTAGAAATCCATATATCTAAATCACGTGACCCTTAAAAAGTTTAATTTTAGCCCTTTTCCCTTATTATTTTATAATCCAAACCCCTCATTTTCCTCCCATTTTTTACCCAACAAACTCACACATTTCCTCCTCCTCCTCCCTCACTTACCATGGAGGATATCTCTCATTACTTGGATGTTTTTACTTTAATTTGAGGTATTAGTGATATATATGTAAGTATATGAGTCCATTACCTCATATTATTTGTTTATATAACTCTCAAGATCATTCTAACCAATTTTTTTTTATAATATTCCCTATTTATAGGGAATTTTGGTGTTTCTTCATTTACATCCATTTTTGGATAAACCAAAGGCCAATACTGAACATGTTGACTCTTTCAAGTCCAAGGTAGATTGTACCTAAAATTTTACCCATAATATATCTCCATTTTTTCAAGTGACACATTGTGTAGTCGTATTATCCTTACTGCACTTTGACCTAATTAAAATTAAATTGTTTAATTGTGCACCTATTAACTAGATTCCCAAATTAAAATTCATTGAACCTAGGTAAGAAAGTGATTCTAAGTGGGTGCCTTATTTTAGGAATTGACTTTGAAATTAAATTTTAATTTCATATAGATCATTAAATGGGAAGTGATATTGGGGATTCCACATAGTTTTTTCAAATTATTATATTGTGTACTAAATAGTTAAAAAGAAATTATATTGGATCGATGATTGTGAAATGGAATTTCACAATCATTGATAATAATGAGCATGGAATTTAAAATCATGATGTATTTCCTCCAAGTGAAATGTGAAAATATATAATGGTGATGGGTTGAAAAAATGAAAATGCTTTATGAAATAAAATACACGTAGCCTTGAAACATAGAATTATGACCTTAAATAGATTAAGGGTTTTACAAATTAAACTATTTTTTGTAAAATGTCTTATTAATGGTAGTTGATAGAATTTTTTTTAAAGAGGACCATGGAGGTTTTGTTTTAAAATGACCTCTCTTGAATTTTTAATAAGTTCTATCTTAATAAATTAAGGATAAAGTGTGATTTGTAAAGTCATGAGATAGTCCCTTGTTAAGTAAAGGAAGGGATGTTTGAAATTGTACTTATAAAATGAAATGATATCAGTGGTTTATATATGGAAATGGTAACACATGTTATGATTTTTTTCCAATGAAATGAAAACACCCTTGGTGATTATTTGTTTAAAAAACACCCTTATGGGAGGGTTTGATATAATATCAAAAATTCCCATTGAGGCAGTCATGATACTAGATAAAGAAAATTTATTTTGAGTTGGTATTAAGTTTTTAAATAAAAATTACCTTATAAAAAATTTTGAGTTACTTGAAGCAAACTCCCTTAAGGATATGTTGTGTTACTAAATGAAAATTCCTTCATAAACAGTGTTGAGTTACTAAATGAAAACACCCTTATAGGCGTTTTTGAGCTGGTATATGAAAAATTATCTCATAGGTGGTGTTGAGTTACTATAAAAAGCACCCAAAAGGGTGGTCATGATATTATGGTTGACATAGACTAAGTGATGTGCTCAGAGAAATCTCAGACTCAGATGAAGAAACTATGGTTGATTAGGCTCATAAAACTAAGGATCAATGGTGGTATAGTCTAATACTAGGTTTCAATACAGAGCTTGGGGGTTAGAAGTTTTTACTATTTTTTATTTAAACTACATAACCTTTTTTTATTGTAGCACCTCACATGCACTTTATTCATAAGAATGGTTATATTTAGGGATACAATTAGTGTCATCCTACTGAATTGTAGTCACACCCTTCTTGGTACAACATGAAACTTGAGTACCTAAGTATACATTACTTAATTGTAGGTCTAGGTTTGGACAATAATCAATGCTTAATGGCCAGAGTTTCTAGGATGGAACATGGGAGAAGGGACTGGACTAGGACTTGAGACCATTTTGTAAGTTTTCCATGTTTTTTTATTTTAGTATTTAGGTTCTTATGTTTGTTAATTATTTCCTATTTATTCCTTTAATGACACATAGTATATGGTTAATTTGATATAACATGGTTTACTTTGATTATTTTTGGAACTTTACAAGGTATTTGTTTTACAACTTATTATCTGAAGGTGTATCTGAATTCTCATTATTTCCACTATTATTTATACTTTGATAAAGATGGTATAGTCTCCCAACCATACCACATTATAACCCCACTAATAGTTAGTATCCTTTGGCATGTGAGGATGTGTACTTGAGGAACAATAGAAATCACATATCTAGGCACTGATTAGTGGTCAAGGGTAGTGAGACATTAAACTTTTAACTTGTATTTTTCTTTCATTCTCTATATGAATAAAAGTGTTTTTTACTTCATATACTTTTAAACTTAGAGAATTAGAGTAATAATATCTCAGGGTGAATTCTATTTGTTATTTATATTAAAATTTATAACAAAACTAGATAATCTATAAGGGAGTGTTGGAATATTGAGATTGATGCAGAGTTATTCAGATTGCTTAAAACTTATATTTTTCAAGATGCTTAATACATACAATGAGTTTGACTACATGAGGCCTAGATGGTTCATCTTCTCTGAGTTTTCTTGTGAAGGGTGCCTTGGATATTTTATACCATTCCAGTCTATATTTATCATAATAAAGATCATGGATATGATAGAGAATTCTATATGCATCCATGTTATTATTGAAATATTGAGTTATCTAGACATGTATAAAATCATTAAACATTAAATATTTAGTGTTTCATTAGGTTTTTTTCATAGTTAGTGAACTCCTCATCACTCACCTCTTTATTCGGCAGAGCATAGATTGATGATTATAACATGTAATACTTCTTTTCATAGTGAAACACAACCCATAAGAATCTAAAAACTAACCAGAAGTTACTACTAAGTTGAAGATGAAATTTCTCTAGAATTTATAATAGGGATAATCTGGTTTAATAACTTTCAATTATTATAAAATAATTAGATAGTAGATTATTAGTACTTTTTTAATTAAAAATTATACAAGATAGTATAATTTTAATTTTATTATGTCTCTAACTATTTTATCAATTATAAATGTCTCTCACCATTGAACTCAGAATATAATATCAATTTATTAATTCTAGTGTAAATGATCTCTATTTCCTTGATTATGATCTAGAATATAGCTATGAAAACCATAAGAATGTGTTTTTAGGTAGGCGGTCTTACCATATCAGGCTTGTAGTTACTTTTTTACATTGAGTGGACTCCCCAATCCTAAAATACCGAATCATATTTCTTCAAAACTTTCCTCTAAATTTTTATTTAATATAATATGACCTTTAAATTTAATACAAGTTTAGTTAAGTCGATTGATCATCTTATTTAATACTCCTAAATAATTAAAAGTGCCTCTAACTATGGACTAAACCAAAACTTTAACTATGGTTTGTCTTAATTTAGATAATAGAAGGTGTAATGACTTAATATTAACTTGATGGACTTTTTTTATTATGAATGTAATTTATTATTTTATCCATTTATGTGAATTTTCAATGTCAAGGGGATTTTACTTAAGTGATTAACCATGTTTTTGATAAAATATATACACATAGTCCTTTTATTTTAATTCCATCTTTTAATATTTATCCATTTATTTATATGATCATAGTCTTGAATACATAAATAAATCATGCATCAGAAAAAATAAAATAAATATAACATGTCCCGACCATGAGCTTTAACTAGAGACTTGTTTATTGAGAAGACAATAAACAAACAATTGACTCCAGGGGAAATAAACTCCTTAAGTAAGTTTGGTATTGAGTTATAAAATTACATCTTTGTCTTATGTATATCCTTGGTTTGATTTCACATTAGATCCATATTGAACCAAATCTATGAACCTGTGAGCTCTATCCTTACAATGATTTTACTTCACTTGTAGGTGAAGGGAATTGGAAAGGGGTTTTATATAAAAGAAAATTTGGGTACATAGACCCATACATAATAAGGAAGGAGATATAACTCTTAGAAAAAAACTTTAATTTAATAAAATAATTACAAAAACCCATGAATTAAAGAAATTAAAAGAAACCATATTGACATAGGTTGGTCCAAACTCATGATCATCTACTTGTGCAAAGAGTATGCATTTATATTAACTGTATAACATTCATTTCGATTCATTATTTCTACTATGATAAAAAAACATGTGAATTAACATTATTAATTAATTAATTCATTTTTTATTAATCTACTTATAATTCATCCTGGATATACCTATATTCCATGATATTAAATAAATTACATTAGTTCATTTTATTTGAAATTTAATAAAATAAGTTCATAGATTATAATTAGAAGAAAATCAGCGAGTACCTATTTGAAATACTCAGTATGTATTAAGATTGTATATATTCTACTCATGTAGAATTTAACATATACTTTTAATCATATAATTACATGGAATCTATGAGTCAATAAAATGAAAAAAGTTATGTTAATTGAAATTGCATGTAATTCTTTTAATGTGCATGGAGTAATCGGAGTATTGTGACTATACATGGTGTGCAATTTAGTTTTTGTGTAGAAATTAATTAAGAATTAAATATAATATAAAACCAATCATATGGAATGATTCAGTAAATAAATGAAATTATAAACACATAATGATGAGATTTATGGATTAATAAAATTAATTTTAAGTTTTTTCATATATAGGTTGGGTATATGATGTGTACATCCAGCTACACACCATGTATATCACTCATCATATGTCTACAATACACATATAAGGAATGTATGTGTATCACTATATAAAAATTTCTAAGGTACATGGTGTGTACATCTGGTACAAACAATATAATCCCTTTGTTACATGGTTTCCAATCCCCATGTCATTTAATAAATTCACAACATAGATTGGACCCTATTTTTTAGACAAGAAAATATGTGAACTATATGACATGTAAGAGAGTTACAAAATGTGTAGTATAGAGACCTGTGTGACTTCATAGATCGGTCAACGGATTGTGTTCATTTAATTCATTCATCTTTTATTTAATTCATGATGATTAAACTTAATTTTAGAGTCATCATGGTGAATTGATTATTAGTACATGTAGTGTTCCTTCGAGATACATGATATATACTCTTGTGTTATATAGATAAAAACACCATCATCCCTGGATGGGTTCCTTGGATTAAATTCATTTATATTTAATATTATATATATTAAATGAGAAATAAAATAAGGGATTAAGAATATATCTCAATTATTGGATTGAAAGAATTAATTTCTTGAAATGAAAATATAAATTTTAAATACGTAACCGATCAAAAAACAATAAAATATTTATAAATTGAATGTGATTGATCTAAATCCACTTGATGGTTACAAATGTATAAAAATACCCTATTGGGCATATGAAAAAATATTCTTTTTTGGATTCAATGGATCATTCACAATTTACACGACATGAACATTATGACCAGTAAAAAGTTTTATAAAGAGTATTGACAAATGATTTTGTTAGAACTTGAGAGTTGATCCTTTTAGGTTAGTTTGTAATTAATTTAACACATAGGAGAAAATATTATCCTAGTCTTGAAATATTTCACAATTTAGGGTGTTTACCATTCTAACTTGATCGATATATGATCATCATGTAGTGAGAACCCAAAGTAGAGTCCCTCTAGTAGTGATCTAGACATGATTTTTTGATCTCTGAACAATAACGATTAAATGTTATTTGCTAGCATGGTTGATTTATCATTTTGGGTTATTCAATTTTATTGATTCATGTTCCTCTAATCCCAAAGGAATTTCTCTTGTTCTTCTCAGTCTTGAGAGGAAGAGAGGAGTATGAAGATATTTATAAGAACTTATTATGCACAATGATTAAATTTTCTCTGATTGACATAGTAGTCTATAAATAGACCTAGCGTTTGGATTTAATTCCAATTAATTTCCCAGAGGCCCTTAATTATTAATTAATCATAAATAAATCCCATTATATGTAAATAATAATAATAATAATAATAATATTTTACTTCTGACATGTGTAAAATTTCACAATAATAAATATTTATTTTACAGTATAGTAAATAAATATTTATCACTGAAAAAAAATCTGGTCCGCTCATCCTCAACATTTATCGAATTCTAAAAAAAATATTTAAATAAATGTTATGTATTTAAAAAATGAATAAAAAATATATTTACATTCTAGTGAATAAATATTTATTTAATATTCATTTAACCTAATAAATTATTTTTTAACAAAAAAATAAATATTTATTACTTTGTGAATAACAAGAGATAAATAAATATTATATATTTGTTTAATTGAAAAAATAACTTGCAAATAAATACTTATTTAATATTTGTGATTAGTTAATAAAAATAAAATTAACATTTCTTCTCAATATAGAAAATAATACTTATTCCTATTGCTAAATACAAATAATATAAAACTAAGATCAAATGAAACACATCATGTTTGACCCTTTAGGCATATTCCTTAGTGACATTAAGTGGTCTTGTCTAAAGTCCAAGATTACTATCTATAAATGAGTCAAGAAACCCACAAATAGTGGATATTTCATAACAACAACAACCATATATGAATGTTCACTGTGTAATATAATACCTTTTCTATGATATCTTATTAAGTAGTTTGCACACCCATGTCATCAAACTATATGATTGATACATCTTTCTTTGAAAATTTTAAATGAACACATCTATACACCATGACCATGGAATTTAATGTGACAGTTCCATTTCAATTAAATTCTTAAGATATATACTTACATAAAGATAGAAGGGAAAACTACTTTATCAATTTATTCATTAATAAAATATCATTCATGACATACCCAATGTACCTAACTACTCTGTGATCATATGTTGTCACAGTTTATGACAATAAGTCAAAGTTCACGTTTCATGGAATATATTAATAATAATATTAATGTCCAAGTATCATTAGTCACACTCATAGATATGAATATATAATGACACATAAACATGTGGATATTCTAAAAGTGATCCTATTCTCATAATCTACCATTTTTAGGGATTACCAATTACAAACTTCATGAGATGAAGTGTTATATGTTTATGATTTCTTGCACTTGACAATAAACATGCTATGTTCCCTATAATAGAATGTTATTCAATCGCAAAACAAGGTTTAAGAATATCATTATTCCATTTCATAGTTCTTATCATAGTTGGGAATTTCTATGCCTTTTTTAATGTGATTGAAACTTTAAGAGATTATCACATTAATGTTATACAAAAAAATGAACAATATGAAATAAGGTATTTATTTAATATTCACCACCTTGAATATATATGAAATCTAAATAAAAAACAGTTAAATATATGATACCAACTCTAACAAACTTTTAGTTTTCTAGTGCTTATATGAAGATCATGTTTTTTTAAAGTTAAGGATTTAGTTAAGGGGTCCACCATGTTTTATTCTGTGGAAACTCTTCTCACTTTGACATCACATCTCTAATAAAAATCTCTTTAATGATGATATTTATGAAGTATGTTATTATTTTGCAGATGTGACCTTAGATCCTTTGCAAGATTCACTACTAAAATATTATCACAATATATTGTGATATGATATTTACTAGTTAGAAACCACATCATGATCTTGGATAAAGTTTCAGATCTAAATCGCTTCTTTAGCTACCTTATAAGTCTCAATGTATTGGGACTATACTGTAGAATCAAATACCATGGATTTCTTTGAGCTCTTCCACCACAAAACACCTCTATTGAGAGTGAATATGTATCCTTAATATGATTTCAGATTTTCTTGATTTATTTGGAAACTATCACCTAAATATATTTAAATTATTAGTTCCTCATATTCTCCATAGACTAGAAACACATCCTTATTACACCTCAAACACTTAAGGATAGTCTTGATTGCAATAAATTCCACATGAAACTGGAAACCCCCCCTCTTTTTTCTTCATCTATCTTTCCTCATGTGTAAAAGTAAACATTTTCTTAGAAATATAAATTCCACATGACACTAGAAACAAACCCCTCTTGAATTATTAAATACTAAATATCTTCATTATCTTATCAATGTATATATGTTGACTTAGTACAAGAATACTCTTAGATCTATCTGATGGATATTGATCCCAAAAATATATATTGATTTTCCTAATTAATTCATATAGAAGAATTTTTCTAACAAGGAATTAAATGATTGTAAGACTAGTATTTCATTTATAATAAGTAGTATGTCATGAACATACACTATTAGAAAAATGATCACACTCCCACTAATTCACTATAATGTCCTAGACCCAGTTTACTCATAAGTAACCAAACCCAGTCAATCACATAGATTCAAGTGTGCCTCCCCATATTCCAGAGGGTTATGACTAGTAGTGAGCTTCCATTATGGTTTGGTGGGGAGAATATACCATCATGATCATAATAGCATAGAGATATAATAAATGGATAAATAACAGAATAATAATAATTAAAGACATGACGGTATAGGTAAACCATCTAGACACTAACAATACATTAAGCCAAAAGTGACACCATATTCAAAATGATGAGTATGTCATGGGGCCATACAAAATTTATAAACATGTACATACTTGTATAACAAAAGTACAAAAGACCAAAAATGCTATCCAATAAAATCATGAGAAAAGTATTAGTCCCACACTCCCATGTTACAATTCTATAACCAATAAAGAATCTAAGACTTAACACTTTCCCTTATCCCTAACTGCATCCATGAAGTCTATTAAGGTTCTAAATGATATCACAAATAGGGTGTGAGATATAATCCTTAGGACACCACCAAGGCATCTATACAAATCTATTATATGAATATAAAAGCAGAAGTGTTTATATTTAAAGATAATCAGTTGAATTCGAGGAATGAAATAATAACCAAATTGGGATCATATTTCTCATGGGATCCCCAACTGACCATATATACTTCATCTCATGTTGGTAATGTTTGAACAAGGAACTTGCAAGAGGTTATGGTCTAGCATCTATAACCAATAAGTATCAGTATAAGTAAATATAAAGAGGATCCGAGGTGAAACTAGGACATCCAAGTAATAATGATAGTGATGTAAGATCTAAGAGGAATCAAGGAATCCTTGAACTTAGAAGGATAAGCCAGATCACAGTACATGAACCATGTATTCTAACTACGTGGGTCTAAGTGTAAACCAAGGGGTAAAATTGAGGTATTCCACTAGAATAATTTCTAACCAATTCCATGGAGAATTTATATAGTAAATCCCATGATAAGAATAATGGGGACCCAAGGGAAGAATCTAAGGTTTCACCTATCCTAAGACATTAGCGGAATATAATGATTTTATCTAAGGAATTATAATATCTAGAAAAAAAGTCGAGTGAATCATTGGTACTATGACAAGGAATTCAGATATAATAATACATTGACCAAATTACAAGGTGGGTATATCCCTTGGAATATGGCCCAATGAATCGAGGTAGTGTCCTCTTAGTGTTCAATACATTCCCTTAAGAATCCAAGGCTACCTCAAGTTAGACCACTCATATAAAAAGAAAAAGGTCTATAGCAGAAATAAGAGCCTTAAGTTTGATAAAATAATCAATTCAATGTAATAAACATTCCAATTAATTAAATTTATATATATAATTCAAGTCCATACCTTTTCATTCAAGAATGAAAAAGGATAAGTAATGTGTTATAACATTCATCATTTGATTCCAATTAAATATGATCCAAGATAAAAATTATTCCTATTTGTACAAGGTTTCATCCACTTGAATTAATTAAATTGTTGAGGAATAAGAACCAAACACACCAACATAAATTTCAGTTATTATAAGATAAAGGTGCACATAGGTATAAGAATTGGACACTCAAGTGCTGGCTCAAGTTGAGATACTTCACCTAAAACCATAGTTAAAGGTTTTAATAGGGCATTTATATTTCAAACTAAACAACCAATTTAATGAAAATTGATTTTAGGGTCAATGTGTGGGTGAAACCAATATGTGACATAATGATCAGAATTATAAATTGATGATACTTGAGGGAACATTTATAGAACTCCCACCTTATGATGTTATAGAAACACTCATCCAGTATCTCCTCTTATTTTGGTATGAATTAAAAGAAAAGAAATAATATAAAAATCATTTAAAAAATAGGGAATATTAGATTTCTCCAAAATAGTATAGAAGATGGTGAGATAAACCATATGGTAGAAGACCGAATCTATTGCTAATAATGATCCAATGAGATAAAAAATGGTATTATTAGATTTCATATGAGTGAGAAACATCAAATTATATCTTTAGTCCATGGTATAGCTCCAATGGAAGAAAAAGGCTTCTACATGTGGAAGAAAAAGAAAAATAGGGGAGGAGTTGAAATAAAATAAGGGTTATGCCCCTAAAAAAGACAATATATTCAAGATGTGAATGGAATTCACAACATGAATTACTCGTGTTTCTTTTTATGATAGGATAAAATAGTTTACACCATGTATAGGATTTACAACATGCATTGAATTCATGTCCTGTAAAAAGAAACGGGGTCTGGAAAGACCAATTCACATTGTGAATTTCATTCACATCATGAATAGTTTATGAATCCAGGCTTCAACCCCATACTACCATCTTCCCATAAACAAACCGACTGGCCTAAAGGCATAATTACCAAGTCTAATAGAATTGAAAAAATTAATGTGGGTTTATTAAAATTTAAATAATCTACACCTCATATGAAAACCAAGATATTATAGTCTTCCTCCCTTAAAACAACACATTCTTGAGTTTCCATTCCAGAGGTGGTAAAGCCTTACCAAAGAATAAATCCATCCATTGAGAATGTATGTCATCCCATCTCTCCCAAGTCTTATCCTAAACATGGTCATGCTTCCATATCACCTAGACTAAAAATTGATCTTTTTTAGTGAGCCTTCATACTTTGGTCAATGATGCAGTAGGGTGATCCTGAAAAGAATCGTCAACATACAGTTCCACCTCCTTATGTTGGAAAACATGATATGGGTCTTAGTGGTAACAACATAATCAAGAAACCTGAAACATGTTATTTATTTCTCTATATCTCTTATGGGGTGGTATTTGATAATCTATCGATCTAAACCTCTCCAAAAACAAAAAATTTCTAATAGAATGAGGTGAAAACTTACCTTTCTGGATAAACCATCAATGCCCCAGTCTATTCAATACATAAAATAATACCCAATACCTAACTTCAAACTCTATAGTTCATCGACAAAGGTCAAAATATGACTTATTCTTACTGAGTTGTATCCATACATTTTCTATATAGCTGAATATGCTATGAAATATCCTAAATAAGATGAGGACCAAGCAATGCTTACTCCCCTACCTATAACTAGTATAGAGGTGATCGACATAGCCTACCATATAAGTCCTCATAAGGATCCATCTGAAAATGTTCCTAAAAAATATTATTGAATACAAAATCCACCAGGGGCATATGTTTCTCCCAAGAACCTCCAAATTCAAGGACTAATACTCTAATAATTTCCTCTAACACCTATATTGTCTGATCAAACTACCCATCAGTCTATGGTTGGTATGTTGTACTCAAAAGTACCTATTTACCTAATTCCCTATGTTACCCTTTCTAGAACCGATAAGTAAAATGAGCATCCATACCTGATACATTAGTCCATAAAACTCTATGAAGATGGATAATATCTTAAACATAGATCCTTCCAAGATCATCCATTGAAAATATATCCTTGATAGGTAAAAAGTGAGATACCTTTGTGAGACTATAAAAAATCACCCATACTGCATCATTAGATTAAGTTAATCTCATTAAAATAGTAAAAACATTACATGGTGAAATTTACCATTTCCACTCAAGAATGAGAAATGACTACAAAATTCCTACTGGTTGCTGGTATTCCACCTTTACCCATTAATAGGTGGAACACCAAGTAAAAAATACATCTATATCCCTTTTCATACTAGGCCACTGGTATTGGATATGTAGATCATGATACATGTTTGTATGCCCAAGGTGCACCACCCAATTAGAAACATGATAATCTCATATCAATTCCTCCCAGATGTCTGTATGAACCTTTACAAACCCATGAATGTGAAAGGTCTCATCCCCATTAAAAACCCAAACAGGTGGTGGGTCCTCACCTAAAATTCTCTCCCATTAGACCAAGAACTTGAGATATTAAAGCTTACTCATATTCATTTTATCCAGAAGTGAAGATAACACTACTAAAAATGTCACTAAAGGATGTCCTTGATGGTACTACACCTCCAGATGCATCTCAAAAAACAAGTGCATAAATTGTTATTCACTAATGTCCTCCTACACTACTTGTGTCTCATTCCTTTGGATTAAAGCATCCACTAAAACATTAACCTTCCTAGGAGTATAGGTAAGAATAAAGTCAAATGACTGTAGGTATTTAACCCACCTCCATTTTTTTGAGATTTAAGTGATGTCGTATAAAGATATACTTGAGGATTTTTAGTCCATAAGCACTAAAAACTACTCTCTAATAAAATTATGCCTCCAACAATGCAAGGTGTGAACTATAGTTTCTAACTCAAGATCATGAATTAGGTAATTACTCTCATGTTCCCTCAATTAATGATAACCATATTCCATGAATTAATCTTCCTACATCAGAAACTCTCTTATCCTAATGCCTAATGGATCTCAATAAACTGTATAGATTCTCCCAAACTTTGAAATAATTATAATCAGGACTAAATTAAATTTCCCTTTCAACTCTTAAAATGATGTCTCCTAGGATTATAAACATAAGAATTTCACACCCTTCTTATTCAATCCCATAAGTGGTGCTTCTAGGCATGAAAAGTTCTGAATAAGGAGCCTATAATAGCCAATTGATGCTAAGAAACTATAGATGTTAAATACATTCTTTGGTTACTCCTAGGAAACTACAACACTCACCTTCTCTGGATCAACATATACTCCTACCTATGAAATAATATGACCCATGAAGTGAACCTTGTCAATCCAAAAGTGTATTTTACTAATATTATCCTACAACTAGTTATCTCTTAGTCTATTCAGTATGATCTCAAGATGTTTGACTTGGTTGTGCCCAGTGTGAGAATACACTAATATATATTCAAGGAATACTACCACAAATGAATCTAGATATGGGTGAAAATCCGATTCATCAAATACATAAAAATAGCTGGTGCATTGATGAGACCAAATGACATAACCAGATACTCATAAAGACCATACCAGCTACGAAACATTGTACAAGGTATCTCTAAAGGTCTAAATCATACCCGATTATAACCTGAACTCAAATAGATATTGGAGAAAACCCTTAATCTTTTAAGCTAGACAAAGTGGTCATCTATATGAAGTAGTAAATACCAATTCTTAATGGTAAGATGGTTCAATCGACTGTGATCTATGAAAATCCTGAGGACACTATATGCATTCTTGGTGAAAAGGATAGGTGAAACCCAAGTTAAAGTACTAGTATATATAAAACCCTTAACTTCTAAGTCCTCTTATTGTCTCTTGAGTTCCTCCAACACAATAGTAGTCCTCCTATAAGGAGGAATGGATATTGGTGCTGATCCTGGCACTAGATTGATAGAGAACTCTACTTATCTATTAGGATTTAACCTAGAAAAATAATCTGGGAAAACAATCCTAAAAGATATACCATTGGAGGAAAAATTATCTTGGATTATAATTTGATCCTCCATATAAAGGCTAGCAATCTGTGTGATCACTCTACCCAGACCACAATGTTCTGGTACATCTCTACATTCTTGGACATCCTATTCACCCTTTTGAAGATAACTGCCACCATCTAGTGATGTGAACGATGCCCTATAGTTATATAATTACACATAGGAATGATAGGGGAACAACCAGTCCATCCCAAGAATTACATTAATGCCCATCATCTTAAAGAAAAAGAGGTCCCATAAAAAATGATAATTGCTAACCTTAAGGGGAATTAAATACACTAGTGTATGCTATCCAATCGAATTCCCAATGAAGTAAAAAGTGTCATCATGCCATAGAAATATTGAACCTCAAGACTAAATATTTACACAATATCCATAGAGATAAAATAACAAGAAGTTCTTTTATCAAATAGAAAATATACTAAATTAGAGGCTACCAAAATTGTACCTCATATTATAGATAGTCTGACACCCTAATCCTTGGGTAAAGGATACACTAGATACATAAAAACTGATCCATTAACCTGAGATGCAACTTGAATACCAAAAGTGGGTCCATTCAGTTGGCAATACATATCCAGAGTTTGGACTCCTTGACCAAATCTACCTCCTTACCCAGCATAACCAGTGATAGTATAATTTTTAGCCATATATAGAGCTAATGATCCTCTCCCAAAAGGCAGAGCTGGTGTAGATCCTCTTCCACTAGAAATAGATGAAAGAATTTGGAAAAACCTTCAAAGATGCCCCATTCCGTCAAGATCTAGGAACTCAACTGGTTCTCAGTCATACTAAGGATTTATATGGCCATATCTCCCACACTAATGACATATTACCCAACTACCAGTGTGAATACTATGGACTCCACTTATATGTTGAAAAACCTTCATAAAATACTTCCTACCACTGGATAAACTAAAACCATGCATTAGAACAGAACACTTGTATACTATACTACCATATTACCTTAAATTATGATTATTAATTAAGAATTTATTAACATTTAATGAAACAACAGTAAAATAAAAAAAATTACCTGAGATAGGATGGCATACCTGATTCTATCCTCAAAGTGTCTTTATTTCAAAATATCTTTAGAAGAGAAGGTGGGTATTAAAATTGAATCTCATTAAAGAGAACTAAATAATTGATAACTTAAAGGGATCATTTCTCTAGATGTGATAACTCCATAGCTCTATCATCTCTCAGTGTCTCTAGAAATAAATAGTCATAGAAAAAATACTAAAAATCCATCTAGACCATATATCGATGCTGGCCTTCCTGAGTAATAACATCCCACTAATTCTTGGAAGAACTATAAAGCATATAAGCATCAATCTTGACCCTCCTCTCCATAGGATTCTCCAAATGATCAAAGATAGTCAACATGGACTCTATCCATATATCAGTATCATGTGGACTTCCATCCCCCAAAAATCCTGGTGGATGCTGCTACTAAAACTCTCATGTGATATCTACTATAATAATGGAAATACATGGTGCTCCCTGAATAGTCTATATAGATCATAGAAAACCTTCCTAAATCTGGGTTCCAGTTCCCATGTCAGGTATAACTGGAGGTTCCACATGTGGTACTACTGATGGGTTAGGTCCCACCACTTTAAGAACATAGTCATCACCACCTTCCTAGAACTCAACTTGATTATTTCATGATGTAATAACTCTAACAATTCAAAAAACATGCCTCAAATAATATTTAACATGATAAAATAGATAATAAAATAATGGGATAGGTACAATCCTTCCTATATAAGAGTCACACCTCTCTTCTTGTTCGTAAATCCTGGTATAGGCGTCATATAAGACCAAGATAAATCACTAGAGATACTGCCTAATGCCCACTACTAAGGTTAGGTCTGGGTCCAGTTCTCTATTTTTTTATCACAGTTCCTATATACAGTGTTTCAATTGAAAGTTGTAGAGGAAAACACCCTTTAAGTTTCAATTAGAACCACAATTTAATGAAAATAAATTCAATTTTAATTTTAGAACTAAAAAGTTCTTAATTATGTCATTATGTATATCTATACACACACACACACAAATATATATATATATATATATATATATATATATAGACACACACACAAAGGTCTATTTAGATACATCTATCATTCCCAAGTTATAAAGTACCACTATTTATAAATTGAAAATAGTACTATATGTCATTGCAACAAGGATTTCAAGATGGTTCAATTATATGTATTACTATTTCTAATTTATAGAGGCACACACACTATTTAAATTTAAATTGGAATACATATAATTGTAACCAACTAATTTTTCTTCTCATGGAACTAATGATTCACAACTCAAACTCAATATAATTGGATAATTAAAATTCCATCATCACACAATATGGGAAAACACCATTTAGGTTTATGCACTCACATTAATTAATCTTATTATTTATCCATGTAAGAAATGTTAACACAATATAAAATATAACAATAATGGTACAAGGAATATGAAGCTTATGATGCATGTGGTAAGTAAACATGGAATGACATGATTCATGACATGTAAATACTCATGTGACAAACATGATTTATGAGACACAACATCCTTTCCATACTGGTAAAAGGTTAAAAATACATTCTTAAATAACAATTAAAGCCACAATCCATGTGAATCACTAAAAAATAAAATAAATAAAGCTGTAATATGCATAATCTAAAATAATAAATCCCATCCTAGAAAATATGTCTTTCCCCCTGTACACGAGTTAGCTACTCCCAGAAAAAACCTCATTACCAAATTACACTACATCCTAGTCTCGTCTCAAATAACCCAAGAAGTAAGACAAAAGGAAAATAATACCTCTGAAACCAATTTTTAATGTCTTGAACCCAACTTACTCATAAGTAATTGAACCCAGTTAGTCAGATGGCCTTAAGCGTGCCTTCCCGTATGACAGAGGCCACAAACTAGCAGTGAGGTTCTATGATAGAACGTTGAGGATACTATACCTTCATGATCAAAGTAGCACACAAGTATAATAAATGGATAAATAAAATATTCATAATAATTACATATAGGACAATGGAAGTAAATATTCCAGACAATAATAATACATCAAACCAAAAGTGGAACTATATAAAAAATGATGAGCATGTCATGGATCTATACAAAATACAGGCACATGTATATACATATATAACAAAATTAAAAAAGACCAAAAAATATATCAAATAACATCAAGAGGTAAGGATTGCTGCCAAACTCCCATACTAACATGCTATAACCAATCAAGCATCCATGACTGAGTTATTTCCCTTGTCCCTACCCACATCTATAAAGTCTATCCAAGTACTAAACGGTGGACCAACAGGGTGTGAGATATACTTAGTATTCCACCATCAACAACATCTATTCAAATATAGTGAATGAAAATAAAAGCAATAATTTAGAGATATAAATATATGAATTGAAATAAAATGCATGAAATAATAATCATGTTGAGATCAAAATACTCATTGGATGCCCATCTGACCATACCTACTTCAGCTCATACCTCTAATTTCTAAACAAGGAACCTACAAGTGGTTAGGGTCTAACATGAATAACCAACATGTACTAGTATAAGTAATTATAAATAGGATCCAAGTTGAATCTAGATAATCCAAGTCATAATGATAGTAATATAGGATCCAAGAGGAATCAATGCATCATTGACCTTAGAAGTTCAAGCTAGATCACAGTACATGAACCATAAAGCCTATATAAGAACTTGGGTTTTTGTACAAGGTGAATATCATTTTTATTTTGGTTTAAATGTTTAAATATGGCCTAATGTGAGTACTGAATTTTATCATGGATGTTTCGGGGGGTGTTCGAGGATTTTTTGGAGCCTAGAACCCAAATTTTGGGTTGAAAATGTCATGGCGCACAGTTAGTTCAAACAGTGCGGGGTAGGACACACAGTTTTATAAACCGTATAAGGCCTAGTTAGATAGCAGGTGAAACAACCCAAGATTTCATAGTATGTTATCTCATTAAAGTAATTCAATAGCTTGTGCTACACACAATACCGAGTTCGAGCGCACCACAACTTATCAAACCAACCGTTCAAAAAGAGGTTATGAAAAGTATTAAATTCATTTTGAATCTTATGTACTCTATATAATTTTAACACCCATATTATGTGTTTCTTTGACATAATATAAGAAAAAATTCAAATTTTCAAATAAAGGAAGTATTTTTCAAAAATGAAATTTTACCGCCTACAAATGGTGAATTTTTTTAAATGAAATATCTAACTCTTAAATATTAAATTTTACAAAAATAAAAATATTATTTATAATTGGGACATAAAAATTTATTTTGGACTAATTTTTGGTACTTTTCTGATAAATTCCATATTTTTATGAATAGTGAAAAATACTAGGTTTTAATTAAAAACAACTTTTTTAATTGAAATAATTTGTAGTGTTAAATTATGAATTTGAATGGTTTAGAATTAAAATTTTTTTATATTTATATTATTTAATATAATTTAGGTCATTATAATTAACTTCACATTTAAATTTAACATAAACATATGTTAATCTTTTGATAGTTTTTACTTTTTTTAAAACCAGCTTTTTGGTTTTTACAACGAGAATTAATTTTAAATTAATAAATGAAACTTATATGTTTTGAATTTGGTAAAATGGAATTCATTTTTGAATTTGTAATGTCAAAATTATCTTAGGGTAAAGTTTTGGTATTTTTCTGAAAACTTTCAATTTTTGATGAATAGTAAAGAACATTGAATTATTGTTTAAAAATGACTTTGTATTTAAATAATTATTTATTTTATTTAAATTTATTTTAGGTAAAAATAGATTCATAATACCTATATAAGTTCAATGTGTTTCATTGGAGTCATTTTATAATGATTTTAGATATATAAAAATTTTATTGAACTTTTTATCATCTTTTACCCACTTCCTAAGAGCATTTGAAAATTTGCATAAAATTTAATTTTACCGCTTCTGTGGGTTGAATTTTAAAACTCAGAGAGACATTTATGATATCAATAAGTAATTTTTTTTAATAATATGTAAATAATTTTTTTTGAATAGTAAGTTTTGACTTTTATTTTCCATAGTTAAAAGTAAATAGAGGAATTAAGGGTAAAAATGATATCATAATTTCCCTAAAACATGTCCTAATTCTATTGTATAAGTTTTATTTGACCAAAAAAACCATAGGAAAAAAATATGATCCTCTTTGGTCCACTTGGATTAGATTAGGACATTTTTTATTATTTTATTTAAAGAAGAGTTAAAAGAGTTAAATTGAATGTTTAATAACTAAACCATTTTTAATATAGGGTTACACACAATATAAATTAGACTATAAATATTCATTATAAAGATAAAAATATTTTCTACATAATGCTATTTTATTTATAATTTTTAGAGATTAAATAATAAAATTTATTTATGATACAATGATCATGCAGTAATTACCTTATTAATGAAATATTAAAATAATTGATTTTATAAATATTCAAATAAATGTAATTTATGACTTTTGATAAATTAAACTAATTTTATAGGTTAATATGACTTTTTAGGGTTGATTAAATATATTTTTTTCAAATTAATCATGCTGTTATGATTTTCACAAAAAAAAATAATGTCAAAATTGACATAAAAGAGTTTTTAAAATAAATACTATATTATTGTTTGATATAATATTTATAAAAATATAAGATTCGGCCAATGGGATTAAATAATATTATATATGTCATTAATGAACCACTGGAAGTTCTCTTTTAAGTTTAGATTAATTTTATTAACCATATAGTGTAAGAATACAAGAAGACACGGTAAAAGTTAAACCATTTAACTAAGAGTTAAATATAAAAGATCAGGTTAAAATGGTAACCTAAACTTGTCGAAAACCTATTTTTTAAAAGGTTTTTGACCCATACCTACCTTATCTTAGAAATAAATCATTTTTTA
The DNA here is from genome assembly GCA_963277665.1 of Viscum album. NCBI lineage: Eukaryota > Viridiplantae > Streptophyta > Magnoliopsida > Santalales > Viscaceae > Viscum > Viscum album. The sequence continues at coordinate 209,164,023 of OY728135.1, read as the reverse complement.
TCCATTATAAACCAAAAAGTATTTTATTATAAAATAATATTTTAAGGTTTTCCTAAAGTGACCCTCACCTCTCTTATAAAAGGGTACCTCCCCTTCTCTTAATTTCACACCTCCAAAGCTATTTGGATCGAACAAAACCTGACCAAATATCCTCCCAACTTCCCTAAATTCAACCTAGAGTCCTTATTTTGATCATAAAGCCAACCTAAGGAGCCCTTTTGATCATATCAAAAGGAAACACCTGAAGAAGAGGTAATAATTTCACCACCCTTTTTCAAGTTCTTTTCTTCTTCCACTTCCTCTTTCATTGTTATTACCATAGAAAAATATTAAATCCAATAACTTATATATACTGTGATTTTATTATATATATGTAACAACCATATTCATTATTCTATCCTTCCTATGAATTATAATGTCACCATGCGTGCGTACGCACGGCTTACCGTCTCCACGCCATGGTGTAATTTCTTATTCAACACTATGTTATTTCGATAGATATAATGATGAGTAATATGTGTATAAATAATGAAAATAAAATTCTAATGTCTCTTTAAAATTAATATACCATTCAATTACATACCTTTTAATCATTAATTAAATGATATTGTCGCTCGTGCGTACATACAGATTATCGTCTCCACGATGCGTTGAGATTCATTTCCACGTTCACCACTCATTGATGATTATAAATATATATATTATTAATAAGTATGTAATATATGAAATAATAATGCTACTGGAGATATATATATTTATATATATTTATGCATGTATGTACTTACATATATCTTATTTAATTTCTTTCGTTTAATAGGATATGAAAACAGAAACAGCATTTATGCGTATGTACGACCTACCATCTCCATAAATGGTGTTTTACATTTCATATATCTATCTATTATAAATATTTATATTCTAAATATATATGATATATAAATCAATTTTATATTCTGGAAGTATTTAAATCATGATCTAAATGATACAATAAAGAATAACATGTTAAAATACGTATGATAAAGAATGCAATTATTACCTGAAATATTAATTTAACTTAGAAATAATTATTAAATGGGTATTATAAAGTCATAAATGAATCATGTATGATATAATAAATATGAATATAGTTATGTTATAATCTAATAACATACAACGGTCCTTATACAGGTGGTTAAACGTACCCTTGACCAAAGGAAAGTGCAAGGTAAGGGATATTTTATCAATCTCATTATTATCCGAGATTGTTTATGTGTAAGTATTTACTGGGAAATATTTATCATCAATACACATATTTCATAAAAATATTTTCAAAATAAATCTTTTAAGGTTTTATGGGAGGGTCTATTTAACTAGATCATCATTTTAAAATTTTTAAATAATTATCTTTATAAATCCTTTTAATTAATGTCCATGTTTTCAAAATTATTTTAAGGATTTATTTATATGGACATGAATGTTTTGAAATGATAATTATTTTCAAAAGTTTCGAAGTTTTATGGGACAATTTTATTCAAAAATAACTTTTAAATTACTTCCTTTATAAATGTGTGACTTTAAAATGTTTTCATGAAAAATGATATTTCTCTCAAAGAGTTTTACAAATCATTTTCATCTATGTGAAAATCCTTTGATAGATTTTAAACTTATTTGAAGTTGATTTATTATGATAAACATATTCCATATTACATTGACTGTTTTGTGATATAGTTGATTGTGGATGTGTTATTTTTATACTATTCATGGTTTATGGTTAAAGTATTGACATTTCGTATGCTAGTTTTAATATGAATGATTATGTTATGTTTCAACCTTTTCATATGAGGAATGTATTAGACATAGTAAGTGACGGGTGGAGCCTTCTATAGCTCCTCCAAGAATCTATAGGTCTCATGAGACAATTAAACATGGAATTAGCCGAGGCCTTTCCCAATTTGATATATGGTTTTGTCCGAGGTTTTAATCATTTTTAGACGTCTTGGCTGAGGCCTTGACAAAATGTTGCAGAATGTTTGGAATTATACGTTTCCTCATTATGAAATTAATATTTATAGTTCATGTGGTTTTTTGAATCGTAGAATACCCATGACTATGTTTTATTATGACATTATTTACTCAGCTCATATTTCTGCCATAAAGTGTTCATGTTTGTTATTTGTAAAGGCATATGTTTTCAATTTTTCACCATGCCAATTGTTTATGTTATCTTCTGCTAAATTGTTTACCCATACTGAGTATCTGAGCTCACCCCTTTCTTATGTTTTAATTTCCCAGGATTTCCAAGAAGTGTATTATGACTGACCTGTAGGGATAGTCTAAGGGATATGAATGTGGTCAATGGAGACAATGTTTTTATTGTTTTTCATTTTATAATGTAATGTAACATTCATGTATGTAATCCATTTTCAAGACTGCTAAATAGATCGATTTCTCTGGACATGATTTCCTTGTATCATGCCAATGTATTAAAATAATACACCAACTCTGGGTAACTGGGGTTGAGGTGTTACAGTTGGTATGAGAGGAAGTTTAGAAACAACCTTTAAAATATATTTAGATAAACTCTGATTAGAGAACATTAACCTAAGATAGAATTTGAGGATTAGTATAGAAGAAGTTCCTAGAGTTTTGGAACTGTAGATATTTTACGAGTTTTCCAAGAAATACATCTTTGTCTGGATACAAGCAGGTATAGGAAGATCTGGAACAGATGTATCAAGGGGTAAAACCCAAAAACACCGCTTTGAGCTAGACTAGAACAGGAACTAGTGCACAACAACGGACCTTGCTGCACTCTTGGTTATGACACTCCCGAGGGACATTATTAGGATAAATCACATTTTCATTACAAGCCATTATGAAGGATTTAGGAGTAAATACTTCCTCAAAGAAAACATTTTCATGATTATGGATTATATCTATAAACTATTCAATTTACATGAGATATTTTACAAGTTTGGAATTATGAATTGTGATTCATTAACTAACCTAGTGTATTCCATTTTTTAGAAATGGCACCCAGTAGAAATAATGAGAACTCTAGCAATACGTAAGATCCAAAAAGTAATAAAGATCATATCCTTCATGGTATTAAGCCAAAATTTAGAAGGGAAATAGTCTCCCATGTATTCTCAACATATGAAGAAATAGTATCATGTGTTAATAAGATAAATAAATAAATCTCTAATTCCTATGTCTTTAAAGGGAATCAAGAGAAAAAAGGATGGTAGGAAGAATGATGGATAAAGGGAAGAAGGGAAAGAAGGATTTTCCCATATATGATAACTTTGGAAAGAATCAACTTGGTAAATTCTTTAAGGGAATGAGAGTTTGTTATAAGTGTGGAGGAAATGGACACCACGTACGTGATTGAAAGTGTAAGAAAAAGGTTTCAAATGTACAATACTTCATCTGTAATGAGTTGGGACACTACGCAAATCAATGTCCAAATCATTAGAGTATGCCCCAAATGATGCTATTGGATAAAAATCAAGTTATGATACTACTACAGATGAAGAGTAATGACTAGTGTTCTTATGTTGTTATTGAAGAATTATTTCATTTCAGTGTTGTATCAATGATGTATTGGTTATATGAATTATGGAAATAAATAAGGATTGTACTATAGTACTATTTCATTGAGAATTTGAGATTATATGGTTCTATTAAAAGTGACTCAACAACAAGTTAAACTTTTTGGAAAATACATGGTTGGAGGAAAGATAAAAATTAATATGGTCTTGATATTGAGGTAGTCATTTTGGAATAAAAGATGGTTGATATGGATAAATTATATTGGATATTCTTGGCCCATGGGGTGTTAGCCGAGTGGTACCTACTGGTTGTATCCCTTGATCTCCATGGGAATTGGTGTAGGATCGAGCCCCACTAGGCTGAAACAATTATTTGTATTATGAACAGGGTGATTCAAAGACAATTCTTAGATGGGGAACATGGCGCGCACTTGGTCTGGTGCCCTCCCTCTGGGAGTCGGTGTTAGCAACACGCGTTTTCTTTGGTTTTGGGGAGGGGCCTCTGAGTGGCGTATCCACGCTCTCTCTCGCACTAGGGTTTCTCCTCGGTGGCGGCTCGGAGTGGGGGAGGCCTTTTCATGGCCCTCCGTCATGTATCCCCCTCTCCTTCTCTTCTTGATCTTATTTCTCCTTGTATCGTCTTCAACGACGGCCTCTGCGTACGATTGAGTGTTTTCTGATTTCTGTATTTTCATCTTCTTTGAAGTCCTGATGTATGTTGTTTCTATCGAGGACCTTGGATCTCATCCCCTACTCTAACCTCTCATACCTCTATGTCTCTCCAAGTCGGGGTTGAATTGGTAGAAACCTAGAGGTTTTGGGTTCTTCGGTATGGCGATCGAAGGGTTCCAAAAACTCCTATGTTGGTTTATCGTTGTTTGGTTGTCTTTTGGTCTTCTGCCTTGTTGATGGTGCATGCACTCAGAGCCCTCGGCTGCTCTCCCTGCTCTGACCTTTCTTTCTTCTGCACCCCTATGAGGCAGATCGAGAGCTATGTCAATGTTGAGGCTTTGGGATGTGTGGTTTGGCGGCCATCAACGTGCCCAACGTGACCTTTCAGTGATGGAATTTTTTTCGAATGTCAACAATGTGGAGTAGATTCTGGTTTATTGATTTTGTTAAGTGTTTCCTCATGCTTCTGTGATGTCTCTTTGGTTTTTTTTTCTATGTTTTTGTTTGGTGAGATGGTGATATAGTCCTGGGTATCATTCGTTTCTAATTTTGGTGGTAGCCATTCGTTTCTACGACAACGAGTGGATGCTAGGGAACTTCTGTGATGGTGGTTCGATAAAGCGGTTGAAGGCTTTTCTATTTGATGTTTGAAGTGGCGGTGGTGATGGCCGATGGGTTCCCTCCGGTGATGTTTGTCGAAGGTTATGATGGTGATGATGAGCTGGTTTGATTTTGGGGGGGCGCGACTCGAGGAGGCTCACTGATTGAAGATCTGTGTCCCAAGGCATCCTGGTGTTGATGGGTCACTGATTTTGAATTTTGAATCAAAAGTGGACTTCGTCTAAGTAGCAGTTTTATGTTTTTGGTGATTTGGTTTTTTCATGTATGTCCTGGTTCCCACTCACCCAAAAATTGGTTTTGTAAAATCCAATTAAAATATAATTTTCAGTCATATTGGATATTCTTGACTACCTTGGAACTGATTAATGGTTTGTATATTCCATCATTGTTGGAGTTTACAAAATTTTTGGATAGAAGGAGTATATCCAGTATTCTATAAGGAATAAGGGAGCATGAATGTAATCAATAAGGTTTTATATTAATTTAGGGTGTTATAATGTTTTAAAAGAATAAATGATGAAGGTATTAGCATGTTATTACATGACAAAAAGGATCTTCATTGTGTTTACCTTCCTTATAAATTTTGGACTATGAGTTTGGACAGAAGTATTTTGGATAAGTCTAAAGGTTGGAATAGATTGTGTTTGACATTGGATACTATTTTTAAAGTTAAATCATTTCTTGAGATTATTTTTGGATAGTCATAAAAAGGACAACACAGAGGTCGGGCAACAACCCATCACATCTGTAAAGGTCACGAGACTTGAACCCGCAACCGAAGAGCGAAAAGGGTGCATCACCTACCACTGGCCTATGTGATGTCCTGGATTATATAATGTAGTTTTTTAAATTTTTTAACAGATAAATTATAAATTCATTTTTTTTGTAACCCTATACTATTAGGATAAATATAATATTGTTTAATTCTATTATCTTTTGGAGTTAAAGGTGAGTTTGTGGTAGGAATTAGTTGAATAGTGAACTCTACTTGTCAAGTATATATATATATAAATATAAATATATATATTCTTTTTATTTCTTCTTCTTATATGAATAAATTAATTCTTAAACATTATTTAAGAGATCTTAAAACCAAAAATGTGTTATCCTAATACCTTATGTTTTGTTGAACTGATGATATTTTAAATCAACATAGATTGATGGCTTTGAGGCCCTCAATTTCATACTTGTTTGTGATTTATGACCTCAATCACTCCCTATAAATATTTAATTTTTTCCTCTAATTATGTGTCTCTAATTTCCACAAATTCTCTCCTAATCGAGATCATAATTTTGTGGTAAATTTTTTATTCCTTTTCCCTAATATTAAAAATAAATTTTATTTACCCAATTTCCGATGTGGGTTTTCCAAAAAGGTATTTTTCTATTTCTAACCTTTTATTTTAAAAGAACAATTTAAAATTGATAGGATGCAATTTATTGAAGTAGGGGAGAATGTAACACCCCAATATTTCATAGTATGTTATCTCATTAAAGAAATTCAATAGCTTACACTACACGCAACACTGAGTTAGAGCGCACCACAACTTAACAAATTAGCCGTTCAAAAAGCAGTTATGAATAATATTAACTTCATTTTTAATATTATATACTCTATATAATTTTTACACCCATATTATGTGTTTCTTAGACATAATATAAGAACAAATTTAATTTTTCAGATAAAGGAAGTATTTTTCAAAAATGCAATTTTACCGCCTACTAATGGTGAATTTTTTTTAAATGAAACATCTAACAATTTTATATTAAATTTGAAAAAATAAAATTATTATTTAGAAGGACATAAAAATTTAGTTTGGACAAATTTTTGGTACTTTTCTGATAACTTTCTTATTTTGATAAATAGTGAAAAAATACTAGGTTTTAATTGAAAATAACTTTTTTAATCAAAATAATTTATAGTGTTAAATTATGAATTTTAATGTTTTTGAAGTATAATTAGATTATATTTTTATCATTTAATACAATATAGATCATTATAATTAATTTTACATTTAAATTTTACATAAACACATGTCAATCTTTTGATAGTTTTTACTTTTTTTAAAAATTTGCCTTTTGGTTTTGACAATGGGAATTAATTTTAAATTAATAAATGCAACTTATATGTCTTGAATTTGGTAAAATGGAATTCATTTTTGAATTTGTAATATCAAAATTATATTAGGGTAATTTTTTGGTATTTTTCTGAAAACTTTCAATTTTTGATGAAAAGTGAAAAACACCGAGTTATTGTTTAAAACCGACTTTTTATTTAAATTATTAATTATTTTATTTAAATTTATTTTAGTTCAAAATAGATACATAATACCTATATAAGTTCAATGTAATTCATTTGAGTCATTTTATAATGAGAATAGATATTTAAAAATTTTATTGAACTTTTTACCGTCTTTTACCCCTCTTCTAGGAGCATTTTCCAATTTGCATAAAATTTAATTTTACAGCTTCTGTTGGTTGAATTTCAAAACTCAAAGAGACACAATTGATATTATTAAGTAAAATTTGTTTCAATAAGATGAAATTAATTTTTGGGGAATAGTAACTATTGACTTTTATTTACCACGGTTAAAAGTAAATAGGGTAATTAAGGGAAAAATTATATCATAATTAACCCAACACATGTCCTAATTCTATTGGATAATTATAATTATACCAAAAAACAACATTAGGAATAAAATATTACCCTCTTTGGTCCACTTGGATTAGATTAGAACATTTATTATTAATTTATTTCAAGAAGAGTTAAAATAGTTAAATTCAAAGTTTAATTACTAAACCATTTTTAATATAGGGTTACACACAATATAAATTAGACTATAAATATTAATTATAAATATAAAAATTTTTCCTACATAATGGAATTTTATTTAAAGATTTTAGACAATAAATAATTAAATTTATTTATGACACAATGATGATGCAGTAATTACCTTATTAATGAAAGATTAAAATAATTGATATTATAAATATTCAAATAAATGTAATTTGGGATTTTTGAAGAATTAAACTAATTTTCTAGGTTAATATGACATGTTAGGGTTGATTAAATAATTTTTTTGAAGTAATAATGCTGTTACGATTTTCACAAAAATGAAATACTAAATAATTTCAAAATTGACATAAATGAGTTTTTAAAACAAATTCTATATTATTGGTTGATATAATATTCCTAAAAATCTAAGGTTTGTACAAAGGGCTTCAATAATATTATATATTTCATTAATGAACCACTTGATGTTCTCTTGGAAGTTTAGCATAAGTTTACTAACTATACAGTGTAAGAATACAAGAAGACACAGTAAAAGTTAAACTATTTAACTAAGAGTTAAATATAAAAGATCAGGTTAAAATGGTAACTTAAACTTGTCTAAAACCTATTGGTTGAGAGTTTTTCGACCCATAACTACCTTAGATTCTAAATAAATCATTTTTGTGCCATTAAAAACCAAAAATTATTTTATTATAAAATAATAATTTAAGGTTTTCCTAAAGTGACCCTCACCTCTCTTATAAAAGCGTACCTCCCCTTCTCTTAATTTCACACCTACAAAGCCATTTTCTCAGACAAACCCGGCCCAAATATCCTCCCAACTTCCCTAAATTCAACCTAGAGTCCTTAATTTTATCATAAAGTTAACCTAAGGATCCCTTTTGATCAACTCAAAAGGAAACACCCAAAATTGTGGTCCTGGTAGAGAGCATTCTACATGGCTCAGCAGGATGATAATAGGGTTTAGATTACCCTGATATTACGAAGAGGTGACTTTTCTGTGGACAAAATTGAGAACCTTCCTTAAATAATGGGTACTATTACTATAAAGAGCTAAGGGATGAGTGTTACCTAGAGCTTTTATAGCTTCGGTAGGATGACATGTGGGTAGCTGAGTATTCATCGAGGCATACCGACTATCCTAGGTACTTGATGAATACAGTAGGGTTAGTGATTCAGGTATCAGGCTGCCGAGCGAGGTATGTTTAGGGACATCTGAGCCAACACTATTCCTATATGCATTTCTACTTATGTTAGGGTGATAGATAGAACCTCTGTGGTTGAATGTTCTTCAGCTGAGCAGATACAGTCGGGGAATGTTAGTAGTGGGAAAGTAGGAAACTGACCCCAGTCTCAGAGACTTAGGCATGTAAAATGTTTCAGGAAGAGGAAGTGATAGGGACAGATGAATCTATAGGGTAGAAGATGTGGAAGTGGATCCATGAGAGCAGAATGTGGTGGTGTACATTTCGACATGTTGCAACCACCACCCCCATGTGGTCCCCACATGGATCAGGGAGCTAGAGGACATGGGAAGGGAGTAGATTCATGCGGTGAAGAAGTGTGACCAAGGGCTCTAGGAAAGATTAGAGGTACGGTCTGTGTCTACTACTAGCTTCCATATTAATATACATAAGAACTAATCATTCTTTCTTTCCACAAATGTTGTTCAAGACCTAGACTTTTCGGGTAAACTATTGACTTGACACTTACGTCTAGAGATACATTTGGGAGGAGACTCGATAATCACACTTACGCCGATAGTGTGATCTAACCATTGAGGTGAGAGTTTCATTTGAAACCTCTTGGTGGTAGTGTTGAGGCCTTACAACGTTAGTTTGGATATGGACTAGACATCCATAGTTCATACTTAGATTGACTGTATTAGGAAAATTTTTTGTGGTTTATCTACAACGTTGGAATGGGTTTTTCCTTAGTCGGTAAAAAAACCCAGGTAGCATAGGATAAACTCATGAATGTGAGGGTGTAACCGATCAATATTGAGTCGGCTAGCCTTACCCTCATGGAAGTGGGAGTTTTGGGTTTTCAGTTCCCAATAGGAGTGGAAGAGTGTGGGGACATCTTTTCAAAATATGTTTATAGGGTTACCTCCCAAAAGGGAGAGGGACTTCTACTTTGGCTGGGTACTACCAGAGTTTTGAACCATACTTCTCTAGTGTAGAGGCACCCTAGTTAGCTTTGCCGAAGAAGGGGGAGCCTTTCCTTTGGATAGAGAAGTGTTAGCAGAGCTTTTAGAAGGGGAAAGTTGTAACACCCCAAGCTTCTACGGTACGTTTCCCTTCGAATAATGCGATAGCGTGTGTTGTACGCAACCTCGAGTTCTAACACACACCACAACTAATTAAACTAGCCGTTGTGAATAGTAATACCTACTTTTTGAAATCATATATATTCTATATTTCAAAATGGACTTCATTTTTGGATTCGGAATATCAAAATTAGCCTAGGGTGAAATTTTGGTACATTTCGGATAACTTTCATATTTTGATGAATAGTGAAAATTTCTAAATTTTAATTAAAAACAACTTTTTTAATCAAAATAATTAATAGTGATAAATTATGAATTTGAGTGGTTTTAAAGTATATTTAGAATATATTTTTACCATTCAATTTAATGTTTATCATTGGACATAATTTTACAATTAAACCGAACATAAACAAGTGTCAATCTTTTGATAGTTATTATCTCTTAAAAACACGCTTTTTGTTTTGACAGCGGGAATTAATTTTAAATTAATTTCTGCCACTTCTGTGTTTTGAATTTAGAAAAATGGATTCCATATTTGGAATCAGGATGTTCAAATTTTGTAAATAGGTAACTTTTATTTTTAGACATTTTGAATAATTACTGCGGTAAATATTTTATTTACCATGGTTAAAGGGTAAATCCGGTAAATAAGGGTTAAAAAATAATATTATAATAATACAAAATTACCCTAAAACGTGTCTTAACCCTATTGGTTGATACATGGTCGACCATGGGCATCTTTGGGTCTATTTTGGGACCCCATGGATCCACTTGTAAGTGATAATGACACTTTATTTTAATTTAGTTAAAATGAATACAAAAATGACACAAGCATATATCTTTTAGAACAACAATTTTTACATAGGGTTATATATGTTGGATTTTAGATTATAAATATTCATTAGAAAGCTAAAAAGATTTCCTACATAATGATATTTTATTTATAATTTTTAGACATTAAATAATTTATTTTATCTATGACACAATGATGATGCAGTAATTACTAAAATAGTAAAAAATTAACATAATTGATATTATAAATACCCAAATAATTATAATATGAAACTTTTAATGAATTAAAATAATTTTCTAGGATAATATGATATATTAGGATTGATTTAATTGACTTTTTTCGAAGTAATCAATCTGTTATGAGTTTCACAAAAATCAACCATTGAATAGTGTCAAAATTGACATAAAAGAGTTCTTAAAACAAATATTATATTATTAATTGATATTAAATTCCTAAAAATCTAAGGTTCGGCCAAGAGACTTATATCATGATAGGTTAATTATTAATGGACCACTTGGGGGTCGCTTGGATGTATATAGTAAGTTTATTAACCATATTATATAAAAATACAAAAAAGACATTGTAAAAGTGAAACTAATTAACTTAGAGTTAATACTTAAAGATAAGGTTAATATAAGTACCCAAACCTGTCTAAATTCTATTGGTTGAGTGGTTTTCGACCTATCCCCACCTTATACTTTGAATAGTCAACTTTGGAGCCTTTAGAAACCGAATATGAATTTATTATAAATTAATATTTCTAGCTTTTCCAAAGGTGCCCCTCACCCCTCTTATAAAAGGGCACTCCTCCTTCTCATTTCTTCACACCTTCAAAGCCTTTTGGTTCGGCCAAACTCTGCCCAAATACTCTCCCAACATCCCTCAATACAACCTAGAGTCCTTAGTTTGATCAGAAAGCCAACCTAAGGAGCCCTTTTGATCAAATCAAAAGGAAGAACCCGAAGAAGAGGTAATGATTTCACCACCCTTTTCTAAGTTCATTTCTTCTTCCACTTCTTCTTCCTTTGTTCTTACCATTCTGAAATAATAACTCCAGTATCTCACATATACTGTGATGTTATTATAAATATGGTACAATCATATTCAGTATTCTATCCACCCTTTGAATAACATGTCACCATACGTGCGTACGAACGGCTTACCGTCTCCACGTCGTGGTGTAATTGTTATTCAATATAATATTATTTGGATGGGTATAATAATGATGTGTAACTCATGTAAATAATAAATATAACATGTTAATGATTCTGTATATATGATATACCATCCATTTATATATTATTTTAATATCAAAAGAATGATATTGTCGCTCGTGCGGACTACCGTCTCCACGAACGCGATGAGATTCATTCTCCATCGTAACCATTAAAGCGTAATTATCATTTTATGATTTAAAAATGATGTTTAAGGACTTGATATCATTATGGATATGAATAATATACAACCTATCCTTTACAAACATGTCTTACGTAACAAAACATATGAAAGAAAACAAGTAAGTTAACACCCGAAACAACGATAATACTAAGATATTATTATCAAATCAATATTAAAAGATCATATATGATATCATATTAATGTATATGATTCTTGTATAATTTAATAACAATTATTTCACCATTATACAGGAGGTTAACCTACCACAACCAAGGAAAAGTACAAGGTAAGAGTTATTTCACAATCTCTTCATTATCCGAGGTTGTTTATATGTAATAATCTACTGGGATCTCTTTATCATCCACATCCATGTTTCTTAAAAATGTATTTCAAAACATTTTTACTATTTACAAGAATATGGGTTAAAGTCATTTATACCTTTTTTTGACTTTTTATAAGAGGTTTATAAAGGAATCTTTCCGTCGTTTTCAAAACAAGGTCCTTTTTAACCTTTTCGACAGAATTGAGGTAAGAATGTTTTTTAACTTATACGGCGGGTGCGGTTATTTTACGCCGTTATAAAATCTTCAAAGCTTTCCTTACAAGCTTATAAGAATATTTTCAAAGAAAATGTTTTATTTTATATGGATCTTAAATGATTTCAAAATAAAAGGAGATATTTCTTTAAAAAGAATTTTGATTTCATCTATGTCAACATCCTTTGATGGATTTTAAGATTATTTGAAGTTGATTTATTATGATACAAAACTTCTATATTGTATTGAAGGTTTTGTGATATGTTTGACTGTGGATGTGCTATTTTTATACCATTCATAGTTTATTGTGAAAGTATTGACATTTCGTATGCTAGTTTTAATACGAATGTTTATGTTATGTTTAAACCTTTTCATATGGGAATGCATTGGACTTAATAAGTGACGGGTGGAGCCCGCTATAGCTCCTCGATGCATCGGTAGGTCTCATGAGACAAACTAGTGTCTTGGCACAAGGCCTTGACAAAATCTTATTTGTAGTCTTGGCACGAGGCCTTGGCTATGTGGTTATGATAGTCTGGCATTATGCATTCCAACATTATGAAAGTGGTTATTGATTATTGCATGTGATTATTCGATTAGTAGAATATCCATGTGAATAAGTAAATGGCATTATTTCATTTTACTTTTGCCATACCATGTTGAAGTTCAATTTTAAAAGGATTTTGTTTTAGTAATGCATTGCCTTAAATGTTTATTCTTATTTATGAAAGTTTCCGCTATATTGTTATCCTTACTGGGCATTTGAGCTCACCCCTTTTCTATGTTTTATTTTTCCCCAGGATGTGAAGAAGTAAATTATGAATGATCTGCAGGGATATTATGAGGGGATAGTAGTGTGGATATGATGACTTTTTTTGTTGCAGTAGTTTTTCACTTTGAAATGTAATGTAAAACTTTATGATTATATCTAGTGTTTCCAAGGCTACTAAACCAATCGGTCTTTCGAGATTTGATCTTCTTGTGATCATGCCAATGTTATGTAAATAATGCACCGACTCCGGGTAGCTGGGGTCGGGGCGTTACAAAAGTGGTAGCAGACACACTCAGCAGGAGGTTTGGCCTACAACTGCTGAGTGAGGCGTTAGAGCAGCTAGTCGCACTATACATATCCTTTGTGAATAAAGATGGATCAGCTTACCTCCAGTCTATGACTGTCACTCCCACAATTCATTAGCAAATTGGGGGGGGGGGCACGACTTGAGAAATTGATTTCGAGGCCTAACGTGGTTAGATATCCTCAGGATGGTCTCCTGAAGGATTTTATAAAGGTGGGGATCACATCATCCTCTTCAGAGGATACATCATGGTACCAGTGATGCTTCTAAAGGAGGTGTTGAGGTAGATACACACATCCCCTTTAGTGGTACATACTGAAGTGGTGAAGGTGTACCAGGACTTCCGACGCCAGTACTGGTGGCCTGGAATAAGAGAAGCAATGGCAGAGTTTGTATCACGATGCCTCACTTGTTAGCAAGTGAAGATTGCAAAGAGCCAGTAGAAGTCTTATGAAGACAAGAGTGAGAGATCCTTGGAGTTTGGGGATGGAGACCATGCCGTCTTATGGGTCTCATCCCGAAAATGATTGTGGAGGTTTGGCCGGGGTGGAAATCCATATCTGGGGCTCATCGGACCTTTCCAAATTCTCAACAGAGTGGGCGAGGTGGTGTACGATATATCTCTTTCTCCATAGATGCATCTGGTGCATAATGTTTTCCATGTGTCGTAGTTGAGGAGATACATGCATGATCCATCGCACGTTATCGACTAGAGCGAGTTGAAATTTGATGATCGAGTGACTTTTACGGAGTTCCCGATTGAGATAGAGGATCGATAGGAGAGAGTACTTCATGGATGATCGATCCCTCTAGCGTGAGTTTGGTGGAAGCATGAGAACCTCCAGGAAAGATCACAGTAGCAGGAGGCTCATATTCATGCTCAGTACCCTCATTTGTTTGTTTTGTCTTTGTTTTGGATTTTTGGGAGTAAAGTCCTAAGGTGGGGAGAATGTAATATCCTGGAATATCTGTATATATTTTTTAATTATATGGAAGTATTTAAAGACCACAAAATGTAATGGCACGTGATTCTGCGGCCCGTAGTGCCCGGAATGATCTGTCGATGTTTTGTTAATCTGTAATTAGCGCGCGTTAGCAGTATTCCTAAAAAAGTAGAATAAATCTTAAATGGTTTCTGGGATCAAAAATACGAGGGCACCATTGTGTTCAAGATGGAGGGTTTACCCTAGGCTTGAATTAAGTTTAGTCGGCGCAAGCCTCCTATGAGAAAACATGAAAATGGCATAACCATAAATAAAATGAATAAATAAAATTATTTTTTTTTCAAATTCTTATAACTCAAAAATGGTAACTCAGATTGAAAATCCAAGACCACTACTGAACTCGTGAGAGTATGCTTTTCTAAGGCTGATACTAACATTGACTGGGGCGAGCCACCAATGAAAGTTAGTTTTTGGCCGTAAATAAAATAATTAAGCGACAATTATTTTATTGTAAAATCCATAACTTCTAAACTGTAACTTGGATTGAAAATACAAGTGTATCAAAGAGTTCTTTGGGGCATTTTCTCCTTAGGCGGAGCTTAAAATTGACCGGAACGGGTGGAGGGTGACCATAATTAATTTATTGAACATTTTTTAAGGTACATTGAGTAAACGTGCGAGCAAATTTTTCTAACTTTTGAACCATTGCTTGGATTAAAAATATGAGGGCACTATTGAATCCACAGCGCCAAGATTTACTTAAGGGAGGCTTTACTTTAACCATAGTAGGTCTGAAAAACCACTTATTTTTTGTGACATTTTAAAAGAAATGAAATGAAATAATTTTATTATTTTATTTCATATCCTCCAATGGAAATGAAAAAGGTGGAGCCAGTGATGTGTCAAGCCAATAAATGGCTTGACATGCCAATCCTAAGTAACAACATTGTTGGAGAATTAAGAAGGTTCCTAATTTATGTGCCCCCATAAATTCATCACGTAAAACTACCCTCCCCCTCTCCTATATATGTGGAGCTTGGGGAGGGGCATCGACACAGTTTCACCAAACAATGAAGTGCTGAAGGAGCACCGCGACGCTGAACCCTTAGAAGACAGAGCCAATCCCCACAGAAGGTGATGGGTGACACTGAACCACGAATCGGAGGACGACGTACGAGCAGCGTCGTTGAAAGCCTGTTGTAGGAATAAAGGACACCAACCCACCTTCAAGTGCGGGCATTTCTCCAATGATTCGAGGTAGGGGGTTTATTCATTTACACATTTTAAATTATTTTCCTCTTCCCTGTTATTGAATACAATGATGAACGTGGACCAACTAACTAATGGGTTGATTCGTGATTCATTCGTTTTTGCGGGAGTTATTGCAGTGTATATTTGTGGGGTTTTGATTGTTGTTTAATACAAGAAATTGTTAAAACCTTAATCCCTCCTCATGTTTACGAGCTTACACAGAGGGCGAGGGCCTAACGAACCCAACCCAAACCCTCTTATATCTTGCTATTCTTGCATCTCCATTGAATACCGCCAGCACGACGACGCTGATCGGCTATGAGGAAGGCGTGCGTCGACACACGCCACAAGAGGAGGCTATGACACAAATACGCAATGATCATTGGAAATGCCAGCACCAGCTGACATCGGAAGAGGTGCGACATGACGTCGCATGCCACCAGTGTGTAAGGGGCTGTTGCTCATCAACCGTGACAGTTGGAGAAGGCAGTCGTCTCGTCGGCCGACCACGGAAAGGAATGGTAGCACGACCAGCGTGCCACCAGTGTGCGAAAAAGCCGCGACTAAATTCGCAGTTGAGGAGCCGGAAGCCATTCCTCCGGTGGGTTCCGCGACAACCAGGCGGCGCCTACATATAGTTGCTGCTTCAAAGGCCGAATGGCCTTTGGCTGTTCGGGATTCCGGGAGAGTGGATCCCCCGAGCCGCCTGGCAGAAGCCCCATGGGCCGTGCTCTACACGGCCGGACCACCTGCCCAGTGGGCTCCCACCAGTGAACTGGGCCCCCTGCCCAATAGGCCGGGTCGCGCCCCTGGCGGGCGGGGCCGCGCCCCCTGCGGTCGGGGCCGCGCCCCACCGCGGGATGAGCCAAACCCCACCGCGGACCGGGCCACCCATTTATGGGCTGGGTTTCCACTTGTGTGGGATAGGATGGACCTCAGCATAGTGGTCTGAGACCACCGTGGCCCAGTTCAGATCGGGTCGGGCCGGGTCGGTCCGACCGGGTCGGACCGGACCCGGGCCCAGAAACACATAAGGGGCCATATCTTCAGAACCGAACGTCCGTTTAACAAACTGTCTACAGCGTTGGGATCCTTAGAGAGAGACAATACTTTTGACTTACTCCATGAGAGTATTGGAGAAACTTGGAGTGTGTCCAGGTTGGATCGCACCCGAATCCAACCAGGATCTCGACACTGAAATGCCAATAACGCATAAACCGAGCTTCCGATTGACCCACCGTCTATTTCATTGGAACCCTTATGACATGAAGAATCACTGGGTTACTCCTTTTTGAGACTTTTTACCAGTTGTAATACGACCGATGGATTGAGTGGAAATTATCCCAAGAGCACTATGTACAGAACCCTGTGACTGGCTGAGACTTGATGACTGTTGATTTTTCGATTCTGTGTGACTCGACGGCCCAGTGGGGAGCTCCTCTGTGTGACGTTGCAGACCCACGGTGGGGAGAACCTCTGTGTGACATGGCAGACCCGTGGTACTCTACAGGAGGAGTACCATAGAAGGCCACAGTGGGGAGCACCTCTATGTGACGCGACAGACCCACGATAATTGATTGGGGGAGTACCTCAGCTGGACACGGTGGGGAGCGCCTTTGTGTGATGTGGAAGACCCACAATACTCGAAATGAGGAGTACATTAGCAGTCCAAGGTTAGTGGGAAGCTCCTATATGTGATACGACAGACCCACTGTACTTGATAGAGGATTAGTTCTTCAGCAGCCGTTGTGTTCGACATTGTGACTGGGGAAGTTACTTGTTACTATCCCTAGAGAATCTCGTGGTTGGATATCATTATTCATAGCGATCATATGTGAGTCACCATCATAATCCTATTTCTCTCTGTTGTATATCTGGTTGAGCTGAGTCTTACCTGTGTGGTACTTTTACCTTCGTG
The DNA here is from genome assembly GCA_963277665.1 of Viscum album. NCBI lineage: Eukaryota > Viridiplantae > Streptophyta > Magnoliopsida > Santalales > Viscaceae > Viscum > Viscum album. The sequence goes on along the minus strand of OY728135.1, from coordinate 209,146,221 downwards.
GTGATACCTTTGTGGTACTTTTACCTTCGTGGTACTATCTTCGTGGTAATACCTGTGTGGTACTTCTACCTTCATGGTTTTACCTTTGTGTTATACTTTACTCATGTATGAGATGAGTATATCTTGGTAACTTAGGTATATGTATAGGAATATACCTAAGTAGAGTTGATATCTTGGTTTGTGGTTTTTCCTTTGTGTAACTTTAAGAGACCTACGGGGTCTTAGGGTCCCTACTGAGTATCGTTATACTCACCCCTGTATGGGTTTTTCCCACACCTTGTTGTGTCTTCTGTGGATGACATATAACATTGATCGAGGATGATGGAGCTAGGATCAGACAGTGCTCGAAGGTGGACCGTTTGGCGTGACGTGACGCAGTGACTACTGATCGTGAGCAGTACCTACCCTTCAGGTAGGATCCGCGGTGGATGATCCAGGAGATTCTTTTCACCTTTTCAGCTATTTTTTACTTTTCAGTTGTTCTTGTACTTTTTCATTTGGGCTTGTATTCTAGCCCCTTTTCTTTCATCACTCTTATACTACAATAGTTTACTTCATAGTTGCTTCTTGTTGTCTTCTCAGACCATATGTTTATACAGGTTTAAAGGCAATGCCTTCCCGTTTTAGGGAATACTCATTTTAGTGCTAGTCTCTGTAACACCCCGAGATTTTATGAAAAAATATTATTTTTAATGTCTTGTGTTGTACGCTACGCCAAAAGGAGCTTGCACAACACGCATCCTTGACTTGCCTTGCATTACACGCAATCACAACCTTCCTCGATAGCGTGTGTGGTACGTAATACTGAGTTTCACGAAACAATGATATGCTATTAAAATATTATTAAAACTAGCCGTTATGAATAGTAATAACCACTTTTTAAATTTTAGAAATTTTAACTCTAAAAATGGACTTCATTTTTGGATTCGGAGTATCGAATTTAGCCTAAGGTGAAATTTTGGTACTTTTCGGATAACTTTCATATTCTGATGAATAGTGAAAATTACTAAATTATAATTAAAAACAACTTTTTTTAATCGAAATAATTAATAGTGATAAATCATTAATTTGAGTGGTTTTAAAGTATATTTAGAATATATTTTTACAATTTAATACAATGTTGGTCATTGGATGTAATTTCACATTTAAACTAGACATAAACAAGTGTCAATCTTTTGATAGATATTGTTTCTTAAAAACACGTTATTTGTTTTAACAGCGGGATTTAATTATAAAATTAATTAATGCAATTTCTATGTTATGAATTTGGTAAAATAGACTTCATTTTTGAATTCAGAATATGAAATATATCTTAGGATGAAATTTTGGCATCTTTCTGAAAACTTTCAATTTTTGATGAATAGTGAAACCACTAAGTGGTAGGTTAAAAACTGAATTTTGCATAAAACTTAATTTTACCTCTTCTGTGAATGGAATTTCGAAAATCCGAGAGACACGGTTAATATCAAGGACTAAAATGTGGTTCAATGAGATGAAAATAATTTTTGGTGAATAGTAACTTTTTACTTTTTTTTACCACGGTTAAAGGTAAATAGGGTAATTAAGGGTAAAAATGATATTAATATTACCCTAACACATGTCCTAATCCTATTGGACAAGTGTATTTCGACCAAAAACAAACTTAGGAATAAAATATGACCATTTAGGCCCACTTGGGTTAGATTAGGACATTTATTATTAATTTACTTAAAGAAGGGTTAAAAGAGTTAAAATCAAAGTTTATTTACTAAAACATTTTTAATATGGGGTTATACATAAGATAAATTTGACTATAAATATTAATTATAAAGCTAAAGAGATTTCCTACATAATGGTATTTTATTTGTAATTTTTAGACATCAAATAAGTTAATTTATTTATGACACAAAGATGATGCAGTAATTATCTTGTTAATGAAATATTGACATAATTGATGTTATAAACACCCAAATAAATGTAATTTGAGACTTTTTATGAATTCCACTAATTTTCTAGGTTACTATGATATATTAGTGTTGATTTAATCAACTTGGTTTGAACATATAATTCTGTTATGACTTTCACAAAAATCATATATCAAATAGTGTCAAAATTGGCACAAAATAGTTTTTAAATCAAATATTATATTATTAATTGTTATTTTATTCCTAAAAATCTAAGGTTCGGCCAAATGACTTAGATAAGGATATATGTATTAATAATATACAATTTGGGGTTCGTTTGGCATGTTATAGTAAGTTTATTAACCATATAGTGAAAGAAAACAAAAAGACACGGTAAAAGTTAAATTATTTAACTTAGAGTTAAATCTAATTGATAAGGTTAAAATAATACCCTAAACTTGTCTAAATCCTATTGGTTTATAGGATTTCGATCCATCCCCACTTTAGATTCGAAATAAGACCCTTTGGAACCATTATAAACTGATTTTGACTTTAATATAAAATAATATTTTGAGATATTCCTAAGGTGCCCCTCTCCTCCCTTATAAAAGGACACCTCCTCCCCCTCCTCCTCACACAAATTTGAGCACTCAAGCTCGGACAACCCCTGCCATTTTCTCCTCTCCACTTCCCTAGCAACATCCTAGAGGTTCTGGTATTCCTCAAATACCAATTCTAGTGCCCTAAGAGGAGGTCTCAAAGAGGCACTTCAAAGAAGAGGTAATTACCGTTACCAATTCTTTCATCTTTATTTCTTCTTCCACTTCTTCTTATTAGGTTGTTTCATTATGAAGTAATAACATCAGTATCACTCATATACTGATATGTTATTATAAATATGAAACAACCCTAATTCACCTTCTATCCATCCTACGGAAAAATGAAATCACCGCGCGTGCGTACGTACGGAATACCGTCTCCACGCCGTGGTGTAATCTATTTTCCACCATCACCTTACAAGGATGGGTATAATGGTGTAATGAGTAACTATATATGATTATTATGAAGTAATATTGATACTGAAATAATATATATATACTCCAATACAATTCCACGATCATAGGAACGATATCATCACTCGTGCGTACGTACGGAATACCGTCTCCACGATGTGATGCGACTCGTTCTACATGATCTTCATTTCATAATGATTATATAAATGAATTGAATGAATGAATATGCTATATACTACACTAATACCATTCTGGAAATGAATTATCTATAACCTAAAGATAAGAATAAGAATTTATTCGACAAAACACGCATAAGAACAAAAAGTTATAAAGACCCGAGTAACAAGTAACAATGAAATATTATTAACAAGAAGCTAAGAATATGACCATATATGATATGATATCAATATGTATGATTCTGGAATAAGTCAATAACATTATTTAAACCATTATACAGAAGCTTCGGACACGAACAAAGCAAATCGGACCTAAGGTAAGGGAAATATCACAATCTCATTTTTATCCGAGATTGTTTATTCGTAAGTATTCACTGGGGTGTATTTTATCATCCACATACATGTTTCATCAATATGTAATATTATTTCCATCCACCTACAATTGTTTAAATCCATTTTTACCCTTCGGTGAGTTTTTAGTAATATGTATGAAAGGAATCTTTTGTCGTACGAGGTACTTTTTGACTTTTCCGACAAAAGTACGAAGAATGTTTTTTTTAACTTATACGGCATGAATGGATTTTTAAAACATTATTTCCAAGAAACTTCCTTTACAAGTTTTCAAGTTTATTTTTAATCAACTTCTTTTATTTTAAATTCGTATGACATGTTATGAAAGGAAAAATGTTTTTGAAGTAGAAAGGATATTTTCCTCAAGAATGGAGTTCAAGTATTTTATCAAAATTATTTTCCATCTAAGATAATAAAAGGGTTCTGTTTTTATCCCTATTATTACATGGATTTGATTATGTTGTGATGGAAATATTTTTATGAATTCATTTATCTTATATGAATTGTTTTATGATGTCATGATGTTTCAGGAATCCCATTTTTGTTACATGTGTTATGCGATGATGTATGTTTTATGATTATGTGGCACACATAAGAAAGGATTCATTATAAGATGGGTGGGACCTATATCTCCCTCCAATGCATTGGGTAAAGATTTTATATCTCATGAGATAGACATGGCTGGAATGGTAGGTTATACCGGTTCAGTGAAACAGGACTGAAACGAGGATTACTCGATTCAGAAAGGGACTTTGTCCACTAAGATAGTCTTGGAAATGAGTCTTGACTAACAAGAAATGATTCTCTATGATTATGTGTGTATGCCACAATGAGTAATGTTTTAAGTTATGATTTCATTTCACTACTATGATTTATCCCATGTTATGAAATTATGCTCTCTTTTGCAGGTTAAGACTTCCAAAAATGTTATGTTCTTATGAAAATTATGTGATTGATATTTCTTTTGTTTACCCTTACTGAGCATTTGAGCTCACCCTTTTATGTTTCCTTTTCCCCAGGATATAAAGAAAGGTTTTAGGTAGAAAAAAAAGAAGATCTTTATGGGAGATATTGAAGATCTTTCACCACGATTAGAAGATTATACTCCGAGTTTCCAAAGACACTAAACTATTACGGTCCTTGTGTGTGTGTTTTTGTTATGTACTAAGTATTCCACAAATGTAATGTAATGTCCATGTACGATAAGCTTCGGGTCTCTACAGTTGGTATCAGAGGAAAGGTTTAGTCAACCTTTGGAAACTAGGATGCGAAAACGTTAGTGAGATCCCTAGAGATATTTCTAAGGTATGTCTAGGGATGTCCCTAGGGATAAGTATACGTATAGGTTATAGTAATAGAATTACGCTAACGATCATAGAATTAAACCTAAGATGTTGGATATTGAAGGTACTCCCCCTTTATTATGTTGTTTTCCCTAGCATGATTTTTGCCTCTCACACTATTCTTTTTGGGTTTTAGACGATGGCTGGAACCCGAAGGAACCGTGTTGATCAATGCAATGGACAATGCAATGATTGCCCTCCTGAACAAACAAATGTTATGGGAGATGGAGTGCAAAATCTTATTGCTATACTTACACAAGCTATGAATCATTCTGGACTTCCAAATGAGCAGAGAAGGGAACAATATTCTATTGAGTCCTTCATGAGGCAACGTCCACCTTCTTTCAATGGGTCTTCTGATCCACTTGTGGCTGAACAATGGATCAGTACTACTGAAAAGGTATTTTCAGTTCTTCAATGTTCTGAACATGATAAAGTCATCTTAGCAGTATATCGTTTGGAAGGTGAAGCTGATCAATGGTGGAATCTTATCAAGAATACGGGGCCAAGAGATGAAATTGAGTCCATGGAATGGGACGAGTTCAAGAACTTGTTTTTCAGTAAGTACTTCCCTCGTATTCTTCGAACAAAGATGGGGAAAGATTTTCTTGAACTGAAGCAAAGGGACGATGAATCTGTTGGTACCTATGAAGCAAATTTTACAAGACTTGCAAGGTATGCTTCTGGAATTATCATCCAACCTGAAAGTAAAGTTGATCGATTTTTCAGTGGCTTAAAACCAAGTCTTCGAAGGGAATTAGCTATAAGAGACTTCAGTAGCTATGAAGAAATTGTGCGTTGTGCTATCAAGGTAGAAATGGAAGTTGGTGTTACATATCCATCTCATGGTTTTGACAAGAAACGAAAGATGGAGTTCAAGGAGAAATCTCAGAATAATGGTGAAAAGAAGATGAATGTTTCCTTATGCACAAAGTGTGTAAAGAAGCATGGTGGAGATTGTCTAAAAGGGACTAGAAAATGTTTTAAGTGTGGAAAAGAAGGTCATCGAGCAGCTGAGTGTCGAAGTAATGGAAAAAGGGTTTCTAATGATAAAGCAAACACTGCAGAGAACGCACCGCCAACACTTCAATGCTTCAAGTGCAAGGAAATGGGGCATTATGCTAATAATTGCCCTAATCCAAGGGTTAGTGATGATCAACATGAGCAACCACTGAAGGCAAAGGACAAAGGGAAATCACATGCGATCACTATTGGCAATGTTGAATATGACAACGATGTGGTGGAATGATTAAGTGTTTATGTAATGGGATTCCAAAATAATGTTGTATCATTGAGTGTTGCAATATTTATTGATGTGGTATTCAAAGTGATTGAGATATTTTTTGGAAATAAGATGATATGCGCATAATGAAGACGAGAAAATGAAATGTTTAATAGTATTCATGAGCTCATGATTGATATAAGGACTAAGTGATATCATGGTTTGAGTATATAGAATTTTGAGGATTTTGGTATGTGGAAAGTGTTAACTTTTAACTGCACTCATGTTTTCACTAAGGTATTAAAGAGAATACACGATTAAGGACTTTGAATGTTTGGAATGTGACCAACAAGACATATCTTATGATATGTGGGGATCAACGACAGTATTAAATCTCTGGTAATCGATGTCACTATATTATGAGAGTGGACTGCAGTATTATGTATAAGCCTAAAGATTAGACTGGATTATGTTGGACATAAGTTAGTATTGTTTAAGGATAGAAGATTTTCGATATTATTGATGGGATGTTATAGTAACGTAGTTTTAGAAAAAGGACAACCTGCAGGATGGGCGACAGCCCATCGCTTCGGACAAGGCTGTAGGAATCGAACCCACAACCGAAGTGCGACTGGCCTTTATCGCCTACCACTGGCCTACAGGAAGTCCCTGTTTAGTAGAAACTAGTTTTATTATATTAAGCAGCATGATATATGAAGTATAAGTCCATTTTAGGAACCATATATGATTAATCTCACTATAGAATGACTTATGTATATTTAATAACTTTTGCTAACCTTTTGTTTGAGACAGATGGAATGAACAGTCATTCTATCACATGATCTGCTAACACTTCACAAATAACAAATTCAACTTCATTTATTTAAGAGATGAAGTATAAATTGTTCAAGGCACGAACAAAAGTGAGATTGTACCAAAATAAAGTAAGTATTTATTCTAAGCAAATTTTCAACTTTAGGGAAATGATCTTGAAAACCAAAAATGTTGTCCTAGTGATCTTATACCTGATGAATCAGATGGTACCTTATATCATCACAAATCTATGGATTTGTGATTACTGGCTTTTCCATAGCCATGTTCTCTACCACTCTCCATCAGAACATGATGGTTAGATTTCTCTTCCATATCCATATTTTCACCTATGTGGAAACCCAGTGATTAGTTTATTTGGGTAATCGTTACATTTCATACTTTTGTTTTTAAAGCCAAGTTTTGGTATTCCCTTTTACGATGTGGGTTTCTATTAAAGAAACTTTCGAATAGTAAACCATTTATAACCCCGACGAATTTCAAGGGCGAAATTCATTTTAAGGGGGGTAGAATGTAACACCCCGAGATTTTATGAAAAAATATTATTTTTAATGTCTTGTTTTGTACGCTACGCGAAAAGGAGCTTGCACAACACACATCCTTGACTTGCCTTGCATTACACGCAATCGCAACCTTCCTCGATAGCGTGTGTGGTACGTAATACTGAGTTTCACAAAACAATGATATGCTATTAAAATATTATTAAAACTAGCCGTTATGAATAGTAATAACCACTTTTTAAATTTTAGAAATTTTAACTCTCAAAATGGACTTCATTTTTGGATTCGGAGTATCGAATTTAGCCTACGGTGAAATTTTGGTACTTTTCGGATAACTTTCATATTCTGATGAATAGTGAAAATTACTAAATTATAATTAAAAACAACTTTTTTTAATCGAAATAATTAATAGTGATAAATCATTAATTTGAGTGGTTTTAAAGTATATTTAGAATATATTTTTACAATTTAATACAATTTTGGTCATTGGATGTAATTTCACATTTAAACTAGACATAAACAAGTGTCAATCTTTTGATAGATATTGTTTCTTAAAAACACGTTATTTGTTTTAACAACGGGATTTAATTATAAAATTAATTAATGCAATTTCTATGTTATGAATTTGGTAAAATAGACTTCATTTTTGAATTCGGAATATGAAATATAGCTTAGGATGAAATTTTGGCATCTTTCTGAAAACTTTCAATTTTTGATGAATAGTGAAACCACTAAGTGGTAGGTTAAAAACTGAATTTTGCATAAAACTTAATTTTACCGCTTCTGTGAATGGAATTTCGAAAATCCGAGAGACACGGTTAATATCAAGGACTAAAATGTGGTTCAATGAGATGAAAATAATTTTTGGTGAATAGTAACTTTTTACTTTTTTTTACCACGGTTAAAGGTAAATAGGGTAATTAAGGGTAAAAATGATATTAATATTACCCTAACACATGTCCTAATCCTATTGGACAAGTGTATTTCGACCAAAAACAAACTTAGGAAGACAATATGACCATTTAGGCCCACTTGGGTTAGATTAGGACATTTATTATTAATTTATTTAAAGAAGGGTTAAAAGAGTTAAAATCAAAGTTTATTTACTAAAACATTTTTAATATGGGGTTATACATAAGATAAATTTGACTATAAATATTCATTAGAAAGATAAAGAGATTTCCTACATAATGGTATTTTATTTTTAATTTTTAGACATCAAATAAGTTAATTTATTTATGACACAAAGATGATGCAATAATTATCTTGTTAATGAAATATTCACATAATTGATGTTATAAACACCCAAATAAATGTAATTTGAGACTTTTTATGAATTCCACTAATTTTATAGGTTACTATGATATATTAGTGTTGATTTAATCAACTTGGTTCGAACATATACTTCTTTTATGACTTTCAAAAAAATCATATATCAAATAGTGTCAAAATTGACACAAAATAGTTTTTAAATCAAATATTATATTATTAATTGTTATTTTATTCCTAAAAATCTAAGGTTCGGCCAAATGACTTAGATAAGGATATATGTATTAATAATATACAATTTGGGTTCGTTTGGCATGTTATAGTAAGTTTATTAACCATATAGTGAAAGAAAACAAAAAGACACGGTAAAAGTTAAATTATTTAACTTAGAGTTAAATCTAATTGATAAGGTTAAAATAATACCCTAAACTTGTCTAAATCCTATTGGTTTATAGGATTTCGATCCATCCCTACTTTAGCTTCGAAATAAGACCCTTTGGAACCATTATAAACCGATTTTGACTTTAATATAAAATAATATTTTGAGATATTCCTAAGGTGCCCCTCTCCTCCCTTATAAAAGGACACCTCCTCCCCCTCCTCCTCACACAAATTTGAGCACTCAAGCTCGTCCAACCCCTGCCATTTTCTCCTCTCCACTTCCCTAGCAACATCCTAGAGGTTCTGGGCTTCCTCAAAGACCAATTCTAGTGCCCTAAGAGGAGGTCTCAAAGAGGCACTTCAAAGAAGAGGTAATTACCGTTACCAATTCTTTCATCTTTATTTCTTCTTCCACTTCTTCTTCTTAGGTTGTTTCATTATGAAGTAATAACATCAGTATCACTAATATACTTATATGTTATTATAAATATGAAACAACCCTAATTCACCTTCTATCCATCCTACGGAAAAATGAAATCACCGCGCGTGCGTACGTACGGAATACCGTCTCCACGCCGTGGTGTAATCTATTTTCCACCATCACCTTACAAGGATGGGTATAATGGTGTAATGAGTAACTATATATGATTATTATGAAGTAATATTGATACTGAAATAATATATATATACTCCAATACAATTCCACGATCATAGGAACGATATCATCACTCGTGCGTACGTACGGAATACCGTCTCCACGATGTGATGCGACTCGTTCTACATGATCTTCATTTCATAATGATTATATAAATGAATTGAATGAATGAATATGGTATATACTACACTAATACCATTCTGGAAATGAATTATCTATAACCTAAAGATAAGAATAAGAATTTATTCGACAAAACACGCATAAGAACAAAAAGTTATAAAGACCCGAGTAACAAGTAACAATGAAATATTATTAACAAGAAGCTAAGAATATGACCATATATGATATGATATAAATATGTATGATTCTGGAATAAGTCAATAACATTATTTAAACCATTATACAGGAGCTTCGGACACGAACAAAGCAAATCGGACCTAAGGTAAGGGAAATATCACAATCTCATTTTTATCCGAGATTGTTTATTCGTAAGTATTCACTGGGGTGTATTTTATCATCCACATCCATGTTTCATCAATATGTAATATTATTTCCATCCACCTACAATTGTTTAAATCCATTTTTACCCTTCGGTGAGTTTTTAGTAATATGTATGAAATGAATCTTTTGTCGTACGAGGTACTTTTTGACTTTTCCGACAAAAGTACGAAGAATGTTTTTTTTAACTTATACGGCATGAATGGATTTTTAAAACATTATTTCCAAGAAAATTCCTTTACAAGTTTTCAAGTTTATTTTTAATCAACTTCTTTTATTTTAAATTCGTATGACATGTTATGAAAGGAAAAATGTTTTTGAAGTAGAAAGGATATTTTCCTCAAGAATGGAGTTCAAGTATTTTATCAAAATTATTTTCCATCTAAGATAATAAAAGGGTTCTGTTTTTATCCCTATTATTACATGGATTTGATTATGTTGTGATGGAAATATTTTTATGAATTCCTTTATCTTATATGAATTGTTTTATGATGTCATGATGTTTCAAGAATCCCATTTTTGTTACATGTGTTATGCGATGATGTATGTTTTATGATTATGTGGCACACATAAGAAAGGATTAATTATAAGATGGGTGGGACCTATATCTCCCTCCAATGCATTGGGTAAAGATTTTATATCTCATGAGATAGACATGGCTGGAATGGTAGGTTATACCGGTTCAGTGAAACAGGACTGAAATGAGGATTACTCGATTCAGAAAGGGACTTTGTCCACTAAGATAGTCTTGGAAATGAGTCTTGACTAACAAGAAATGATTCTCTATGATTATGTGTGTATGCCACTATGAGTAATGTTTTAAGTTATGATTTCATTTCACTACTATGATTTATCCCATGTTATGAAATTATGCTCTCTTTTGCAGGTTAAGACTTCCAAAAATGTTATGTTCTTATGAAAATTATGTGATTGATATTTCTTTTGTTTACCCTTACTGAGCATTTGAGCTCACCCTTTTATGTTTCCTTTTCCCTAGGATATAAAGAAAGGTTTTAGGTAGAAAAAAAAGAAGATCTTTATGGGAGATATTGAAGATCTTTCACCACGATTAGAAGATTATACTCCGAGTTTCCAAAGACACTAAACTATTACGGTCCTTGTGTGTGTGTTTTTGTTATGTACTAAGTATTCCTCAAATGTAATGTAATGTCCATGTACGATAAGCTTCGGGTCTCTACAGTCTCTATCCCTTTTCCTATGGAAGGCGGGCTTGGGGTAGGCATGACACAAGCCCTGAGGGATGGTTCCTTACAAATATACCCTAATTTTAGGTTCGTCGTCCATTATTTATTTTTATCCCAATCTAAGTTGAATAATGAGTTGATACTGGAAAAACACTACAATAACAAGATATGATATGTATTATATAATTTTTATAATGGTTTTGGTGATTTATAGGGATAGCGTCATCCGCTAGACTTTCCGGTATGACCCTAAAACTAAATTTATTAATTGAATTAATTGAATTGGAACCAATCAGGGACTCCCTTTAGCTTCCATGATACTTGTTAGAGGTTGTTTCCTCAACTAAATGCCACTCATAGGGTGTTCCATGTATTCTCCTTACATTTTACCATTATTTAACCATCCAAAGGGTGTGTTATTGAGATTTCTTAGTAAGAGGAATCCCATATATAAATGGTATAAATCAAATGATTTATTATGATATATTTTGCCTCCCCTTTCTTGTGATGCTTGATTAAGTGGTTTATATTGAACTAAAATTTCTTAAATGGTTATTTTTAAAATATAGAAATGGGTGCATAAAATCATGTGATATGTTTAAATGTGAATTGTGAATATTGAGTGGGTATACTCATTGGTCAGATTTGGATTTGAATTGTGATATATGAGTGGGTATACTCATGAGATGAATTTGAATGTGAATGGTTATATGAGTTGGTAGACTCATATAGTATGGATTTACTAATGGTATGAAGTGGTGAATTATTACCTAGATAACTTGGAAAATGATCCTTGTATATTGAGAATCATAGTGGATGCCTTAGATATAGTATGCTCCTTGGGTCTTGATTCTAAGGGATACCTTCGGCCTTGCTACCCCTTGGACCTGGCTTTCTTGGACTCATGTAGGACATGGTTAGTATGACATTCTCCTAGGACTACACCGGTGCCTAACCGTGTTTCCATCTAGATTATATTGGGACTCAACGAGGTTGACTTAGTATTTTTTACCTTGGATTTGACCCATCATGGTCTGACACTTTGATTATACAACACAAACATGAAAAATATGATATGCTTGGTTGAACAGCTCAGTCATGGATGTTCTGGTAAATTGGGTTGTATAGAAAGAAAGGTTTGATGTGACTTGTTTGGATGAATGGAAATTCTATGTTAGTTATTTATGATTTGTTTTTAGCTGACTTGTTAGAGAAGCCTGACCATCTTTTTTAGGGATTATTGAGAGGTTATTTTAGTGTTTCTGGTTTAGTAGTTACATTCCATGGTCATTTTATTTTTATTTAATTCTTAACTATTTAGCTACTCACTATTTAGCTTTTTATATTTCACAGCTTGGAATTGTATAGATATTTAGGAGGTTACCTACTAATATTGTATCTCACACCTTGTTTGGGTCACTGTTGGGTACTCAAACAGACTGTATGGATGAAAATAGAGACAAGGGAAAGTACCCATAGGTTATAAAAATGATTATAACTTATGAATAGTCTATAAGGGAGTCTAGAAATATTTGATTATAGAGAAGTATTCACAATTTTTGTAAAATAAGTTTCTTAAGTAGCTTATCCTCAATGAAACTAAACTTTTGATTCTTAGGATTATCATATTATTTGTGAGTTGTAAGTTTTAAGTTATTGAAATCTATGTATTTTTGTCATGGGTCACCTCACATAGTATCGAAGACAATATTTAAAGAATGTGTTTTTAGAATTGGACCTGAGAGTGTGGGTCTAGGGTGCCTTAGTTGGTATAAATGTTGGGTTTAGTTATTTTTGGGGATTAGTTTATTAATTTACCAAATTATGACTAGAGAACATTAATGAAAACTCTAAGGGATAAGACTAAATTTTGGAAAACATCCTAAAATGTTATTAACATGTTGAGTGTGTGGTTTCATAGAAACAAAATCCCTATCTGGATACAAAAAATTGGATATAGGATCTGGAATAGATGCACCTTGGGGTAATAAACCTGAAAAGGATGGTTTGATATTAATCGAATTTTCACCTTATGCAAAATAAAGAGCCCAAACTACACACCAGATTTGAAACTCCTAAGAGATATGATTTGGTGATTGAAATGTTCTTTATGAACCATTAGAGGGGATTTTTTATATTTAGAATAAATAAACTAATAATAATATGATTATAGGGATACCTAGGTTAAACTGAAGGTGTTATAGGTTGATCCAATTATATTATATTTAAATTAGAAGTATCACATGTTGAAACGAAGGTCGCATAGGAGAAGAAATATTAGTATTAAGATTTCATATTAATATGATCATTTACTCTAATTTTATTGGAAATTATCATAAGCATTTTAGTTTTTTTATTTGGTTGAAAATAAGATCATGAAAATTAAGTTGTGAAAGGTATGCCCCTAGGAACTCCAACATAAGTATATTTAGGATAAATAGTTTCTTATTCTTACCAATGATAGTGAGGTTTATTTCTAATTATAAATTATATATCAAGTTATAAATTCCTATTAGATACCCCTAGATATTTTTATTAATAAGTGATAATTAAAATTTTAAAGATGCAATTTATTTAATGGGTTGGGAGAGAATGTGATACCCTAAGAATTTATTATTAGTTAAAATTAAAATAGATATGATGTTGAATGGATTATTTCACATGAAACACCAAAATAAATCAAGTCATGATATATTACATGTATATTATAAGTAGATAAAAAATAAGAATAAAACTATAGTAAATAAAAAGTTTTCAATCAGTTAAAAATTATTACATTTAAAAGATAAATAATTAATAAGATTTAGTGTTAAATAGGATTGTTTTCCAAAGAATTATTTTTTAAAGTGTTGGGTGTTTTTCCTAATAAGTTGAATTGATCACTTTTAAAATATTTTTAGTATAATATAAAATATTTCAATATATGAACTAATATATTTACATTTATTTAATTATTAATTAACACAAAATATGATTAAAAACACTTAAAGTTTAAAAGGTCCTTTCATATCTAAGAAAATTTTCTTTTGTATTTTCATTAAAATGATAAATTTATGAAATTTATAATTTTAATTTGATTAAATTAAATTAATTTTTAATTTCATTATGTTAACATTAGTTTAGGAATATATTTTTTTGGTATTTTTATGAACTTGTTGATTTTTAAGTAAATAGTGAAAAATTATGGGTTCACTAATACTGTAGCGTTTATGAATTCATAATGATGTAATTATGACAAAAAAATTATAAAAAATTTTTATCAATATTTTTTTTAATTAGTAAAATGATTTATTTAAATACAATATATTTAATTTATAAAACCTTTGTTTAACATTTTTCAATGCAAGTAACATTTTAATCTAATGAAAAACAATTTTATATTTTATTTTAATTAAATATTCTTATAGTGGATTTTGGTTTTTTATTTATTTAAAATAAAAATGAATCATATTTTTTAGGATTAAATGAATTAATTTTATGAAAATAAAATACATATACAATTCTATCCCAAACACTATTTATATGCTTAAAATATACTAAAAAGCAGTTTTCGGTGTTATGTGCACTAATATTAAAGTCAGTTTTTTCACCCTTGAAAATTTTATTTGGAAAATTGTTTTACATATTTTAAACTATAAAATTAATATTAGGTAATAAGGTCAATTTTAATTTTGGTCCTCAAAATAAGCTATCGAGGTTAAAAATGAGTTTCTATAGTAAAAATAAAATATGGTAAAAGATAAAACTAATGGGAAAATCCAAAAATTACACAAAAATTACATCAAAATGTGAATTTTTGTTATTTATAAACAATAAAACTATCCAAAATTAATTATTTTTAAATTTTGGACTCACATGACTTGAATAGTTTCTTTTCCTTTTATATTATTATAAAAATACTTCTTTGATCACTTATAAAAGAGTTCTTCCACTACCCCTTGACATAGAGTCTAAAAATTAAAATAATTATTGAAAATATTCCCATTTTAAATTCTCTATATCCTTATACCAAGTTTGGTAGCCCTGGGATCCAAGTAAAATCTCTAAATAATCTATTTCCAAGAGGTCCTCTAAGAGAACATTCAGATTCTCAATGTGAGTATTAATAATTTCTTAACATTATTTCTTCTCTATCATTATCCTTCAAATATATTTTAAAAATTATAATATAATAAAAATTTTATTAATTTGATATTGATATTTCATTATGTTAATGTAATAACCATTATCTTCTATTCCCCCTTAGAAAAACAAGAACATCGTTCGTGCGTACATGTTGACTACCACTTCCATGAAGAGACACATTTTATTTTTCATAACTGAATTACATGGTTGATTATAAAAGGATATTTAATGAATAAATATTATATATATAACATGTTTAATATTTTTAATGGATAAATAATTTATGACTTTCTCCCGTTCAATGTAAATTTAAAATGTCAATTGTGTGTACGTGTAGACTACTACTTCCATGAAATGATGTATTTAATTTTTCATCACCACCCTAATTTAATGGTTATAAAAATGTAATTAATGAATAAATATTATATTAAGGACATTATTAAGGTTCAAAAAAGTGGACAATTCTATTAATAAACCCATCCATTAGAAAGTGACATCATCGCCCGTGTTACGTCTATCACCTCCACGGATGACTTGCTTCAGTTTTCATCATCTTCATCATAGATGGTAATATAAATAATTTTATAGTTAAATATCATTATAAAAAGTATATTATAACTTATTTAACATTTTTCTAAATATGAAACAAAAAATAAATGATCATTATAAATTGATCCATTGATATTGGTAAATTACGGAAAATAATATTTTCACTGATTGCATCATCCACTACAAGAAAATAGTGTTTTAGCTTAGGAAAAAAATACATTCAAAAATCAAAAGTCAAAAATTAAACTCGAACTTCAAACGAACATAACTTTTAATCTGGGTGTCTGTTTTGGCTCTACCACATATCAAATAGAAGTGTGTGACGACCTCTACATAACTGAGGTCTGGTACCAACTCTCCCAGTATTGTAACCCTTTTTATTCCACCAAAACGGCCTAAAAGGCCTTCGAAACAGAGGTTTTAGTTGCATACACTAATTTCTTAAAACTCAAACAGTTATAACTTTCGATCCAAGTGTCCATTCAGCCTATACCACATATCATATCGAAGTTCATTTCAAGATCTTCGTTTTGACTAGTTGTGGCACTGCAAAAGGAGTCTCAAATCATATTTTATGGTTATTTTAGGGGTTTTAGAGGTTCTCAACGTTTATTTATTTATTTTTTTGATTTATTTATTTTTTTGATTTATTTATTTATTATTTATTTAATATTTATTTATTTATTAATTATTTATTAATTATTATCAATTAATTATTATTTACTTAACTACTATTTATTATTTATTTATTTAATATTTAATATTTATTTATTTATTATTTAGTTATTATGTACTCATTAATTATTAATTTATTATTAATTTTTTTACTAATTAATTATTAATTATTAATTATTAGTTTATTATTCATTTATTATTTATTTATTTATTTATTATTTATTTATTCCTTATTCATTTTTTATTAATTAATTATTAATTATTAATTATTAATTATTATTATTATTATTTATTAATTATTAATTAAAATTTTAATATTGAAAGTTAAATATTAGATATGAATTGTTAATTATTAGTTATTAACTATTAATTATCAGTTATTAATTATTAATTATTAGTTATTAATTATTTATTTATCTATTTAGTTATTTATTTTTTGTATTTTTATATTTATTTATTTATTTATTCCTTATTCTTTTTTATTTATTATTTATTATTTAATATTTAATATTTATTAATTTATTTTTAATTTACTAAATATTAATTTATTATTAGTTTATTACTCAATTATTTATTATTTATTAATTATTTATTAGTTAAATATTAATTATTTAATAAATATTACAAATTAAATATTAAATATTAAATATTAAATATTAAATATTAAATAGTAAATATTAAATATTAAATATTAAATATTAATTAAGAATTATTAATTTTATAAATATCAAATATCAAATATTAATTATTATTAATTATTAATTAATTATTAATTTATTTATCTATTTTTTTATATTTGTTTATTTATTTATTATTTATTATTTATTAACTTATTTTTAATTTATTATTTGTTTATTATTTATTATTTATTTATTAATTTATTATTTATTTATTTATTCAATATTAAATAGTTATTAACTATTAATTAATTATTTATTAATAATTTATTAATTATTTATAAATTTTTAAATCATAAATATTAAATATTAAATATTAAATATTAATTCTTAATGATCAATTATTAATTATTAATTATTATTAATTTTTTTTAAATGGTTGGGGCCGAAGCTTGAATTTATTATTTAAAGCAAAGACCTCTTTAGACTAGGTAGAAAAAGTTAGTTATTATTAATTATTAATTATTAATTATTAATTATTAATTATTAATTATTTATTATTTATTAATTATTATTTACTATCTATAATTTATAATTTATAATTTTTTTATTATTTCTTTATTTATCTACTATTTATTAATTTAGTATGAATTTTTTATTTATTAATCATATATTAAATTATTATTTTTTATTAATTAATTATTTATACAATACATATATATTATTTTCTATATATTATATATTATATATTATATATTATATATTATATATTATATATTATTTATTATATCTTATATGTTATATATTATATATTATATGCTATATATTATATATTATATATTATATATTATATATTATATATTATATATTATATATTATACAATATATTATGTATTATGTATTATATATTATATGTTATATATTATATATTATATATTATATATTATGTATTATATATTATATATTATGTATTATATATTATGTATTATATATTATGTCTTATATATTATAAGTGATATATTATTTGTTATATATTATATGTTATATATTATTAATAATTAATAATTAAAAATTAAAAATTAAAAATTAAATATTAATTATTGATTATTGATTAATAATTATTGATAAATAATTATTGATTAATAATTATTGATTAATAATAATTTAGTGTGTATCTATTTGTTATGTATTACTTGTTTTTCCAATTAATATATATATGTGTATAAGTATATTAAATTCGATTTATTGACCACATGAAGAGCTTGCTGGAGTGGTAAAGTCTTGAGAGAATAAGCAGGAGGCAAGGGGCTCAAATCTCACCCAACACAAAATTTCTATATATGTCATTGACATGTGCATGGACTTGGACTTATGCATGGAGATGGGCATGAGTGTGGTAATAATAAATGAATAAATAAATAAATTACTAATATAAAAAAACTTAAAAAAATAAAAAAAAGTATAAAAATTAAAAAAATAAATAAAAACGATTTAGTGGCAGTTTAAACCGCCGCAAAACTGTTCTACAACAGTTTTAAAGAACTGTCACTAATTATTTCTGAACACACGATTTAGTGGCGATTTTCCAAAACCGATACAGAATGATTTAACGGTGGTTTAAACCACCGCTAAACGAAAAAACCACCACTAAATGCAAATTTTGACAGAGTGATCATTAATCATGACTCAAAATATCATGGGATAACATTATAAATTTATAAATAATTTTAAAGAATATATTCTTGTAAATTTTATTTTATATGAATTATTAGCTTGGTATAAAATAATGGTAATTAATATTAACATTTTAAATCATGCCTGAAACAATCAAAATTGCTAAAATATGATGATGAAAACAAACAATAACCAACTAAAAAGTGTACAATAAATGATTATAATTAAAGAGAATATAAGTTAATATATATTAATAAGGTTATAAAACAGGTTATTAATATGGTTATGTTTAATATATAGTTTATTAAAGTGTTTTTTGGAATTCGAGAGTTAATGTAAGGGTTTCTCATTTTAAAATTTTCTTTCTTTGAGGCATGCTTCATATTATGCACCTATTTTATTTTATATGTTGTTTATACTAACCTTTGACATATTATATCATTATTATCTTTACATTCAGGGTATTTAATATCTAATTCAATTTATCTCTTTCAATATTATTCTATTTAAAAGTTACCAAATCAATAATGGTTTTTCTCATTTCAATTTCATTATTGAAACATTTAACATATTCACCACTTTTTTTATTCAGTGTGGGGTATATATACCCTATTGATTTTTTTCATAATAAATTTCATGAAATTCATGATATTTACTAATCTTTTTGATTTTATATTTTTCAATAGTTTTTCAAATCAATTATTAGCAAAGATAGAAAGGATTTTATGAACAAAAATTCCATTCATTGAGTTATAATGTTGTTTCATGAAATTCACTCTTCTATGTTTGTTTTTTTCAACCAAATTTTTTTATTATAAGATAATTTATTTTAATATCGTGATAAATTAATATTTTTAATCTAAATATTCTTCCTTGATGAATTTATTTCTCATAAAATTGTTTCATTTTTAGGAATAATTACTATCCTCTTTAAAGACTATTTTACCACAATATCCATATTATTTATTCCCATCAACGTTCTAATTTATTTTTATGAAATAAAAATATATATTATTTATTGTGATATTTAAATTTATCTTTAACACTTTAAAAATTTAATATTTATCACTCTTTTTTACAATTTGGATTTCATTAAAGGTATTTCCAAAATATTTATTTTTTTCTGATCAAAATCATATATTTTATCTTCCACTCCAAATTTCCTATAATGACCCAAGATTTTACAATAAATTATTCTTAAAAAAAATATTATTTTACTAGTATGAAATTACAAAACTAAAAAAACTGTGATATGTTAAAATAAAATTTAACCTTTATAATATAAACATTAAATTAGCTGGTATAAAATAAAGTAACCATAATACAAAATCAATATAGAATGATGGATGAAATGTAATTCAGAAGTAGAAGACCTCCTTATAAATCCCATATGTATGTGCTCAGAAGGGAGTTAGCTTCTCAAGGGTTTTCCCTAGTCCAAACCCAATCTGATCTTAAGCAATTACAGTTTGATAAAACTATATATGGGAGAAGTTCAGGCTCATAAAGATTTCCACAAGACTCATGCTAGTTGAAATTCCACTCAAAACTGCAACAAGAGTTTATATAATGCTTACGTATTATGTGAAGATCATAAGGGGTTATTTAATTACAAATCATGATTATATAAACATGTTATAAAATTTTTATATACATAGATATTTCATAAATATATAAACTTTTTGAAAGGTAATTTATGTTGAATTCACTTTATGCTTAAAAAATCTATTTATCTAAAAAATATTTTTTAAGGAACTATTATTATTATTATTTTTGAATAACAATAAGATATTTTAATTGTATAATTTTAACTTTATTAATTAAAAATTTATACGAAAAGGAATAATTAATATACTAAAAGCTATCTTCCTATAAAATTGTTTTTTTCGCTATATTATATATTAATAAATAAAAATAAAAATTGTAAATTTTAGAAGGTGAGTTTGGTTAATTAAATTAATTTTTGGATTTATCCTATAAATATTAAACTAATATATATTTGTCATATTTTTCTAAAAATATTTATTTTTAGGTGAATAGTGAAAAATACTGTTGTTACAAATAACATGTATTTTATGAAATTATTAGTATATGAGTGTGAATTAAAAATTTATGAAATATTTTTATAATAAAAATATGTAATTTATAAGTGAATTTTTAAATTTAATAATGTTTTTTAATTCATAAATCCATATTTGACATTTTATATTTTTTTTATAATTAATTTTTTAAATACATTATACATTTAGTATTTTAATTTTTTTATCACTTTATAAAATTGAATAAAAAATGGATTTAATTTTTTTTAATTATTAGGTCAAATTATATAAGAAGGAACATTTTATTTTTTAGCATAAAGGTTAAATTACCTAGGTTAAAAATTAGTTACCGTTGTGTAATCCAAAATGGTAAAAATGAGTAACCTAAGAAGTAATAATACAAATATGTTAAAAAATGTTTTAATTGAGTGGCTAAGGTGTGGATAGACCTTATATATTACAATATATATTATTTCTCTTTTTTTGATCCATTTAATTTTATGCTGACTTTCCCTTATTGAAATGTTTTGGGTATTTAAAGAAATACCACTCCTTTTGACTTATAAAAGGGGCTCTCATCTCCTCACTTACACTCACTCCAAAATCCCATTATTTTAATCCAAAATCTTATAAAAACTATATTAAAAACTTATATTCACCTTATTTAGGTTCTGGTATTCTCAAATGACTAACCTTTTAATGTTTTACACCCTTTGTAAAGGTGATACCCCAAGTAGTGACACATTGTTTTCTAACCACTTCTTCCTCTTTTATTTTTTACTTATGTGCATTTCTTATTTATCAAATTTATTTTGACTATATTAAAATTATAACATCAATATCCTTATTATAATTCAATGTTATTATAATTATAGTACAATCATTATCCACCCTTCCCCTTTTCCATAATAAAAGTGAAAACGACATTTGAGTGTGTCCGGACTAGTGCCTCTACAAAACATCATTTTACATTTAACTTAACCACCTTAAATGTCTGGTTATAAAGATGAATTCAATAAATATGTATTATATTTGTAAAATATTTTATATTCTTAACTTATAAAATATATTATTCATTTATCCCTTTCTATGGAAAATGAAATCATCAACCATGCGTACGTATGGACTACAACTTCCATGGGGTGATTGATTTCATTTTTTCTTTTCATCATTGACTTACATAGATGGTCATGAGAATGAGTTTAATGGATAAATATAATATTTATTATATCATTAAGGTTATGTTATGATGAATTTTATAACATATTAATGATGTGATCAACAAAAGATTATTGTTAATTCAAATGTTTAAAACATGCATACTAAGAGGAAAATACTTAATTAAAATTATATAATATTTACATATCCATTAATCATTCTTATAAAACCTTTTATAAATATGATATATAACACTAATAAACACTAAATTATTTTATTATTTTATTTTTAATGATATTTATACTAAATCTTCTCATAATAATCAATAATCATGGTATGTGCATGTTTGGGTCGGTTTGACCACCTACTTGAACAATGCTATAAAATTATATCATGGATGATTATGAAAACTAAATTAAAATTATAATATGATATAAATATTAATATAATTATCATTTTTATGGAAAATATACACCAATATTTAACTTATTAATTAAGAAAACACGCTTCATAGGTTGAAAATCACCAAAAGATTTTCGTTGTCAATTTCATTTTCTAGGATAATGACTAAAGTAACCAAGAAAGGATATTTAAACTTAAAAAATAATTATAATTAAAAAATTATATTAACTTTAATTAAATTTTAATTATTAAATTTTTAATATGAATTAATACCAATACCTCTCTTATGAAACTTATACAAGCAGTCAAAACTATAAACACCCAATGTGGGAAAATAGGAAAAAACTAATTAATATACCTATAGAAAATGATTATAAATAAAAATTATAAGTAGTTAAAGGTATGAATATGGAACTTAGATAGAATATTATTATATTTATTTTTGTTTTATAAGAGTTTAGAGAATATTCTATTAAGACAAATTAAAGGTAAGGGGTTAGTTATCTCAAATTTATTTTCTTGAGACATATTTCTTAATGTCAATAATGATACCTTCAATAAGGTGTGATTAATAAAAAATCAATATATTTTACTATATTAATGTTTTTTAATATTTATATCATTTTATTTATTTAAATTTCCATTAATTCCAAATATACCCAACTTAAAAGCGGTTTTGACCAAAATGTTACACAAAATGACAAGGTTTCATTGCTAATCTTATTTTCAAATAATGATTTTTTTTAAATATAATCCATATAAGGAATTTTTACTCTTTATAAAACGTCTCATATTTTCCTTGGTATATTCATGGGATTTTATATATTCCCTCAATCTTTAATTTCCCTATGAATCATATTTTACCTGATGTGTTTCTTATATATGGAACCTAAAGTGATTATTAATTTTAGTTTGGAACCTATCTTTTTTCCATGTACTAATTCATTGTATGATTTTTAAAATGTTCTTATATATACCTCAATATTTTATGGATTTAATTTTTTACTACTTTATCTTATTGAAAATGTTTTAAATTAATTTTTAACATTTTGCATATGATTCATTTTCTTCAACATATAAAAAGAATATATTTTTAATATTTTCCATGTGAAATCCTCTTTTCGCTATATTTTTTATTTTATATGATACTTAATTTAAATTATTTAATGGTTTTATAAATAAAAATATTTTTCTAATTTATATAAAATATTTCTATATAAATTTCTTTGAATTATCATGGATGTTTCTTAATTCCAAAGATATATTTTTTCCTAACTCTCCTAAAAATGGTTTTGATATAAATCCACATCCTTTGAAATGAATTATTATTGTTCAAGGATACTATTTTAATATAACCATCCACATTATTTTTCTGAATAAAATATATAATGACCTTATCTTTTGGAGTAATGATTTATCATCACCTCTGTCCTTCCAAATCTCCATTATGTATGATATTATTCTTTTACAGAATTCATACCCCTTTTAAATAACGTATTTTTGATTCATTTTATTGAAGTGTGTTCTCAAATATTCCATACATTGATTGATATGGGGAAAATATTTACTTATCCATATATTCTTTATCTATACAGTGAAAATAAAATATGCTTTGTTATCTCAATTGAGTGATATTTATCTACAATGTTACTTGATTTAATTTGATACCCATTTAGTTTCGATGGGTTTATCATGTTATGATCATTGATGTAATTATTAATGATTTCCTTATTTGGATCCAAAATAAACCCATTCTATTTTTTTGGTTCTTTAAGGAGTATTTAATGAAACCCATTTTCTTTTCATGGGTTCTTTGTGCTATAAAAGTGATTGATTTTCATTTGTAATGTTTTATGAAATCCATTTTATTTCCATGGGTTCTTTATGATGTGATAAGTGATTGATTTCAAGTGGAATTGATAAGTATGGGTAATGGTGGGTGATAATGGGTGGAGACCTTTATCTCCCTATAATGCATTGGTTTAAAGTTTATATCTCATGGGATAAGTATTCAAGAGTACATTTTAGTTTCTCATACGTGTGGGAACTGATGGTGTGCATCATAAAAGTAATTATCCCTATGCTAATGTTTGTGCCAAAGTTGAAATATTTTTCATATTTTTATAATCATTCTTATGACCAAGTTAAGATCTCATGGATCATTTTTATTGACTTATATTTTTACTCTTTTGATTTATCTATTATGTTATACTCATTCATATTAAATAATTTATGATCTATGCCTAGTTGGGTATGAATTTTATTATGTATCTTGATCATACTCATATTCTCATCTTATGTTAAAATATGATATTTAATTTTTATTGTTTATGTTTACACTTACTAATAATCTGATTTCACCCCATTCTTATGTTTACATTTATCTAGGTTATGAAGATGAGTATAATTTATAATAAGTATAAGAGGTATTCTAGTGTGGATAAATTATAGAGATATGTTCATAAGGGTTGTAAAATAAGTTACTGATGTAGCTTGTTCTTAAAGGCACTAAACCATATGTTCTTAGGTTTGTATTATTATCTGTGAGATATAATGCCTAACTTCTACAAATTTTATAAAATAAATCCAAAACTATCATGGGTCACTATAGTTGGTATTAGAAAATGGATTAGTTATTTTTGAGGATTAGTTTAGTTATTATAGGTATTATGATGAGATAACCTTAGTGAAAAACCAATAGATGTGTCTAAGAATTGAGTGATATCTTGAAATATTGGTGAAGTTTTGAGTATATGTTTTTCCTAGAAAATGCATCCCTGTATGAATATTGGAAATTGAATGGAGGATCTAAAACTGTTTTATCTAGGGGTAATAACCCTAAAGAGGGTATGATTTCTAATAACTCAATCATGACCTAGTGTATGAAAATGAGGCCTAATTTCAGATTTGGATAAGCACTTCCGGGGGATAGGATTTGGTTGATCTATTATTCATTATTAACCAATTTTAACAGTTAATTTCAAGGTTACTTTGATAGATTAGGTTAAAAACAAAAGAGAAAACCCAACCTAATGTTTAATTAAAAATTATATAGGTTGAACTAAAAGAATTATAGATTACTATGATAGTGTTAAAGGATATGAAATTTTATGGTTGAAATTCATTTTATGATTATGATAATTCCCATGTATTGTTAATATTTTTTCACTAATGTCAACCATTTTGATTTTTCTAATGTTTGGAAATAGAATTAACTATGGGTGAAAGGGACAATGGAGAAATTAACTTAATTAAAATCCCATAAGAGTGGGAGTTAGAATGAGAAACCTTATGATTATGCTAAAAAAACTATCAGAAAATATGATTAATAATGTAAACATTGTTAAATTCCCAAAAAAACCAAATAAAATAAGGATGTAGTCTCATAAAAGATCAAGTGATGAAGACAATGAAGTAATAATTGTTCAATTTCATATATGTAAAAAAATTGGGAAGAAACACCAAAAAAATTGACTCAATGGGATATGAAGATGAGTCATCTATGGATGAGGGGTTCATCAAGCATCAAACTGTTATAGGAAAAGGAATAGGTAAGTTAACATGATGGAAGTGGAAAATGTGCATCCAAACGCACCACTAATGGTCTAATGTTTTAAGTTTGAAAAACTTGGAAATTATCCAAGACAATGTGATAATACTAAGGATGATAAGGCTAATAGGTGTGAAGTCCCACCCCAACCAAGATAAAATGGTGGGGATTATTCAATGACTATCAGTGAGATTAATTTTGATAACCAAATCATTTACTTTGAAATTGTAATATGGGATCTTTATTATAGACACTCTAAGTGTCCTAGTTTGTTTTCTAAGTTTACCACACTAGTGTTTTGTTATAAAATAAAACAACTAATTGTATGATGGTTTCATTTTGAAATTTAATTTCATAATAATATAATTAATAGTATGGGTTCTTTAGATGGATTTTATATAATTCTAGTAATGGAATAAATATTTCAACACAAGCTCCATATTCACTGATTATGGTTGGATTACCCACAACATACCCACTATTAAAAATGGATGAAGTCAGAAACAAAAATCAATGACTATCATAGAGATAACTTAATGTCACTAAAATAATAGAAGATAATAATGAATTGTCTTCATCATCATCCATCAATGCACCTCTGTCATGTGTAGTCCCTGGTGTTACTAGAGAAGTTTAAATAATGTTTCCAATGGTGGATATAGAATAAAATCCCCCTCTTCCATCACTAGTATAACAATATACATTTGTTAGGTAAAAAAGGAGGTCTCCTAGTGAACCTGATGTTGGGAGTAGTTCAAGAATCAGGTTTGATTCTCCATAACATGAGATCCCATGAATCATGTGTGGGAAACAATTTGGGTCTTGGAAGGCCCTATTTGTGAACATTAAGAGCCACCCAGAATGGATAGGGTGGGGTGTCCATTACTCCCCAAACTTTATCCAATAGGGTTTCATAGAGTAGGTAGTGTAAGGACAGGTGAAAAAATATAGTGAAGAGATGGGTGGTGGTCTATTGAAGCTAGAAATATATGTGAGGGATAATATGGAGAGAGAATAAAATGGTTTGGTAGAGGAAACTACTCTAGAAAGGGTTAAAGGGGTCAACATATAGATCTTAATGAGCCTTAAATAATCATTCTTCCTCGACTTCATCATTCGACCTCAACTTTTTTCCAACACTGACATGTTGATTAGCCAGATGTGTGTGGTTTATCTATTATAAAATTAGGTAATTATATTTTAAACCATATACCAATTTATGGTAATATGTCACTGTAGGTCCAAACTATTAACTCATAGAAAATTAAAATAAACCTTAACACAAAATCATGAGAAGTATTTACCATAAATGGTTAGGAAGAAAATCAATATTAGGATTGTGGTTATTATAAGTGAATATATGTGATCGATTATTCATTATAAAATTAAAAATAAAGTTATCTTATAAGTACCCTTAGCTAACTTCCTTAGTAAGTAATAATTAAAATTATAAGGATGCTATTTATTTAAGGGGGTGAATATAAAGACATGATATTTAGATATATATTATTATAAAATAAATGTTATGTTAATTACATATAAAACCAAACAAAAATTAAACCGTGATATATTAAAATAAAATTTTACTATTATAATATATCCATTAAATTAGCTAGTATAAATTGATATAACCATATTTGAAAATGAATAGAGAAAGTAGAAAGAAATGGAATTCAAAAGAATAAGGATTCCTTATAAACCCTAATTATTTGAGATTATAAGGGATGTATATTCACAAGGGGTTTCCTTTGTTAAAATCCAAGTCTAAATTGAGAAATTAAAGTTTTAAAAAAACTATATACATGAGAAGTTCAAGAATATGGAGATTTCTAAAAGATCAATTCTAGTTGAAACACCATTCAAAATTGAAATCAGAGTTTATCTGATGGTTAGATATTACAAAATGATCATAAGGTGTTATGAACATATAAATCAGGATCGTATAAAAATGTAATAAAATATTTATATGTATATATATATCATAAATTTTTATACCTTTCTAAAGGTCATTTTTTCTCAATACACTTCATGCTTAGTTTTTTTTAAAAAAATTGGTGTTTTATTTTATGAAAATAAGTTCATTATGATTGAATAATAATAATATACATTGAATTTTTTAATTTAACACTAGATTAATTAATAATTTATCAAAAAATAGTTAATATGCCAAAAGTCATTTTTCCAATAAAAACAGTTTTCACTATATTTTATATTATTAATTAAAAATAAAAATTATAAATTTTTGGAGGTGAATTTGAATAAATTAACTTAATTTTTTATTTATTATAAAAATATTAAACTGATATATGTTTTTGGTATTTTTCTAAAAATATCGATTTTTTTGGTGAATAGTGAAAACAATATTTTTACAAGTAACATGACTTTTATGACGTTATTATTATATAAATGTGAATTGGAAATTTATGGAAACGTTTTCTAAGATAAAATATTAATTTTATAAGTCAATTTATAATTATATAAATGTTGTTTTAAATTTATAAACCCATATTTAAAATTTTATAATTTAAGTTATATTTTTTGAATTTTTTTAATACATTATACATTTAGTATTTTAAAATTAATTTTTATCACTTTTAAAAATTTAATAAAAAGAATTATTTAAAATTTGGAATAATTATGTTCAAATTATATAATAATTACCATTTTAATTTTTTGTATAATGGATAAATTACCAAGGTAAAACTAGTTACCATTATGAAAATCGAAATGGTAAAAATGAGTAACCTAAGTGGTAAAAGAGAAAACAAGTAAAAAAATGTTTTAATTGAGTATTTTATGTGTGTATAAACCTTATCTCTTATAATATCTACTATTTCTCAAATTTTTATCCATTTTACTTTAGTGAGAACTTCCATTATTGAAATATTTCTAGTATTTACAAAAAATCTATTCTTTTTCAATTATAAAAGCGACTCTCCTCTCTTCAATTTACCTCACACTAAAATCCCATTATTTCATACAAAAATCTACTAAAAAATCTATTAAAAACTTATATATACCTAAAATAGGTTCTTTTCATCTCAAAATACCATCCTTT
Organism: Viscum album; assembly: GCA_963277665.1. Taxonomy (NCBI): domain Eukaryota; kingdom Viridiplantae; phylum Streptophyta; class Magnoliopsida; order Santalales; family Viscaceae; genus Viscum; species Viscum album. Next base: position 209,117,047 of record OY728135.1, on the reverse strand, counting down.
AAAGGTTTAACCCCCTTTACAAAAGAGATAACCCAAGTAGTGTGGTATAGATTTTTATCAACATCGTCCTATTTTATTTTTTCCTTATTTGAATTTATTGTATCTTAAATTTATTTTCACCATCTCAAAATTAAAAAATAATTATCCTTATTATAATATCATGTTATTATAATTATATTACAAGCTTTAACCGCCCTTCCCTTATTCCCTAAGAAAAATAAAAACAACATTTGTGTGTTTGCGGACTACTACCTCCAAAAAATTCTATGTTTCATCTCCCTTAATCAAATTAAAAAGATGTAACTAATTAAAAATTTAATAAATAATAATAATATTTATAAAATATTTAATATTATTAAATTATAAAAAATATTATTTATTTCTTTTTTTTCTATGGAAAATGAAATCGTCAACCATGTATATGTATGAACTACTACCTCCATGGGATGATTGATTTCCATTTTTATTTTCATAATTTCCTCACATGGATGGTCATGATAATGGTTTTAATGGATAAATATTATTTTTATGATATCATTAATGTTATGTTATGAAAAATTCGAGAACCAATTAATGATATGATTAACAAATGATTATCGTTAACTCAATCATTTAAAACAAGCGTACTAAGAGGAAAATCATTAATTAAAATTATATAATATTTACATATACATTACTTATTAGTATACACCATTTGTAATTATAATATTACACACTAATGAAAAATAAATCTTATCATTATTCTACTGGTTTAAATTACAATTAAATCACCACATAATCATCAATACTCATGGTATGTTCATGTTTGATCCGGTTTGAACACCAACTTGAACAATGATATTGAATTATATCATCGATGATAATGAAAACTTAATTAATAGTATAATATTATATATATATTTATATAAATATCTTTTTTGATTCTAGAAAATATACATCATTATTTAACTTTTAATTAATAAAAAACCCTTCTTAGGTTGAAGATGACTGAAAAATGTTCGTTGTTGATTTCATCTAATAGGGTAATAACTAAAGTAGTAATAGAAGAAAATTTAAACTTAATAAATCATTATAATTCATCCATTATATTAACTTTAATGAACTTGGAATTATTAACTTTTAAATAATAACAAATACCAACACTGCTTCTACGAAACTAGTACAAATAGTTAAAACTATAAACACCATATATGGGAAAATAAGAAAAAAATAGAAATATACTTTTATAAAATCATTATAAATGAAAATTATACTTTTTTCAGGTATAAATATGGTTTTTAGATATTATAATATGATAGTTATATTTTTTATAGTAGTTTATATTGTATTTGACTATACTGGAATAAAGGTAAGGAGTTCTTTGTCTCAAATTTAATTTCTTGATACTTATTTATTAATACGCACTATGATATATTTAATATGTTGTGATTAATATATAATGAATGTATTTTAACATATTAACGGGGTTTTTAGATCCATATTGTGTACTCTATTTAAAATTATATAGATTTAAAAGATCCCCAAATTGAAAGTGGGTTTGATAAAAATATTACTCAAATACTAAGGGCTTCATTTACAATCTTATTTTCAAATCAAGTTTTTTTGAAATATAATAGATATAAGAAATTTATAATATTTATAAATCCTATAATAATTTACTTGGTATATGAATGGGGTTTTATATATTCCCACAAAATGTCATTTCCCATTTACTCATATTTTACCCGAACTGTTTCTTAAAGTGGAACTGACCCCATCTCTTATTTTCAGCCTGAAAAATCCTTTTTCCCCATTCACTAATTAATTAGATGATTTTAAAAATTTACTTAGCTATAAAATAATTATTTATTATAGTCATTTTCTACTACTATATCTCTTTCAATTTTTTAAAGATAATTTTATTGTTTTCTATGTGGGTATTTTTCATCAAAGTGTAAGAATAATCACTTTTTAATGTGTTCTATTTGAACACCTATTTCCACCATATTTTTAATTTTATATGATAATTAATTTATAAAATTTATTGTTTTTCTAAAATAAACTATTATTCTCCTTTATTTATAAATTTTTTACATAATTTTTTTTCATAATATGAGGGATACTTCTTATTTCCAAATCATTTCCCTTAATGCCCATAAAAATGATTTTTATCTAAATCCCCATACTTTGACATAAATTATTCTCGATCAAGGATATTTTTATAATGTAAAAATATACCATATTTATCTTTATGAACTATGTAATGACCTTATTTTTTAGAGAAATGATCCATCATTTCCTTTTTCTTTCCAAACAATACACTATGTATGATCTTAAGTTTTCACCCAATGCATTCCCACTATGAATACCCTATTTTGGATTCATTTTATTGAAGGGTTTTCACTTAGATTCCCTACATTAATTGATTTTGATAAATTATTAACTTAACCATATACCGTTTAACTATGTGGTTTAAATAACACATGCTTTATTACATTGATTAAATGGTATTTACCTATAAATTTATTTGATGTCATTGTTTACCAATTTATTTTACATGGGTTTATAGTGTGATGATTATTGATGGAATTATTAATGATTTGTTATGTGAATCCACATGAAGACCATTTTATTTCCATCATTTCTTTAAGATGTTTTATTGAAACTGATTTTCATTCCTTGGGTTCTTTATGCTATAAAAGTGAATAATTTCCATTTTTTTATGAAACCCATTTTATTTATTGGGGTTCTTTTTTATGTGATAAATGATTGATTCCAAGTGGCACTCATAAGTTTATATGATGATATATGGGGTCCTATATTTTTCTCTAATGAATTGGTTTAATGTTTATATATCATGAGATACATATTAATGAGTACATTTTATTTTCTTGTAAGCATGGGTACTAATGATGTGGCTCATGTAGGTAATATTATCTATATTAATGCTTGTACTAAAGTTAAAATATGTTTCATAGTTTTATTATTTTTGTCATTACTATGTTAAAATCTCATGAATCATGTTTTCCAACTCTTTTGATTCATGTATTATGTTATTCCAATTGATATTCCATGATTTATAAACTATGATCTATTAGGTATGAATATTATTAAGTATCTTGATTATACCAATTTTCTCATATTATTTTTTCTTATGATATTTAATTATTATCTCTAATGTTTACCCTTACTGATCATTTGAGATCCCACATTTCTTATGTTCCCAATTCGCAAGGTTATTAAAATGACCATAATGTATAAGGAGTATAAGAGGGAGTCTTATATGGATAAATTATGCAGATATTTTCACAAGGGTTGTAGAATATGATGTTTATATAGCTAATAATCATAGACACTAAACCCTTTATTCTTGGGATTGCATGATAATTTGTGAGATGCAATGCTTACCTTATATAAATGTTTTAAAATAAAGTCATTTATTGATTAATAACTATATTTCCTTTGTAGAAACTTTATATTTTTCAAGGATCCCTTGTTATTATTTCTTTTAAAGTGGTATTTTAAAAAGTTTTTCATGTTACTTCCTTGAAAATTATTTATGAAGATGAAACATAACTTTATATTTTTAAAACATTGATAAATATATTTTATCAAATCTATTACATTTCCCCCATTATCTTTGAAATATATATCTACAATAGAGAAATGTTTGATGAATCTTCCTCTAAAATCCCTTATGAGATACTTTTTTTGGGTGATTAATTTTTTGGTTTCAATCGATCTAACTCTTTAGTTCATTTTTGTGATTATTTTTTGGAATGTTATGAGATTCATTTTATATCCATGGTTTATTCCTAAAATTAGATAAGATATATTATTTAAGGAACAATTGTGTATTTATTTTATTTATGAGATGGGTTGGGTCCATTAAAACCCACAAACATCCCGGGTCTATTAAATCCTTGAGACATGTTTTCTTTGTTAAATCGCGTAGATAGTTTGGGTCTATTAAATTACCCTAATTAAATTTTTACAAGTTTTATATCACATTAGATAACAATTTGGTTCAATGAAATTATCACATTATTCTTTGTTCAAATGGTTTTGTATGGAAATAATTGTGTTATTATTTTTTCATAATGTTGTACATGGACATAATCACATTATTTTTTATCCACAAGGTTATGTATGGGAATAATTACATTATTATTTGTTCACACGTTTTTTCATAGACATGACTGTGTTATGATTTTTTCAAAGGGTTTTTCAAGGATATGGTTATGTTTTGGTTTTTTACAAGATTTTTCCTAGATATGATTACTCTTAGCTTTGTTTATAATATTTTGACTTCTCATGATTATTCTTATTCAAAATTTATATGTTATATTACTATGATATTCTCCATGGATCATGATTATTATATTATTATTTTTCACACTTAGTTTGTGGTATATGTTTAATAATTTTATATTACATATACTTATATTATTCCTTATAGATAACTCTTATTGTTCAATGTTCTTATTAATATGATATTTATCCCATGCCAATGTTTTATCACATGCTTATGATCTATAACTTATTGAAATATTGTTATGTTTTATTCTTTTACTGATTATTTTTTTTATCACCCATTATTTTTACCATTCCACAGGTTATAAATATGAGTATAGCTTATTATAAGCCCATAAGAGAGACCAGTGGGGTTCAATTATAGAGAAAATTATAAAACATTTTTCTTATGTAGATGATATTAAAAGACACTAAACCTTGGGTTATTGCGATTATGAGATTATTTGAGATATATAGTTTTAAAATTATTGAAATATATGTAATTTTAGTTTGGTTCGTCTCAATTAGTTTCTAAGAAAATATTTAAAGAACATGTTTTTAACACCTGACTTAGGAGTGGAGGTCTGGGGAACATCGGTTTTTCCACTTGATAATAAAGTACATGGAGGAGTTGGTGAAACCTAAAGGTTCATGTGATATCCATTAGATTACATGTGATCATAATCATACATGTGATGTTTTTTGAAAGGGAAATATCTTTTGAAAGACATAAAATCTGAAGGATAAAAAAGTTAATGAGTTGGTTCATATTGATGTTTGTGGGTTGATATCACCAAGATATATTGATATAAAGAGGTATCCAAAGTTTTGGAAGGAATCAATTTTAAAATTAATATATAATATAAATATATCTTCATTATATATAGGATAAGAAAATATGATGTGGTATAGGAAGAAACAAATATTAAAGTACCTTAAAGTTTTTAAAATTAAATATTTTATTCTCAATAAAGGGAAAATCTATTAGAAGTTTGAATCTCATGAAAATGAAGAAATATTTATTGTATACTATTTAAAAATAAAGAAATAAAAATGAATCAATAAATTGTTTTTTAAAAATATATAAATATATGATGTCAATATTATAGAGAATTATTAGATTTTATAAAGAAATGATGAAATTATTGAAGAAAGAGTTGATGACTTGAGTAGCTGAGGGGGAGAACAAGGGGATAAAATTAATTCAGAGGAAGAAACTAAAAATTAGGGGATTAAAACGAGTTTATCAAATATAATGAAGTTAATAATTAAGGAAAAAATTTATGATCATAATATTATTTGTGATAGGAAAATTCTAGTGAAAATAAGAAGAATTAAGTCTCTACATAAAACATAACTCTTATCGAAAGAAAAGGCAATTATTTCGATATAGATGCTAAGTATGATTGTTGGATCAATACTATTTATTAAGATACTGACCAATTTGAGAAGAATGAGACTTGTTATATTGTTTTAATTTAAAGGGATATTAATATTATTGAAACCAAATTGTTTTTTTAAACAAGATGAATGAATAAGGATAAATTATTTGAAACAAAACATGAATCATTTGCAAAGTCTACTCTTACAATAAATGGATAAATATGGATAGATTTTTTATCCTATGAATGATTAGATAAGATAAAAATACATTATACTATAATATTATAAATTAAATTCAAGTATTTCAAAATGGATATCAAATTTTTGTTTCTTAATAGATTCCATGAAGAAGTGGCATATATTCAACACAAAAATGAATTTATAATTCATAAATATGAGAAAAAGTGTGTTTATTAAAGATTAACTTTATGGGATTAAGTAAGGATTGAGATCTAAGTATTATAGGATTGATAACTAATTAAGAAATATTGGTTTCTAATGATATTCCCCAAAAATACACTCCTAGGATTGGTGCTAAAATCACATTCTTTACATGCAGGATTTGATAATAATTGAGATAACTCAAGATAAAGTTACAAATATTTATATAATTTAATAATTACATTTGAAGAATAATCACAAAATCCTATAATTATAAAGTTTTAATGTATTTCGATATTTTCAATATGAAAATATTACTTTACATATTTGTGATTATTTCTCTATAATGACACCATACTAGATCCTATTTTAGACATATACTTGGTTATTCTCATCTTCACAGCCTTAGGAATGGAAAATATATGAAAGGTTTTTGGATTAAATACTTAGTAAGGGAAATAATTATCAATATTTCACTAGGGGTTAGATCATAATTATGATAATACATAAGCATGGGAAATATATCTGATTGAAAGAACAAGAATCAATAAATGTTTTTCATACAATGAAATTGAATATAATATCAAATGTTGAAACATATACTATGGAATATGATTTTAGAAACTTGAGACAATAATTAAATTCCATGAATCATAAAATAGGATTATAATATATATTTTTTTCATAAGAAAAAGCATTGGAAATCATAGCATTGTGAACATATCTTTCCACATCATGTCCATGCTCAATCTTGTGAACATTTCTAACCACATCGTTTCAGCACTCAATATCACTATATAATGAGATATAGAAATTTAAAAAATTCATTATAGATATATATTGGACTCCTTTCATCATCATCTATGCACATATATTCCATAATATATCAACATTCATCATACAATGAAGACCTGTGGAAAAAGGGGGCTTTATATCATTTCCAACTTGTATCACATAATGTGATATGAAATAAAGATTGGTTGATACCTAAAATTTAGTCACCCAAAAAGAATATTTCATAAATTAATTAAAAGGGTGATTCATAAAACCTTACATTGAAATAGATAGATATTTTTGATTTAAATAGGAAAATGGAAACGAAACATAAAAATATCTATTGAAATCTTTTCTTAACATTGTCGTAAAAGAAGTTATAAGTCTGCTTTTAAAAGATCATTTTTGAGAATTTTTCATAATGAATTTTTCAAAAACTAATTGTGTAATAAATATAAACAAATCATCCTTAAAAAATACATAAAGGTTTTCTAAATTAACAGTGGAGTGGAAGATAAGATATTTGATTGTGAAAAAGAAATTCCTTTATTATTTTAAAAGATATTTTTTGAAACCCATATCATTTAAAAGTGTAATAAAGGTTAGTTTTTAAAATTGGTTAATATAATTATGAATATCACTAGAATAATATATATTTTGGGTTTTAAAATAAAAAATGGAAATATTAGTGGGAAGAAAAATAGAGACATGTAAGAAAAATTCTCATTAGAAAGGGTAGGGATTTTTCTTAACAATGTAGAATATTTAGGAAGGAGTAATTTGATAAAGGAGGAATATTTTTGATGAGAAAATTTAAATTACCTAGATAATGAGAGAGAATATCATATATTTTATATAAATATAATAAAACAACTTCAAAGATCTTAGTAAAGTAAAATAATATATGACTCAATGAAAAAAATTGAGTCAATGAAAACCATTACCATTGAATCTTTCCTAGTCAAACACGTTATAACTTCTTATATAATACATATAAAAACCATATTAATTTTAAGATAAATAATTTTAATTTCATATTAATATTCATAAATTAAATATTTTAGAGTTATTTTCATAATAATAATATTAGACAATTTTTTATTCAAAAGGAAAAATCTTTATTTCAAATCAAATTGGGTTTTCATGTATTATATGGTGTTATTTAAAAGATTTATTTTCAAATTATATAATTTTAATTTTAAAAAATTAACTTAATTTATTAATTCATCATTTAAAAATTATCATATGATAAATTTTTAATAATTTTCAGAGGGGTTTGATTTTTCAATGAATAGTGAAAAATAAATTTTTTTATTAAAAACCGCCATTTTGGTTCAAATATTTACAAAGTTACATTTTATTTTAAAATAAATTAAAATAAAAACTATTTTAATTATATTATTTATAATAAAATTATTATATTTTAAATGATTTTTATACTTAAATTTGGTATAAAAACATTTTTATACTTAAAAAGACATTTTTATGAAAAACCATATTCGTCACATTTTTCAGGTTCAATTTTAAATTAAATTCCGCCACTAATATGAGTTGAATTTGATAAAATGGATTCAATATTTTTTTATCATAATAATGAATATTTGGTAATAATTAAAACTTATTTTTTTTATAATTAAGAGTAAAAATAGTAAAAATTTGTTACTAGAGATAAGGTTAAAACAGGTTTACCGAGGGATTAAAATTATGTGATAAGGGTTAAAATGACCTAAAAAATTTTCTAAATTATATTGGATGGAAATCTTTCAACCTCATAATATAATATTTTCAAATGTTCCATTTTTTATCTATTTTTTTGAGTAGGTCATTAATATATATATATATATATATATATATATATATATATATTAAAAATTCTAATTGTGTCCTCTCCCCCACTTATAAATGGTCACCTCCTCTCCTCTCCACACATAATGAGATTTTTGGTTCATCCAATACATACCAAAATTACTTACTTAATTCCCTTTTATTTTTTTAGAGACTCTGGTTTTATCATAAAACCAATCTATTAAGGATTTAGGTATAAACCTAAAGGGGTCATTTGGAGAAGATGTATTGTTCTTAACCGAGTGTTTTTGTTTTATTTATTGTTTTAACTTATTTAATTATTATTAAAGAATGATGAAATAATAAAATTAGTATCCCATATATAATTATATGTGTTTTTGTTAATATATTTACCTATATCTATATATTCTTTCATAAAATGGGAAATGAAACCATCATTTTTCTGAACGGAGGACTACCACCTCGCGAACCGATATAGTTTATTTTCCATCATTGTCTCTCATGGTTGGCTATAATGATAGATTTAATATATATATATATATATTATATTCATTACATATTTATAATTTTTTAAATATAATATATAATATTATTTCTTTTCTTTTTATCCATTAAACAATGATAACTTGGTTCGTGCTTACGTGTAAATTACCACCTCTATGAAGCAATGCGATTCGTTTTGTAGGACCACATTACATAGATAATATATATAAGTTTATTTAGTTAAATAATATTATATTTATTATATAATAATAATTACATAAATTTAAAATTCTATTTACCTTCTTTCCCTCACACTCTTTGAAAATTGAAAATATTATTCATGCGTACGTATGACCTACCGTTTCTATGCTTGTAACATAATTAATTTTTCATGACTATATTACATGGTTGGATTTAAAATCATAATTAATGTAAATAAATTATAATTATTTGATGATTATTATCATTTAAATTTTATAATAATTACCTCTTTAACCATTGTCAACCTACCAAATCCATTTTGTACATGTGAAATGAATATTGTGAAAAAGACCAACATGAACTTAAATGATTAAGTAATTGAATATAACATGAAAATAAATAAAATAAAAGGAATAATAAATTTGAAAAAGATTCTTAATAAATTAAATAATTACATGTTTTATTATTTATGAAGATAATAAATGTACATGATGAGTCAAAATCAAGGCAATGAACACTTTAACTTAAAATATTATTTTAAATGTTTTCAAAAATTTATTTTCTAAATAATTTCATTACACATAAATAATCTTAAAATTACATTCTGTATGTATTTATTTGGAAATAGAGTAAATATAAATAATATTTTATTATTATTTTTACTTTATTTAAAAGGATTTAAAATAAATATTTTTATGAATTTTTTATAAATTTTTTTGACTATCTTTACAAAAAGGAAAAAGGGATATTATATTGCAAAATATACAACACTAATGAATTTTCCCAACAATAAAACTGTTATTTTATGTTTATATTAATTTATAATATTCCATGTTTTTTTCAAATAAAAACCCTTCTTCATTTTTTATTGGAATTTTAGTTTTGAAAATGGTGTTTTAAAAGGAAATAGTATTTTGATATCTGAAAATGTTTACATATGCCTTAAAATAGTATTTCAAGGGTTTTATGATGAAATGGTGCAAAAATAAATTTTTTATTCATAATATATAACTTTATCATTATATATGATGATGGATAATCCCAATACTACGTATATAGTGGGTTATCCAAATACATATTTTAAGATGGGTGATCTAGATACTATTTATATGACGGGTGAGCCTGAAATAGCGCTCTATTGAATTTGGTAATGTTTTTTGTCTCAAAGGAAAGGATGAGGTAGTGAGTTGAATGTTTTTCTATTATGTATTTAACTTTTATCTCATTATTTTTAACATAGGTTATGAATACAATGATTTAAGTTTCCTAATAGGGTATCTATTTTATTTATATGGGTTTTAAAGGGTATCTTTGAGAAAAAAGTGTTTATTTTTCATGTGGTTATGATTTATTTCATACTATTAAAGAATATTTTCATAAAGGTACGAATTTTATGGGTATTCATGTCTTTCACTAGACTAAAAAATTTCTTACTTTTATGTCTCTAACTAATATTTTTGTGCTCATCCCACATCTTCAAATATTTTTCACTGGGTTTTGAAGATGAGTAGTGATAAGGATGAGGTCAAGATGAGAATATTGAAGATATTTCATGAAAAGAAAATTTGTTTTATTTTAAATGTTTTATAATGTGATAAAAATGGTCATTGATTATAATTTCCCACTTTTTAATAGATGTGTTTTTATATAATATTTATGACATAATTCTCTAAACTCTAAACCTAAAAGTTATTTTGGAATGAAATAAAGTGAATTCTAGTATAAAGGCACCGGACTATGAAATTTTTAAGGTTGGGTCCTTCTAGTTGGTACCATATGAAAGGTTTTTATAATTTTAGAGGTTAGGATAATGAAAGTAAATAACCTTAATAAATTTTAATTAATGGTTACCAGATATAAAATTTGAATATTATAATGTTGATTTATCTAAACTATATCTATTCATAATGGTTTTCCATATAAGAAACATTGAAAATGAAGTAGCAAGGAACCAAGCAGAAAATATCCTTCTAAATCAACATCCTAGAATGGTTATAATTTGAATATCCTAGTTTTTTCCATGATGGATCTGTTTACACATGCTATGAATAGTGATGGTTTATATGTTAGAGAGAAATCAAAATTACTACAGTGAAACATGTCGATAGTTGATAAATTTAATAAATAAAACCCCGAGACTCTTAGTGTATCCTTAGATCTAATGGTAGTCCAATTATGGATCAATGCTCAAGAAAATATATTCAATGTCATGGGAAATTTAAAATGTTAAAAGTAAACTATTTCCATTTATTGTTTTTAAGGTGATGTTGATAAATAATGGTCATTGATTAAGAATACATGAGAGATAAAAGAGACTAATTACATGGAATGGAATAAATTTAAGAATCATTTTCTGGATAAATATTTCTCTAAACCTGTTTGACTCTTGGTGGATAAAAATTCATAAAATTGATGAAAAAAGATGAATACTTAGTATCCATGCATGAAGAAAAGTTTTCAAGATTTTCTAGGTATAAACTGAATTTTATTCAAATAATAGATAGTAAAATTAATATATTTTACTTAATATTTTAAAAGTTTATTAAGATCTTTAGCCTCACGAGTAATTAAAATTTATGATAATGTTTTTCATTGTGATGAAAAATTTGAGATGTATTTTTCTGACACTTATGTTCCTCTAAACTATAAGAGTAATAAGCAGTAAAGGTAGGAAGAAATGGAGAATTAGTCAACTAATAAATCTGGATGTAATTCCCCATCATGTTCTAAGTGTAGAATTTTTTTTCAGGGGATGAGTTAAAGTATTTTGAATGTTTTATCGATGTGGTAAGTTTTTTTATAGGGCTCATGATTGAAAAGAGAAGATTCCAGAAAAGTCCAAGAATGTCATGACCCGTCCTCGGGGCCCATGCCGTGACTATCCCAAGCCCGCCTTCCATAGGCCAGGGGCTGGCGACTAGCACCAAAGGCGTAAATCCCAAAAGAAGGGAAGGCATTTCTTTTATGATGTAACATACAAAACAGAGTACACATGCGAAGTAACCACTAAGTAAAACTGAGTACAAGGTAAGTGATGACAAGAAAATGGGCCAGAATACAAACCCAACTGAAAGTACTACACAAATGAAAGGAAGTACAACAACAATACGTAAAATAGCAGCACCGATTCGTCCTCTGAAAATCCCACCTGAAGGGTGGGTACAGATAGTCTCCTCGGCTCCTCGGGTCCGACCGTTCGCTCCGTGTACGCCCCACCAAGTGGTCCACCTCTGGGTACCGTCTAGCTCCACAAGCCTCCACCTCGATCAGTGTTGTCCATCGTATGTATCCAATACAATGTAGTGCAGGCATATCCCATGCAGGGGTGAGTACACGATACTCATTAGGGACCTCGAGACCCCCGAAGGCCTCTTAGAATCCACGAAGGATAAACCAAAAGGAATGATACAATCACAAAATATCAAACAACTCCACTTAGGTATATGCCCATACATATACCTGAGTCTTCAGATACAGTTTGGCTCTAACTCCCGAACCCAAGAACAACCCAATCCACAAAGGAAAGCACAACCCGGTCCACACAGGAAAGGACAACCCAATCCACAAAGGAAAGCACAACCAATCCACAAAGAAAATCACAACCCAATCCATACAGGAAAGCAAGTCAATAACATCGATGATAATGATTGAAGATCAAGACTCAGCTCACACAGGTATACACTTCATAAGGCGATAGAGATGATCATATGTAGCCACTGATTCATCTAAGCTGTCAGACCCACATAGGATACAAGACCAGCTAAGCTGTTGGACCCACACAGGATACAAGACCAGCTACTCTACCGGACCCACACAGGATACAAGTACATAGTCCAATACTGCCGGACCCATATAGGATACAAGAACAGTAGTCATCGCCGTTGAACCCACGGAGGATTCCAGTATGGTAGTCGTCACTGTCGAACCCACGGAGGATTCCGGTACAGAAGTCGATGCAGTCGCAACCGGCTCTAGGGTTCCCACACACAGCATGCTCGATTCTGGGAGGGTCCACTCAAGAAAAAGAGATTAGATACATCAAATATCATTAATTCCAGAGTTTATGTATCCCAAAGTTCTGTCTCGCCAAAAGAAACCCAACACCACAGACGATGCGTCAATCGGACGCATGGTCTGAGAGTTATTGGATTTTCCGTCTCAGGGGCCCGGTTGGTTTTTAAGCTAAAACCAACCCGAACTTACTTCAACTATGTACAAACCTCAAGAAGAGTAATCCAAAAGGACCGTCTCAACAAAATTATTCCAATGAAATTTACCTCACGTCAATCGGGTGTCCGGTCCTTGAGATATAAGCGTTTCTGCTCCAAGGGCCCGATTGTTTTTGAGTTCGAACCAAACCCACCATACCAAAACTTTGCTGAAACCTGAAGTGTAATATACCAAAATGACCATCTCAATACAAGGGTTCATACCTGACTGGCGGTACATCAATCAGAGGTCCTTAGCACAAGTTATGGCCAAAATACTGAAAGCAGTCCGAAGTGGGGGGGTTTGGGCCCGGCTCGACACGGTTGAACCCCCCTGGGTCGGCCCGAACCGAGTCAACCCGACCCGGTAAGGCACAGCCCAGCCCGGCTGGGCGCATCCCGGCTTGGCTGGGCGCGTTCCGGCCCGGTCCGCGCGAACAGCCCCAGACCGACCGGGGGGTGCGCTGGCTCGGCCAACGGGCCGAGCAGGGGGGGGGGGATGCGGTCCCCCCTCCCTTTGCGCTCCGCAGACGCAGCGCCCAGCGCCGCGTCTCCTCCGGATCCCACGCTGTGGTGGGATCCGGTCCCCTGCCGCTGCAGCAGCTCCTGCCGGCGGCGCGCCCAGGCGTCGCCGCCTCCGGGCGGCCGCCGCGCTGGCGGGCCGCGCCGCCGGTAATTTCCGCGGGCCACCGGAGTCGTTCCGGTGGTCCATTATTGCTCCCGTCTGTGCCTGCGGTCGTCTTGGGACCCGTACTTTACTACGACGAATTTTAATCACCAAATAGGTCCTGTTTTGTCATCACTAATTATTCCACGCATCAAGAACAAAATAGCGGATGGGTTCTGGCTTGTTCGTTATCCCGCACCCACCGCGTTAGTGGTTTTAAGAAAATACCTTCAATAAAACATGCCATGCCAAGGGTACAATTCACATAAAGAAACATAAAATAAAACCCCTACCTCATAAAGGAAGACGATCGATGGAATCACGATACACGACGTCGTGGAGAAGAGGTTCGTAGGCGTCGTCGGGGCATGCCGAGGAGGAAGCGACGTCTCCTCTCTGGCCGCGTGGAAGTGGTTTGGTGGCGCATTGTCGATCTCTGAGGAACCGGCATTCTTCATCGTTCTTCGTCAGAGGCCGACATCATTGGCGTTTCGTCAGAGCTTCCTCCCACGGGTTCTCAATTTGTTTTCCAAAGGGTTGATTAATAAAAGAATTAATCCTCACGTTGTGTTCATTATTATGGTTCATTAATGATCCTAAATTAATGAACCTATTAAACACATGGGCGTTACTATTACACAACCAAAGGGACGAGTCATTAAATGCCTCTCATTTATTGATCGTCGTTACACTGCGATTCCACCAACTGTCGCTCAACAGTGGAAGAAAAAGAATAAAATAACTTAGAGTTATTTTATTATATAAAATTATTTTTCTGAAAGTCTAAAAACTTATCTTTTTCGTTCGACCCTTGTCGGTCGAAGTTAATCTTCTCCTAAGCGAATCCCGGCACTGTGGATTCATCAGTTCCCTCAGATTTTAATTCTGAGCACTGATTCAAAAGTTATAAAAAACCTGCTTGTTCGTTTACTAAACGTACCCGAGCTAAACTTTGAAAATATATTTTGGGCACACCGGGCCTCAGAATCAAGAGCCTTCAGAAGCGACAGACTCGTAAAATTCCAAAGTATTTTTTTAAAAAAAATTCCTTGAAATTTCTGGGTCTTTACATTACTCCCACCTTAGGTATTTATGTCCCTGTAAAGGTAAAACATAAACTAGGGATACAAAAGAGGGTACTGAGCATGCATCTGAGCCTCCCACTCCCATGTGCTCTCCTGGAGGTTCTCGTGATGCCAATGAATGCGCACCAGAGGAATCGACCGTCCACATAGGACCCACTCCTGTCGATCCTCGATCTCCACTAGGACCTCTGCCAAAGTATCCCCGTCATCGATGTCTAGCTCCCCATGGTCGATGATATGCATTGGGTCATGCACTTACCTCCTTAGTTGAGATACGTGGAAGACGTCGTGCACCCGGTGCAACTGAGGTGGAAGGGCCAGGCGGTAAGCCACCTCGCCTACCCTGCCGAGGACCTGAAAAGTCCCAATGAAGTGCGGAGATAACTTGCCACCCAAGCCAAATGTACACAACCCACATCGATGTGAGACCCGTAGGAAAACGTGGTCACCATCCTCGAACTCTAGTTGTCTCCGACTCTTATCAGCATATGACTTCTATCTGCTCTGTGCAGTCCTCATCCACTCCTGGATGACCTGCACCTTCTCCGTCATAGCCCGAACCATCTCTAGTCCTACGAGTGCTAACTCCCCTGGGTCAGTCCAGCACATAGGTGATCTGCAAGGTCGGCCATACAGTGCCTTGTAAGGTGCCATCTCGATGGTGGAGTGGTAGCTGTTGTTGTACGCAAACTCCACCAAGGGTAGGTGATCCTCCCAACTGTGACCAAAGTCAAGGACACATGCACAGAGCATGTCCTCGAGTGTCTGAATGGTCCTCTCCGTCCTGCCATCCATCTGTGGGTGAAAGGTAGTGCTTAGGCGTAGCTGCGTCCCAAAGGCCTCATGCAACCCCTTCCAAAGCTGGGAAGTAAAGCGAGCGTCTCGATCGGTGATGATAGATGATGTCACCCCATGAAGTTGTATGATCTCCTGAACGTAGAGGCATCCCATGCTCTCTACTGAGCCCTGCTCTCTTATCGGTAGGAAGTGGGTCGACTTAGTGGGTCGGTCTACGATCACCCAAATGGAGTCGTTTCCTCTGGAAGTACGTGGAATCCCCATCACAAAATCCATGGATATCCCTTCCCACTTCCACTCCGGGACCTCTAAGGGTTGTACAAGCCTGCAGGTACCTGGTGCTCTGCCTTCACTTGCTGGAAAGTAAGGCATCGAGAAACAAAACTCTGCCACAACCTTCTTCATACCCGTCCACTAGTACTATCGTCTGAGGTCCTGATACATCTTCGCTACCCCAGGATGTACCACTAGAGGGGAAGTGTGTAACTCCCTCAACACCTCCTCCTACAATGTAATTGGTACCGTGGTACATCCCCGAAAGAGGATAACGTGCTCCCTGCCTTCAGAATATCCATCGGGTGCTAGCCCTGAGGATATCTGAGCACGTCACGCCTCACAACCAACGTCTCCACGCTGTGCCTCTATGACCCACTGAAGAATTGGAGGAGTGACTGTGAGGGAATGTAGATAGGCTGCCCCATCTCTATCCAAGAAGGATATCTGGAAAGTGGATAACTGCTCCGTCACCTCCCCAAGTAGCTAAATGCCTGATCTCATGATGAGAGCATCAACCACAATGTTCCCCTTTCCAGGAGTATAGAAAATCTCAAAGTCATAATCCTAGAGGAACTTGAGCCATCACCACTGTCTCAGGTTCATGTCCTTCTACGAGAAAATGTACCTGAGACTCTGGTTGTCAGGGTAGACTGTAAAGCACTCACCAATGAGGTAGTGCTGCCACATCTTCAGGGCGAAGACCACTACTGCTAACTCCAGGTCATGGGTAGTGTAGTTCTGCTCATGCAGACTCAACTACCTTGAACTATAAGCGATCGCTGCTTGCTCCTGCATTAGGAAACACCCGATTCTGGTCCCTGATGCGTCACAATAAACTACGAACCCCACGCCATCCTCCGGTAGTATCAAGATGGGCGCACTGGTCAATCTACGCCTCAACTCCTGGATGCTCTGCTAACATCTGTCTGACCACACAAATGGTTTCCCCTTCCTTGTCAAAGTTGTGAGCAGTGCTGTAACTCTGGAAAAGTCTGGCACAAATGTATGATAGTAACCCGCCAGACCTAGGAAACTCCGCACCTCTGTCACGCTCCTGGGCGGCTCCCAAGAAATTACCGCATCGACCTTAGTGGGATCCACTACAACTCTCGCCTCTGAGATGACGTGTCCCAAGAAGTAGAACTCTCGAATCCAGAACTGGCACTTCTAGAGCTTACCATAAAGCTGGTGCTCTCGGAGTGTATCCAGTATAACCCGTAAGTGGTAGGCGTGCTCCTCCTTGGTGGTCGAGTAAATCAGTATGTCGTCAATAAAGACTATGAAAAACCGATCCAAGTAGGGCTGGAAGATCCTGTTCATGAGACTCAAGAACACTGCTAGAGCGTTGGTCACAACAGAGGGCATGACCATGAACTCATAGTGGCCATACCGACACCTGAAGGCCATCTTCTGAACATCCTCATCCCGAATACGGAGCTGATGATAGCCTGACCTGAGTTATATCTTCGAGAACCATCGTACTCCCTTGAGCTGATTAAAGAGGTCGTAAATCCTCAAAAGCAGATACGTGTTCCTCACGGACACCTGGTTCAAGCGATAGTAGTCGACACACAGTTGCAAGCTCCCATCTGCCTTCTTGGCGAACAGAATCAGAGAAGCCCGGGGTGAAACACTGGGTCGGATGAAACCTTTCCCATGTAAGTCTTGAAGCTGTACCCGCAGCTCACGAAGCTCGGCGGGAGCCATACGATATGCTGGAGTGGATATCGGTGATGTCCTAGGGTACATGTCTATGTAGAAATCTACCTCCCTACGAGGAGGTAGTCCTGGAACACCATCAGGAAAAATGTCCATATACTGGTCCACCACTATAGGAAAACTCGGACTCTGCACATCAACTGATCCGAGGATGAGACTGGCCAACTGATGTGTGATCGGCTGCCCTCTCCTCTGCGTGAGTCCATCCTGTGCTGTGAAGGTTCCCTTCTCGCCGGTGAAGGTGAACCTGGTCCCATCCGTGTGGACAAACCACACCATATGCCTAATACAGTCGATCTGAGCATGGACTGTAGATAACTAGTCTATACCCAAGATGACGTCGTAAGGCCTCGACACCACTACAAGAAGATCCCAGCCAAAGATCTAGCCTCCTAGATTAAGCTCACACTGCCAGAACCAGTGCGTAATCGTCGAGTCTGCTCCCGTAGGAGTCTCTAGCCGCAAGGATCGAGCCAACGGCTCCGTAGAAATATCTTTGCTTCGAAAAAGGGCAGTGGAAATAAAATAATGACTCTCACCTGTGTCTATAAGAACTACAGAAAGGGTGGAGTAGACACAGATAGTACCTTGAATCATCTCGGGTGTGCCGTGGTCGTAAGCCTCTACTGCCTGGATCTGGGCCTACCTCTTCCCACCAGCTCCCTATGGTCAGGGTGGACATCCTGGGGGTGGTAGTGGTAGAGCCCCAAAGCATCGTCCACCACCCGATTCTTGGCCAGATCCTCTGCCTTGTCCACCTGCTCCCTGCGGACCGCCACGGTCGAATCTCTGCCTCTACATGGGAGGTCCCTCCACTGTCTGCTGCTCATCTGCATGGCGGGTCGGGCAGTCACGAGCCATGTGGCCCTGACCGCCACATGCATAGCACTGTCTGCTCCTCAGAAGGCTAGCTCTACGCCGTGTGCCCCGCACAGCCGAACCCGTGTCCTGAGGTCGCCCACCCGATGACCTAGTCCGCTTGGACCCCTGCATCATATGTCGACTGCCAGCTGTAGAAGACTCCGCTCTATGCCGTCCTACGGTGCGTATCACTGCTGACGGCTACTCGGCGAGAAAGATCTCTACTAGCCGGGCTCGCTCCAGCACCCCCGCCTGGGTCGGGATGCTGAGCGGAATCGTCGAAGACCTGATCTCATGCCTCAGCCCCTGCTCGAAGGTCCGGTCCCAGAAGAATGGGTCCCGTACCATGTCCTTGGAGTAGCACGAGAGGTCAGTAAATCTTGCCGAGTACTGGGCTACAGACTTGCTACCCTGCCGCAGCTGTAGTAACTCCTGGATGCGTACCGCACGGAGGGTGTCTAGAATGAACTCCGAGCAGAAGAGGATCTCGAAGTATGTCCAAAGTAGAGATGCCTCATTGTGCACCTGAACCATCAGGCTCCACCACCTGCCTGCTGCTGCGTGCAAGAGACTCGCATCAAGGATCACCATGAGGTCTGTAGGTGTCCCTACCAATCTGAAGACTCTAGCGACGACCTCCAGCCAATCCTCGGCTGCCTGGGGATCTGTCTCTCCGTGGAACCAGGGTGGCCTCTGTCTCTGAAACTCGTGCAACGCGCTCAGGCGGCATGCAATCTCCGCCAATAGGGCAGGTGGCATCGGTGGCTCGACGAGTAGAGGTACCGCCGATGCCTCCGCTCTAATGGGGCCCTGCACTGAGGCCTCATCGCTCAATGGGTTTCCGCCTCGCACAAAGGTCGGAACCCTAGATGGCTGCCGTCATGGGGCCATCCTGAAAAGAAATAGGTTCACCACGGTTAATATAGTATACTTGGTGAGTTGACACAAAGTAATCACAAAAAAAACTTTTGAAACACACATGCAATCAATGTTTTCGTGCACTAAGTCAGAAATCAGAAGTCAAGGTCCTGGTGTATGGATACGTCGGCCGCCGCACCAACACTGGACTCCCTGGACTGATAACCACACTCATTACTCTAAACATTAGTTCTTCATAGAGAAGAAATTATCAGAGTCCTGAGTTCTACGGTAGAACCAACTCCTCTGATACCAATTTGTCACGACCCATCCTTGGGACCCGTGCCGTGACTACCCCAAGCCCGCCATCTATAGGCCATGGGATGACGACTATCACCAAAGGCGTAAATCCTAAAAGAAGGGAAGCCATTTCCTTTATGAAGTAACATACACAACAGAGTACACAAGCGAAGTAACCACTAAGTAAAACTAAGTACAAGGTAAGTGATGAAAAGAAAATGGGCCAGAATACAAATACAACTGAAAGTACAGTACAATTGAAAGGAAAGTACAACAACAGTAAGTAAAACAGCAGCACTGAGTTGTACTCTAAAAATACCACCTGAAGGGTGGGTACAGATAGTCTCCTCACCTCTTTGAGTCTGGTCGTCTGCTCCGTGTACGCCCCACGAAGTGGTCCACCTCCGGGTGTCATCTAGCTCCATAAGCCTCCAGCTCGATTAGTGTTGTACGTCGTCTGCATCCAACAAAACGTAGTGCGGGCATAGCCCGTGCAGGGGTGAGTACACGATACTCAGTAGGGACCCCGAGACCCCTGAAAGCCTCTCAGAATCCATGAAGGATAAACCACAAAGGAAAGATACAATCACGAAGTATCAAACAACTCCACTTAGGTATATGCCCATACGTATACCTAAGTCATAAATTACAGTTTGGCTCCAACTCCTGAACCCAAGAACAACCCAATACACAAAGGAAAGCACAACCCGGTCTACACATGAAATCACAACCCAATCCACAAAGGAAAGCACAACCCAATCCACAAAGGAAAGCACAACCCAATCCACAAAGGAAAGAAAGTCAATCACATCGATGATAATGATTGAAGATCAAGAACCAGCTCACACAGGTATACACTTCGTAAGGAAATAGAGATGATAAGATGTAGCCACTGATTCATCTAAGCAGTCAGAACCACATAGGATACAAGACCAGCTAAGCTGTCGAACCCACACAGGATACAAGACCATATACTCTACCGGACCCACACATGATACAAGTCCAGAGTCTAATACTGCCGGACCCACATAGGATAAAAGAACAGTAGTAATTTCCGTGAAACCCACAGAGGATACCAGTATGGTAGTCGTCACTGTTGAACCCACGGAGGATTCCAGTACAGAAGTCGATGCAGTCGCATCCACCTCTAGGGTTCCCGCACACAGCATGCTCGATTCCGGGAGGGTCCGATCCTCAAGAAAACGAGATTCGATACATCAACTGTCACGAAGTCTAGAGTTGATGTATCCCAAAGTTCAGTCTCTCCAAAAGAAATCCAATGCCACAGACGGTGCATCAATCGGACACTCGGTCTGAGAGTTATTAGCTTTTCCGTCTCAGGGGCCCGGTTGGTTTTTAAGCTAAAAACAACCCGACCATACTCCAGATGTGTCCAAACCTCAAAAGGAGTAAGCCAAAAGTACCATATCAACAAAAGGATCTCAACGCAATTTACCACACGTCAATCGGATGTCCAGTCCTTGAGATATAAGCGTTTCCGCTCCAAGGGCCCGATTGGTTTCGAGTTCGAACTAACCCGTCCATACCCAAAGTTTTCTGAAACATAAAGTGTAATATATCGAAACGTTCGTCTCGATCCAAGGGTTCATACAAAACTAACGGTGTGTCGATCATAGGTACATAGAAAACTTTATGGGTAAAAGACCAAAAGCGGTCCGAAGTGGGGGGTCTGGGCCCGACCCGACCCGGTCCGCGTGACCCGCCCCGCCCCGGCCGGGGGGTGCACTGGCTCGCCCAGCAGGCCGAGCAGGGGGGACGCGGTCCCCCTCCCTTTGTGCTCCACGGACGCAGTGCCCAGCGCCGCGTTTCCTCCAGATCCCGCACGACCATGGGATCCGGTCCCCTGCCGCCGCGGCTTCCGTCGGGGTGGCGCGCCCGGGCGCCGCTGCCTCTGGGTGGCCTGCCGGTGCCGGCCGCCGCCTCCATCTGCCGACATCGCCGCGCTGGTGACCCGCACCGCTGGTAATTTTCGCGAGCCACCGGAGTCGTTCCAGTGGTCCGTTCTTGCTTTCATCTGCGTCTACGGTCGTCTTGGGACCCGTACTTTACTG
The DNA here is from genome assembly GCA_963277665.1 of Viscum album. Taxonomy (NCBI): domain Eukaryota; kingdom Viridiplantae; phylum Streptophyta; class Magnoliopsida; order Santalales; family Viscaceae; genus Viscum; species Viscum album. Next base: position 209,094,903 of record OY728135.1, on the reverse strand, counting down.
CGACATCCTTTAATCGCCAAATCGGCCCCGTTTCGTCATCGCTAATTATTCCGCGCATCAGGAACAAAACAACGGATGGGTTCGGGCTTGTTAGTTAGCCCAAACTGACCATGTTAGTGGTTTTAAGAAAATACCATCAATAAAACACGCCATGACAAGGGTATAATTCACATAAAGAAACATAAACCAAAACCCCTACCTCAACAAGGAAGAGGATCGACGACGTCGTGGTACACGGTGTCACGGAGAAGAGATTCTTAGGCATCATCAGGGTGTGCCGAGGAGGAAGCGGCGTCTCCTCTCTGGCCGCGGGGAAGAGGTTTGGTGGTGCGTTATCGATCTCAGAGGAACCTGAATTCTTCGTCGTTCTTCATTGGAGGCCGGCGTCGTTGGCGTTTCGTCAGAGCTTCCTCCCATGGGTTCTCAATTCATTTCCCAAAGGGTTGATTAATAAAAGAATTAATCCTCACGTTGTGTTCATTGTTATGGTTCATTAATGATCCTAAATTAATGAACCTATTAAAGACATGGGCGTTGCTGTTACAAAACCAAAGGGACGAGTCATTAAATGGACCTCATTTATTGATCGTCTTTACACTGCGATTCCGCCAACTGTCTCTCAACAGTGGAAGAAAAAGAATGAAATAACTTATAGTTATTTTATTATATAAAATTATTTTTCTGAAAGTCTAAAAACTTATATTTTTCATCCGACCCTTGTCGGTCAATGTTAAGCTTCACCTAAGCAAATCCCGGCACTACAAATGCATCGGTGCCCTCAGATTTTAATTCCGAGCACCGGTTCAAAAGTTAAAAAAAACCGCTCATTCGTTCATTGAACGTACCCGAGCTAAACTTCGAAAATTGATTCCGGGAACACTGGGCCTCGGAATCAAGAGCCATCAGAAGCCACATACTCATAAAATTCCAAAGTATTTTTTTAAAAAACTTTCCTTGAAATTTACAGGTCTTTACAAAGAATTAGGTAATAAATGAGTAGCCAATAGATAGATGTTTTAATTACAATGAGTTGGAAAATTATGATAATTTGTGACTAAAGTTAGTTACATAGGGTGTAAATCATCAATATCAAAAGTAAAAAGGCATGGAGTAATCATTTTATAATACTACTATTTATGTTGGGCCATATATTGAAGTGGTAACACATGTATTACTTGTTTATTCAAATTATACCAATTCCCAATTTAACTTTATATCCTCAAATTCCTTCACTAATAATAATTTTATAGGTAAAATTGGAATATCACCTCATGAAAATAAGATATAACTTTTGGTGAAAACTCAAGGTGGAAGTATTAGAGAAACAAATATTTATAAAAATAATTCTATTGTTATCAGTGTGATGGTATTTATTGCAAATATTGTTGAACTACCCATAATAGAGTTTTAAATTATTTTGGTTAAAGATTGATTCAATTTTATAATGATAATATATATTTCAGATCTAATAAAGTTATATTCAATGATTTCATACCTTTGATAACATATCAAGATACTAATAAATTTTTTAGAGATGACAGTGAAAGTTACTTAGCTCATGTTGTTGAAAAAAAAAATACATTTTTCAGATTAGAGATGTTATCCTAATGAATTAATATAGGGATGTATTTTCAAGTGATTTTCATAGTGTTATTCCTGATTAGTAGGTTGAGTTTACTATTGAATTAGGGCTAAATGTTAAGAAAATTTTAAAAATCTTTTATCAAATGGTTCAAGTAGAAATTTTATAATTGAAAAGATAGTTAGAAGAGTATGGGGACAAAGGTTTCAACTATCTATGAACTTCTCCATGGGGTGATATTATTTTATTTGTTAAAAATATTGATGGTTCAATGAGAGCTTTCATTGATTATAGATCCTTGAATAAAATAATTGTAAGGAAAAAGTATCCTTTTCCTAATATCAATGGTTTGTTTGATCAGCTCCAAAGAGCATAATATTCTTCAAAGATTGATCAGAGGGTAATATTCCATTAGTTGAAGGTTAAGGAGGAATATATTTTTAAGAATAATTTTACAGTAGATATGAGCATTACATGTTTGTGGTTATGCCCTTTGGGTTTTCTAATTCACTAGTTATATTTTTAGATCTCATTAAAGATTTTTCCATAACTATTTAAATAAGTTTGTGGTAGTTTTTATTGATGATATACTTGTATATTACGAATTTTATGAGGATTATAAAGGACACATAAGGATTGTTTTGAAAACCTTAAAAGAAAATAACCTATATGGAAAATTTATTTAAGTGTGAATTGTGTTTGAAAAAAACCATTTCCTATGTCATATTGTTTCTAAATATGTAATAACTATAGACTTTTCTAAAAATAAAGTTCTTGAAGAATGGAAAAGAACTAAAAATTTTATAAAGATTCATAGTTTTCTTGGATTAGTGGGTTACTACCATCAGTTTTTTGAAAACATTACTTAGTTATCTAGACCACTAACTAACTAAACTTGAAAAGAAGTTAAATTCATCTATATGAAAGAATGTAATGACTATTTTCAATATTTGAAAGGAATATTGATGAATGCTCCAGTTTTGGCCCTGAACTCTATAATTGGTGAATTTATCATCTACAGTGATGCTGATTTTAAGTGACTTAGTTGTTTTATGATGTATAATTATCCAGTAATTTATTATTTTTCATATTAATTGAAACCACATGTGATAAATTATCCTACACTTGATATGGAATTAATTTTATTGTTTTTTATATAAAAATTTAGAGGCATAATTTATATGGACTAAAGTGTGAAATATATAATAATCATAATTTTTTAAGTATATAATCACTCAGAAGCAATTGAATATGAGGCAAATAATATGTTTAGAACTGATTAAGGATTGAGACTTCATGATTTATTACCATCTTAGAAAGAAAACAAAGTAGCTGATGCTTTGAGTCAGAAATATAAGGATACATTAACCATGTTACATTTAGAGAATAATTCATTGGTTAATTATTTGATGAATTTTCCTATAAATTTTGAATATAGGAACATCCTATATATTTTTAGGTTTTATTATATTATATATGTCAAAAATAATTTAAAAATATCATAAGGAGGATCATTTTTTTATAGAAAAAGGTAGAATCTGTTAAGGAGTGTATGTTTATAGAGTTTAATGTTGATGAAGAAGGTTTTATTATATTTGTAAAAAGATTATATGTAGCATGTGATTTTAGTTGAAGTTATAATTGTTGAGTGAAACTTATAGTTCCCCATTTTCCATTCATCATAGAAGGAATAAAATGTAGAAAGACCTTTGGGAGTATTACTTGTTAGATGGAATGAAATGAGATATTGTTGACTATACCATGAAGATTTTTAATTTTCAACATTTTAAATCATAATGATAACTACCACTGGGGTTGCTTCATCCTTTTCTAGTGCTGAAGTTGAAATGGGAAAATAAGTCCATGCTTTTCATAATGGGATTTCCAAATAAATATCAAGGAAATAATGCTATTTGTGTTATTATTGTTTTTCTAAATAAATCTTTACCTTTACTTCCCATTAAATATAAAATATCTTTATATTTTATTTCTCAATTGTAACTCAAGGAGATAGTTAGGTTACATGGAGTTACTATATCTATTGTATCTGAACATCATAGAGACTCTTTTTTTCCTTGTAATACTTTTAAATATATCAATAAATATTTTTGGAGTCATAAACTAATACGGTGCAAGATTATAAGGCTCAGTTAGCACAGAATTAATTTACTAAAAATATTTGATATATTTTATATCATATATGCATAGTTTCTCAGAAATAATAGAACTTCTCTTGAGCGGAGTATTGAAGTAGGAATCTAAGACCAGGGTTGAATCCAGATCATGGGGTTTACCCTATACATTAAATAATATTGGTTGGTGATGGATGTTTGGATAAGGAATTCATTGGAGGATACATTAATTGGATTAATTAATTAATTGATTTAATTAATTCATTTAATATGCAAAAAAATATTTCCCTCTTTAAATATCCTATTATAGAAAATCACTAGGGTAAGCCCCGTAACATTAGGATTTTTTTGAGGACGTTTCATTATTATTCATGGGTGAATCATGATCAGATGATGAACGATGATTAGATTAGGGTGAATTGATAAACAACAGAAGCTTTAAATTATCCCAATTACTAGAAAATGTGTTCTTCACCAAAAATTGATCCAAAATTGAGGTAGGTCTCATTAATTTTAGTTTCCAAACTTGTTTAAAATATTGAGAAAGTTATTATCTTATATTATTTTATTTTTGATTAATTGATCCTTCACATGAGCCTGTTTATCAAATTAAATTGTTTTTTCAAATTTTTCTCCATTATTCTATTTTTCTCACCTTGAATATCTCTGATATATGTTCATTATCCAAGAATGATTTTCCAAAATTTTACTAACCATTTTTCTTGGACCGTTACCCCATATTTTATTCACATTCCTTTCCATTGGGTATGGGGAAATGGCTCAAAATTTTTGGTTGAGTCCAAGTGCGATCAGAACCCTAAATTTTAGGTGGATATGTGAAAAATGACCAGATCAATGATTTTTGGGAATATAAGGATGGAACATGAATGATACACCATGGATCTGGGATCTGGAGCAGCGACGGATGATGAAAGGTAGAGTGGAACATACAGGGGATCTTCATGTGTTTATCTGGTTTCTAATTTTTGGCCACCAAAGGGACATGTTCGATTAAAGAAGGTGATTTTCAATGATTTTAGGATGCCAATAGCATCGAATCATATTGCAATCCTTAGATGTTAAAACCACATGATAGATCTATATTTATGTGAAAATCACTTATACATGACTTGTACCCAGATATACACACACCATATAGTCACCCAACTATAGCAGTTAGGGTTTTAGGAAAAAGGAAGGTATCACATGGAATGTGGATGGGCCACACATTGTGTGATCATCCAAAGGTAACCAGGTTGTGTGACAGATGTACACACCTACGACCCCATGTAGGAGTATATGTCATGTACTCCAGGAGTATATGGGTATATTCTAGTTCTCATTCATAGCCAGGTACACGGATAGGTACACAACATAGCCAGACAAATACAGGCATGACTATTAGAACATGAGAAGGCCCCGATTGGCCGTCACACACTGTGTAGTCCCCATACACATCGTGTATGGCGATATGTCCATTTGGTAATATTTAGAGAATACATGGCCAGTTGATGATCCAGGGTTACATGCCATGTGAACCCCTATACATGCCACTTACTTACCTCCACATCTTTTTTCTCTCATATCTCATTTGATTGCGCTTGGATTTTATCTCGCAAGTAGACCATCCTGATTGTTTTTTCACATATAACAAGATGATAGAATTTTTAGTGTATTACGAGGTATTATGTGAGATGTTTAGAGTGATACACTTCCTTGGGAGATGCTTGATGATGATAGTGATTGGGTAGGATCATTGGAGAGTTAAAATTGATAAAGTACTCCCTTATGTCTCCAAGGTGCAAGTCCTCGATTCTCTTAACTCAGATGGAGATGGTACTCCCCTATCAAACTAGGGTGTTGGTCCTTCATAAGTTTTCTTCAGATGGAGATGGAACCCTGTTTTCACATTAGGGTATCAGTCCTCTATCCACAATTATTATAATCCCCTGTCATACTAGGGTAAAGGTACTCCATACTCATTATTCCTAGAAAAGGTGGTACTCCCTTATCATATCAGAGTGTGGGTATTCTATACATGGGTATGGTATTCCCTTATTTTATTAGGGTGAAGGTCCCCCATAAACTTTATACAAGAATAGGTTGTACTCCCCTATTGTACTAGGGAACATGTCCTTTATCCATGGAGATGATACTCCCATGAATGGGCACAAGTCCTTTATACATGTTATTCTAGATATAGAGATGGTACTTCGTTACATTGGTTCATTTACTATATGTATGGGGATGGGGATCCCCTATCACATTAGAGAACAACTCTCCAATATTCCGTACACATATATAGAGACAATACTCCCTTGCATAGGCGTGTGTCCTCTATATTTTGAGTGGAATCACCCTATTGTGCTAGGGTGTGGTCCATATATATTTTTCAGATTATTATACCTTAGGATGTGGAATAGTGGTGAGGTGTAGGCCCTCCTCATGAATTCTTTGAATGAACATGTGAGATGTTGTGAATCAATGATAGACCTTTGGAGATGCAGATATACTCTTCATCCTGGGATGGGATGTGAGATAGAGATACCCTTTCTCTCTCATTTTGGTTTCATTTAGGATATATATATATATATATATGTCATCGAGTTTTTCCCTCTTACATTGGGTTGAACTTACTAATTTTATTATGTCTTCTATTGCTCCATCTTCGGTTTTGGGGCGTCTTACTCGGTATGTTCATACTCACCCCTACTTGGGATTTTCCCACTCATGTCCTATCTTTTCTAGATAATTGAAAGGTTGGAAGTGGAATTGGATGATATTAGGGATAACTAAGTGAAATTGACCATTTACAGTGGTTGGGTATTGGATATCATGATCCAAAATCCCTCATATTTACTTTATTCTTGTTTTTGTGAGGTTGGGACATCTTTTTTGGGTGGGAATGTATTTTTACCTTTAATTTTCATATTACTTTGTCACACTATTTTTTATTCCTTAGAGGTTATCACATGAATGGTATTTCTATATATCTTATTATCTTTTATTATTATTCTATTTACTTCTCCATAGAGATAATTGGGTGCATGCATTTAAGTACTTTAGGAAAAGGCCTCCCATTTTAGTTATTCCATATCAACACTTTTCATCGACCCTAGACTATGGAGGTGGGATTGGGGTTATGGAGGCTTAGTCTTCTGCTATCCATACGGGTCCCAATGGGCCAGGTTGTCACATATTGGTATCAGAGGTTGTTTGACCTTGGGTAAGTGTTTGGAGTTTTTCCCTTTATGTGGTTTGGTTGGGAACTTAGGGAGACAATTTAAAAGTGTCTAAAGGGATGTTTTATGGTAGGGAACCCAATGTTGGTGTGGAAACTAATGTTTCCATCCACCAAGACCATGAATACATGTTTTTCAACATGACATACTGATACATTGACTACATGGAACATTGGTAAATGAATCATATAAGATTGATTCCTTTAACTATCCTTCTTGAATTATATACCCATATATATATAAATAAATAAATATATATATATATATATACTCATATAAAAATGTTATGTTTTGATTAAGTTTTTGGATGCCTCTACGAATATAGGAATCTAGGTTACCGATTCAGGATTGTGATGAAAATATGATGAGTGATGATGTCTTAGTTCAGGGTCCATCTCGTGATATCTTGCCTCCATGAGAGAAGGCAGTTGTACCAATTTCTATCAAGAAACAAGTTTTTCTATCAGAGTAATATGAGGATGCACCAGGCTTAGAACACTCTGTGAGATCCAACACCAAAGACTAATGTGGTTCCATAGTGGTCCAGATCCTTAGGCAGTGGAGGATTATATTGATTCAATGATTTTAGTTTTCAGACTTGTACAGAACCCTTCTAATTAGATGGATGCATCTATATATAGTCCTTTTCATAGAGAATCTAGGTGTTAGTGGAGTCTAGTCATAGAAACACATGATGAGTTAGAACTCTCATGGTTTGAATTCTAACAATTATCTTGTGAGGAGTATGACCCCTCGTTCTTGTGATCAATTAGGATTTATGAGATTTTGGGGATACGTAAAGAAGGGATGATAGTTTTTTTGTATTCCGTGAGGTTCACTGACCTTATGTGGTACTCCCTTGACATGATTCAAGATGGTTATTTCTACACGTGAAAGTTTGAGTAGGGTCTATGTAGATACATCCATGGAAATTTGGTACCCACGATCATTGGAACATATACTAGAGTGATAGAGAAGGATCTGGAGATTGAGAGATTTCAATATGAGGGTTGGTAAGAAGCCGGATCCATGGTTGGAATACTAGGGATGAGTCATCTATAATGGTTGGAAGATGAAAAGTGTCATGTTCAGGAGGCGTACCCACGCACAGACATAGGCATGTAGTCATATGGCCTGAGGATAACACAAAGGACTTGGATAACCCATAAAAGGGCGTTTCTATATAGGTGACAGGATTGGTCACATGGTATATTATTTCTTAACCTGACACACTGAGGAGGGTATGCAGACAATGGATGGATCACCACATAAAGGGCAAAGTTGTGATCAAGGTTCGCCCAGGCATGGCCAGGGTGGTCCCTAGGGAGGCTAAACTGACATAGATGTTGGTGGGGATATCAGAGGATAATCTAATGGTGGTGGAATACATTACGATTTAATTGCACCACCGTCACCAGTTATTACACATCTAGATCAGGGATCTGGCGGTTAGGGTCGCAAGTAGCTACAGGCTATGGAGGCTTATGTCCCACTAGATCATTAGATGATTAGTGGTACAATATGTGATTATTCTATTATGTATTTATTACTAGTAGACATAGGTGTGAGTAATTCCTTTATCTCCCTACTTCTGGTGCAAGATCTATAGCTCCTAATTGAGGTCTTTTCCCAGCATCATTGTATTGAGGTTCCTACAAGCAACACTTCTTCAATTTCACTTATCTATTGGCAGTTTTAGATATCATTTGGTGGAGAGGGTTTCTTTTGGGACCACTTTGGTCATCATGATGAGAAATTATGACATAATATTGGGTATTTATTGGTTTTCTATGGTCTGAGACCCAATTGATTATCACTTTATAAGAGTCAGATGACTTCAAATAGGTGGGACAAGATCCTCCTCTTTGGGTGAGGGAGATACCATGGTGAAGTGAGTGGGTCTTGCGATCAGGATACTGTAACCTATCACCCATCATTTGATGAGTTTATCCCTTGGTTAAACATACTCTTTAGGTATCTGGGTTACTTTATTCTTGGATTATTATATGGATGTATTCCCCAAGGACATTCTAGGACTACTTCTAAGGAGGTAGGTGAAGTTTTGTATCAACTTTCACCCCAATACCACTTCGATATCTTATATGGAATATTAGATGTCCCCTTTTGAGATATGAGAGATGAGGGTGCTGTTTGATGACCTTCGAGAGTAGGTTTTTATCAGACCTAGTGTTTTTCCCTAGGAATCTATGGTTTTGTTAGTGAAAAATAAAGATAAGAGCTTATGGATTTGTGTTGATTTTCACCAGATGATCCAACACTTCATTAATAAAAAGTACCCCTTTCCAAGGATTTATGACCAATTTAGTTAGTTTTGAGGCATGATATGGTTCTCAATGATCGATCTCAAGTTAGGCTACAACTAGTTGAGGGTTCATGAGGATGACATTCCAAAGCTGAAATTTTTATGCCATTACAGACACTATGAATTCCTGGTGACACATTTCAGTGTGATGAATTCCCCTACCATGTTAATGTATATGATGAACCAGAACTTCTAGCCATACTTCAATTGATTTTTGGTTGTATTCATTGATGACATAATCATTTAATCTACACCATTAGAGGAGCATGTAGTGTGACACCCAGACTCGGATTCCACTTAATGGGTGCTTCGAGCCCGGTGGGCCACATGGCCTCAAGCGCATCTCCCCTAATGCCAAAGGCTGCCGACTAGCAACAAGGGCTTAGGGTGTTTCAATGGGGATACTATTCCCTCATTAGCAAAGTGTAGCATGGTGGAAGGAATATAAATGAATAGTAAAAAACAAAATCAATATAATTAAATAGCGGAAGAAAACTGATGTAATAGATAAAGAGAATAAAAACAACCACATCAACTGAAACAATAATTATGTAATGTAATGTTACTAGAAAATTGGAAAACATGGATACAAGATAATAGGGATAACATTATACACAAGGTAAAAGAGAAAAAAGAATACTTCAAGCATCCCAAGATCCAACTCACTCATCTACTATCAAGTTCCATCATATCGGAAAAAAATCAAGGGTTAGAAGCTGTATGCTTCCCTTTGTCAACATCTACAGTCATGTAATCTACTCTGTGTACCAAATGGTGCCAAGAGAGGGTGTGAGATAAATCTCAGTGGGCCACCACCAATGGTGTCTATAACATCTAGACCATTCATGAAATATAGTAGTGTACATGAATGCATATATAAAGTAAATAAAACAATAAAATTTAACTAAATACCCAAGTACATTTTTCATCCCTCAGTTGGTGTCTAAACATGTAACTAGTTCACTAATTATGTAATTACCATTTAATGTTAATAGGTTATGTGAGGCATAGCCAGTACAGACATCACCTCATGATAGTATAAGTTTTGAAGGTCCCAAGACGTAATAAGGCAACCTAAAAATGATATTTGGTGAGGGAGTTATAGGTTAATAACAAAGGTAATGTAGATCTCATGGAATGCTAAATCAGTAATATCTGATTCTAGCTAAGGGGTTAGAGTTTGATCCAAGGAGAAAAATCCAAGTCATTCTATAATAAGGTGCTTACCGAGTCCAAGGTTATCAACCAAGGTAAAACGGGGCTAAGCAAGGACAGGGCCCTATGGAATTTCACCATGTCACCTACTAGTCAATTATGGATCCAAGGAGTGTATTTGAGGTATCCTGTAATAACATAAAGGACCCTACTGTAGTATACTGGGCATCCAAGGAATAGACAAGAACTGGATTCTAGGTGGATGTCAACCTAAACAAACCCCATCCTTGAATTATAATGGGGTTCCCGAGACCCAAGGTACTCTCCTCTTAGAATCCAAGGTGAGCTCAAGTCAGTCTATTCCTATTTGATATTGTAATCATGTAATCATTCATTAGGTTCGAGCCTTTTCTTCCATTAGTGTGAATAAACCAAGTAGTGTTGCAATCATTTAATCAAGTATTAATTAACCATTAATGCATATTCAATTATAGAGGTTCACTCTGCTACCTTCCATCAATATGGAAATGGGTGATACAAACATGTAACCTTTATTTAATATCATTTAATAAGGCCAAGTTATATACTTTGTCTACTTTTCACTTCACATTTCACATTTAATAATCAATTTGAAGCACTTACCTTAGGCGGGTCAAGTGGTGAGCATACATGGTACATTAAATTATGAAATTCTCATTAATAACAAGCTATTTATTATAGTAAGGATCACCTTTTGTAAGGTCAAGAAAAGGAACACCCGAACGGTGGCTCAAACATTCCATAACACTAAAAACCCAAATATAGAATTACTATTGACATGGGGAGGATTAAGTTGTCGGTGTAACTGCTAACAAATAATCACATATTTAGCAAGAACATAACCATAAAATTCTAAAAATTATAATCCTGGCATGTAAATTTAAGAAACGACTTCCGATGAATCCGTGGACCCCACACAAATATTCCAAAATCAATGAACTTTAGGGATGAGCGATAGACCACATATATTACGGTTGCACGAATCTCCTCCTCCAGTATCGACCCTTTATTTTCCTTAGACCGGAGAATATCTAAGAAAAAATAAAGAATGTTCACATACCAATATTTAGGTTGAGAGAAAGAGAGAAGAAGAATGACTAAAGAGGATTTGAGTACTTACTGTTGCACATATAACATAAAAAACAAGATCTCTATCAGATTCCATACAAAAGAGATCTCTTGATCCACAGCTTTGTCCTTAAAAAGGATCCAAATTGAGAGGAAAAGGGATTAATCTTGCCAATTCTCAAATTAGGGAGGAAGAGGGGGATAAATAGATCATTAAGGGAATTTTAGACATTTTACCAAGATTTTAGCCTATTCATTGTTTGTCCGCACAGTTTGTCAAACCATGTGCAAACCATGTGAGATAGTTCTACCCAAAATAACATCCTCCACATGATTTGATCAAACTGTGCGCAAGCCATACGTGGGTACTTGGGAAAAGGGGATTTATCATCGTTAGGCTTCATAGCCATGCACCAACCATGCAAGGTGGATCTATCCAGAGAAACAAAATCTACACGGTTAGTCAAACCAGGCACTAACTATGCGAAAACCATGCGACTTGGCCTGTTTTTCCAAAAAAGAGGTGTTCTGAGCTCCAAAAAATCTTCATACACCTTCATAAACGTTTCTAACTCATTAATCAATATTAGGTCCAAAGTAAAGATTTAGATAGAAAATTATTGGATCCATACCAGAGTAAAAAAACGGGTTCTTACAGTATTCCCCCCTTAAAAGAACTCACCCCCAAGTTCTCATTCCAAGTGTAAGGAAGAAATTTCTAAGAAAAATTCTGGCCACTAAGAATGTACGTTGGCTTCCCTCTCTGAATTATCATCTTTTACATGGCCATTCTTCTATATCACCCATACAAGAGGGACATACCTACCTCAAAGATCCTTCTTGCTTTGGTCGATGATGCATACTGGATATTCCTCAAAAGTAACATGTCATCTAACTCAACATACTTAGGATCAAAGGTACGAGATAGGCCGGGATGATATTGGTGAAACTGTGAGACATGAAATACGTCGTGCATGGAATGGTACCTCTAAGGTAGTATCAACTGATAGGATACCAACCTGCCTCTCTCTAGGATTTAAAATAGCCCGAAGTAACAAGGTGACATATTTCCCTTCTTACGTAAGCATATATTACCAATCCTGGGTAATACCCAATGGAAAACATGATCCACAACCTCAAACTCTAGAAGTATTTAATGACGATCTGCATAAGATTTTTGTCTAGACTGAGTAGCAGTCATACACTTTCTAATCAGCTAAACATGCTCTAAAGTCTCCTGAATGAGACGAGGACCTAGTTGGGCTGGCTCACCTACCTCTAGCCAATACAAGGGTGAATAGTATGGCCTACCATATAAGGCCTCAAAAGGAGCCATCTGAATCATCACCTGAAAACTATTATTATAATAGAAATCAACAAGAGGGATATTATTATACTAAGAACCACTAAAATTAAGGACACATGCATAAAGAATATCCTCTAGAACTTATATTGTCCATTGTGACTATCCAACAGTTTGTGGGTGGAAAACTATGATTAGAAGCACCTGAGTTCCCATAGCTTTCTGCAAACCATGTCAGAGCCATGAAGTGAAATGAGCATCCCTATCTAAAATGATAGTATGTGGAACCCTGTATAGTCATATGATCTCACCGACATATAGTCTTCCCAGCTCATCAACTAAGAATGTCTCATGAATAGGAATAAAGTGGGATGCTTTTGTTAGTCGGTAAATGACTTCCCAGATAACATCGCTACGCCTCAGTGACCTAGGTAATCTGACTACGAAATCCATAGAAACATCTTACCATTTCCATTCTGGGACTGGAATCAGCTGTAACAAGCCTATAGGTCTCTGGTGCTCTACCTTCACCTGCTAACAGGTGAGAAACCTAGTGATAAAGCCTACTATCTAACATTTCATTCCAGGCCACCAATACTGGCATCACATATCTGAATACATGATTGAGATACCTTGATGAACTTTCCACTGAGAAGAATATGACCCTTTCATCAACTTCTCTCTCATGTCTATGGGAAACCAAACATATCCAAATATACGTAGGATGTCATCTCTATCCATAGACCAATACAAAGGTTTTCTATCTCGTTCCATACTCTCACGTAGAACCAAACATTCAGGATCTAAAAACTGCATACTCTTCACATTCTAAAGGACGGAAGATAAAAATGATAAGGATAAGAGGTAAGACTATTTGTGACTATCATGAAACTCTAGATGAATCTTAGAAAATAGGTCCATTAACTTCAATTCATCACTGGATTCTTGTATGGCCTGCATTTGAGTTTTCTGACTAAGTGCATCAGCAACCACATTGCCATTTCCAGGTGTATAGGAAAGCTCAAAATAAAAATATTTCATATATTAAACCCATATCCATTGTCTGAGGTTCAAGTCATACTGAGAAAATATATACTTAAGTCTTTTGTGGTCCGTGTACACCATAAAGAACTCACCTAACAGATAATGTCTCCAGCAACGTAAGGCATAGACAACTGCTGCTAGCTCAAGGTCATGCGTTGGGTAATTTATCTCATGAGGCCTCAAATTCTGAGATCTGTATGAAATGAATCTGTCTTCCTATATTAGTACTACTTCTAGTCCAATTTCTGATGCATTACAGAACATGGTATAACCTTTTTTAGGTTATGGAAGAATTAGAATAGGTGCTAATACAAGCCTCCCTTTCTGGTCCTAAAAGGATTTATCACATGCTTCTGACCGTGTGAACTTGAAACCCTTCTTTGTAAGACTAGTAAGAGGTGAAGTAAGATGTTAGAATTTTGAATTAAATGCCTATTATATATAGATAGCACCAAGAAACTCCATATATCAATCACGTTCTTGGTCTTCTCCCAGGAAAATACAACACTAACCTTTTTAGGGTCACAAATACTCCCGATTCTAAGATAATATGACCCTATAAGTGGACCTTATCGATACATAAGTGGAACTTAGTAAGATTTTCATAAATATGATGCTCTCTCAGTGTACTCAGAATGATCTCAAGATGTCTATCATAACAAGATACTCATTTGGTCTATAAATTCTATGGAAAGTTATACGAGGTATGTCTGATGGTCTGAATCACACCTGATGATAACCTGATCTCAGGTCAGTCTTAGAGAAAACCTTTTATCCTCTGATCTAGTCAAAGAGATCATCTATTCAAGGAAGTGGATATCGATTCTTGACCATAAGCTAGTTAAACCTTCGGTAATCCACACATAGACATAAGGTTCCATCCAAATTCTTGGTGAAAAGAATGGGCGAACCCCAAGAGGATGTACTAGGTTATATAAAGCCTTTTTCCTCTAGGTCCTCTATCTACCGCATGAGATTATAAAGCTCTGTAGGTGACTTTCTTTATGGAGGAATGGACACTGGAGCTGCTCCTTGAACAAGCTCTATTGTAAACTCTACCTCTCTCTTAGGAGGTAATCCAAAAAAGTCATCAGGAAAGGCCTCCCTAAAACAATCAACCACTAGAGGGAAATACGTTATAAGCAAACCCTAATACTATATGAAAAGATTAGCAATCTGGGCAGTCACTTCACCAAGCCCATAATGCTTCGGTCCAGCTCTCCCCACATGGACATCCCACTCACCCTTGAAAAGATAACTACTTCCTTCTGGTGATATAAAAGAGACCCTACAGTGATATAAGTCTACATAGGCATGATAGTAGAATAACTAGTAAATCCTGATAATGTCATCAAAGCCCATCATCTCGAGAAAAAAGAGATTCTACAAGAAAGGGTAACTGCCTACCTAAAGGGGATAGTCCCTGCACTGGCATATGCCCTCCATCCGTATTCCCAACAGTGTATCGAGGGTTATTACACCATAATGATATTGTATCTCTAGTCTGAGACTTTCCATGATAGATATATAAATAAAAGAGTTTGAAGAACCTGTATCAAACAAAGAAAATAAAATAATGGAGGCTATTAGAATAGTACCTCGTACTGTAGATGGCCCCACAACCTGATCCTCAAAAATCAGATGTAATGAATGAAACTAATCTGATCCATGGACTTCTTCAATAGAAGTACTACCATGATCATTATTGCTCTACTGGCACTGCTGGTGATCAAGGGTCAGACTACCACGACCACGACCTCCTCCTTCACCAGACCTTCCAGTGCTATTCCAACCCCCCGCTTGACCCGACACAAAAGAACTTGCTTCTAAAGGTGGAGAGGATGCTGATCCTTTTCCACTTTAAGGTAGTGGAATGGTATTGAAGAACTGCTGAATATGACCCATATGGCTACAAGACCGACACTCAATAGGGTCACTATCACATTGGGGTTTCTTATGCCCCAGTATTCCACACTGGTGACACACAACATAGTTATCATACTGGATTCTCTGGCTTCCACTACCTTGATAAGAAATCTTGAGGGAATATTTCCTGCCACTGGAAGAAATAATGGCCTAATGAGGCACTAATCCTTTAACCTGGTACTCATTCCATATCTTGGGTTATGATCAGTGATAAGGGACTGATCAACCATTTCAGAAAACATAGGAAGGTGAAAGACATTCATCTGAGTTCAGATGACATACTGGAGACTTTTTTCAAAATTTATAGCACACGAAAGCTCATCACTGACTAGAACTGATTAAAAGAGTTTTAAATGAATTAAACGTGCTGAATATTCCATAACCGACATAGAAAACTGCTTGAGATGCATGAAATATTTGGATCTATCGGTTCTTACTGCCTAAGGAAAGAACTGATCATATAAGGTAGTTTGGAAATCAACCCATAACATGCCCCGATGATGACCGGCCTGGGTAACCACATCCCACCAATGCTTGGCTAAAACCCAAATCATGTATACAAAAATATTTACTCTCCACTCTAGAGGAATTTGAAAATTATCAAAGATATACAACATGAACTCTAGAAAATAATCAGAAGCCTAAGAACCACCATCCCCTAAAAAAGTAGGAGGATGATTCTACTGGAACTCGCGGGTCATATCAGCCATCGTAGGTGAAACCCATGGAGTACCAAGATGAACGGAATAAGACATAAGAAATTATCATGAATTTAGGAATTAGTGCCCAGATCAGGTAAAACAGGTGGTGCCTCAAGTGGCACTCCTGGAGGTAAGACTGGTGGATCAGGGCCCACCATGCCTAGAGCACGATCGTTAGCACCTTCCTGAAAAAAAACATAGGGATTTCATAGTGGAATTGGTCTACAAATTCCAAACACAGTCCTTAGAACAAGCTTATAAGTAAGGATATTACATCACTAGATAAAGTTGAATGTAAGAAAACTCACTACCAAAGGTAAACTACCCAAACTACCTACTTATATGGCTAGGTATCAGTAAGTGAAAAAGTATAAGTTTCATGTCATTTTGTAGTTAATTACCAGGTTCACTCATTTACCTTTCACAAACATTACAAGGATGAATAAATATGTGCAAATAATTCATTTTTTATTTCAAGATTGACTTTATAATGTATATGTATTTCCTATGAATCAGTTCCTATACTCCTATCACAAAAAACAACACCCATTTCTTTATAGTATAATGGACTGACTCAGTAAATTACTCATCCCAACCCATGAGGTTCCATACACCTCATGAATTGATACATAAAACCACTTAATTTCATCTAAGGTAATATAAGTACAATCAAACTATCACAACATCACTCAGCAATCATAGGCATATCAAGAAATGAATGTTAGTGAAATTCAACTATATGGAATGGAAATATGCGTGA
This sequence comes from Viscum album, assembly GCA_963277665.1. Classification (NCBI taxonomy): domain Eukaryota; kingdom Viridiplantae; phylum Streptophyta; class Magnoliopsida; order Santalales; family Viscaceae; genus Viscum; species Viscum album. Next base: position 209,077,628 of record OY728135.1, on the reverse strand, counting down.
CATGTGAATTCTTGTAACACCCCGAGCTTCCACGATACACTTCTCATTCAATAATGCAATAGGTTGCATTGTACGCAACTTCGAGTTCTAAAACACCGAGACTAATCAAAGTAGCCGTTATGAATAGTAATACCCACTTTTTAAAATTATAGAAATTTTATATTTCCAAATGGACTTCATTTTTGTATTCGTAATATCGAAATTATCCCAAGTTGAATTCTTTGTAATTTTCGGAGAACTTCCAATTTTTTATGAATAATGAAAAATACTTAAAACAAATTTTTTAATAAAAATAACTTGTAGTGATAAATTATACTATTTATTGGTTTTAAAGTATAATTAGAATATATTTTCACAATTTTATCCAATGGTGTTCATTAGAATTAATTTCACTTTGAATTTGAACATAAACAATTGTCAATCTTTTGATATATATTATTTCTTAAAAACACGCTATTTGTTGTGACAGCGGGAATTAATTATAAAATTAATTAATGAAACATATATGTTTGTAAATTCATAAAATTGACATCATTTTTGAATTCAGAATATCAATTATACCTTAGGGTGAAATTTTGGCATTGTTCTGAAAAACATCAATTTTTGATGAATAGTGAAACCACTAAGTGGTAGTTAAAAAACTGATTTTCCATTTAAATGAAACATTACCACTTCTGTGATTTTATTTTCAAACATCTGACATACATTATTTTAATTAGGAAGTAAAATGTGGTTCAATGGGATTAAAATGATTTTTTTGGTGAATAGTAACTTTTAAGTTTAATTAATCGCGATTAAAGGTAATTAGTGAAATTTAAGGTAAAAATAGTATTATGAAAATATGGAATGACCTTTAAACTTGTCCAACCACTATTGGATGTTTCATGGCCGACCAAAACAATCCATGGGTCAACTTGGGGACCCCATGGAGCCACTTTGGTAGGAAAAGGACATAAATAACTTTTTATTTAATGTTAAAATAAAAAGGTCACAAACAAGAGTTGTTTTACTAAAACAATTTTTAAATGGGGTTATACAAGTCATATTTTGGACTATAAATATTAATTAGAAATATAAAAAGATTTCCTACATCATGATATTTTTTTTTATAATTTTTAGACAATAAATAAATTAAATTATTTATGACACCATTATGATGCAGCGATTACCTCATTAATTAATGATTTAAATAAAATGAAAGGATAATGTAAAATATAAGGCTTACACTTGTCAAAAACCTATTGGGTGAGGATATTTATAACCCTTATCACCTTATAATCTAATTATATAAGTGTGGGACCTTTAGAATCCGAAACACATTATATAATAAAGTAACATTTCATTACTTTCCAAAAGTGCCCCTCCCCTCCTCTTATAAAAGGCCCCCACCACTACCACCTTACTCACACCTTCAAAGCCTTTTGGCTCGGAAAACCTCTACCCAAATACTCTCCAAACTTCCCTCTCTTACTCCTAGAAGCCTCACTTTGGGCAGAACTCTTCCCAAGGAAGCCTTTGGCTCAAATCAAAAAGAGTTACCCGATTTTAAGGTAATATCTTCTCTTGTGTTCTTTTATTTTATTTTTCTTCTCCAACCCCCTAAAATCTTTTTATTCATTTTTTTTGTAACAAAACCAGTATGCTAAATATACTAGGATATTGTTATAAGAAGGATTCGAGCTACACTTACACACACCTACATCTAATGGTTAAAGAACATACTGTTTCTGTGGATAGTGAATTTCTGCCTCACGAAACGATGATTGTTCAACACTCATATAACACCTTCAAAGGTGGACATTAAGATGTAACTATATTTATATATATGATATATAATATTTTTATGTTTTACTTAAGGTTATGTATTTTTCATTTATGGCATACCTTTATTGTTTCCATTATGGGTAAACGCGATATTTTCATTTTAGGAAGTGCGGACTACCGCCCCCTGAAAGTGATTTGAATTGTTAATGCCATATGTGGGATGTATAAATAATGAATTAAATGATATTATATATGGTATTATACTGGAATTATAATATACCTTTATATCATTATGATTTAGTTCCATTAAAAATGAAATAGAAATGAAAGTAGCGTCCATGCGTACGTACGGCTTACCGTCTCCATGAACGATGCATTTCATTTATTACCTCTAAATGTTATGTAATATTATGAATGAATGTATATACTAGATATATATGAGATATATGATATTTATATCATGAATGTAATTCAGGATATAATGGATATTTCACCACATGAACAACTTTTAATTATAAGAAGTCTATTTTTGACTCAAGTACCTAAGATCGACAAAACGACCGTTATAAACTGAAATAATTACATAATGTTCATAACATGGTAATAAGTGATATAAAAGGAATACAAAACTTGAAAAAGGTTCTTAAGCAATTACAAATTAACTCTAGTTTATTATTCAGGAGGTTAAAGAACGGTCGAGTCAAGACATGACGCAAGGTAAGGGAACTTCTTAACCCAATTTCAATTCTTTGGGTTAATCTCCTAATTTCAGATTACGTCATGATATTATTATGTCCTATCTTGTATTTGTACTTTCTTTATGTGTAATTATAGTGAATACAAATAATAGATCTATTTTATTTAAAAAAATGATCTTTGTATGGGACTTCGTCTCAATCTCCTTTCATTGAGGCGTATTTTGTTTTATACACAACCTTCTTTTATACGGTGTATAAACCCCTTTGACTTTTACGTTCATTAAAAAGAAATCTTTTTATACGAAGCGTTTACTAAATGAAAAAAGGGAATGTTTTTTTCGTACGTATGCGGCGACAATGACTTCTCCGCCGCCGTGACCATTATTTGAGTTTCGGCTTCCTCTACAAGACATACCATTTTTTTAAAAATGAAAAATAAATATCAAGTTTTAATTTTCTTTTATTTTGGTATTGAAAATGGTTTTGAACATGTTTTTATTATATCAATGTGTTGTATTGATATCTTCTGATTGAAATGTGGAAATGTTATGTTTCCTTTATGCATATTTTATGTGATTATGTTATGGTTTATGATATGTTTAAACCTGTTCATATGAGGAATGCATTGGACTTAATTAGTGATGGGTGGAGCCCGCTATAGCTCCTCGATGCATCGGTAGGTCTCATGAGACAAACTAGTGTCTTGGCATGAGGCGTTGACAAAATATTATTTGTATTCTTGGCACGAGGCCTTGGCTACGTGGTTATGATAGTCTGGAATTATGCATTCCATCATTATGAAAGTGGTTATTGATATTTCATGTGATTATTCGACCAGTAGAATATCCATGTGAGTAAGTAAATGGCATTATTTCATTTTACTTTGGCCATATTTTTCTAAAGTTCAAGTTTAAAAGGCTTTTGTTTTAGTTATACATTGCCTTAAATGTTAATGTTTTTTTATGAAAGCTTCCGCTATATTGTTATCCTTACTGAGCATCTGAGCTCACCCCTTCCAATGTTTTAATATTTTCCAGGATGTGAAGAAGTATTTTATGAATGACCTGCAGGGATAGTCAGAAGAGGATATGAGTGTGAACTATGGAGACTTTGTTATTGTAGTTTTTCACTTTATGATGTAATGTAACATTTATGAATGTATCTAGTGTTTCCAAGGCTACTAAACTAATCGGTCTTTCGAGACTTGATCTTTTGTGATCATGCCAATGTTACGAAGTAGTGCACCGACTCTGGGTAGCTGGGGTCGGGGCGTTACAATTCTAGGTTCCTATAATGATGCATGTAACATTTATTCTTACTCTCATATCGTTGGGCCAAGGATGAAATAAAATCCTCAAATAGAGAAATAATCAACAACACCACACAACATGTGTGCCACCCAAAGGTGAAATAATGTCAACTGTAATAGAAAAAAGTAGAACAATAATTATAATTTAGGATACTTGGTTTTTACCCGAAAAATGGGTTTGAGACACCCAAGAACAATAATTACCAAGTCCCAAACATTTATATTCTCCAATATATTGTCTTTAAATAGTAAATCAAGAAAATAAATCACCTCTGATACCACTTTGTGATGTCCTGGACTTGGATGCCACTTAACAAGTGCCCCGAGCTCTGTGAGACACATGGCCTCAAGAGCATCTCCCTAGATTATAGAGGTTTCTGACTAGTAGTGAGCGATTAAGGTGTATCCATGGGGAGACTATGACCTCATTAGAAGAGTGTAGCACAATGTAAGGAATATAAATTAATAGTAAATAGAAGGAATATAATTAAATTGAGGAAGAAAACTAATTCAATAGATAAATAGAATAACAATAATTGTGTCAACTAAAACAATAATGATGTAATGTCATGTTACTAGAAAATGTAAAACATGGATACAAGACAATATGGATAACATGTTCCACAAGGAAAAATAAAACAAAGACTACTCCAAGAATCCCGAGATCCAACTCGGTCATTTACTATCAATCTCCATCCTATCAGCAAGTAATCAAGTGTTTGAAGCTGTATGCTTCCCTTTGTCAACACCTACAGTCATGTAATCTACTTCAGGTACCAAATGATGCCCAGATAGGGTGTGAGATAAATCTCAATGGGCCACTACCAATGCTGTCTATAACATCCAGCCCGTGTAATGGAATATATCAATGTGCAGGCATGCATATATAAAGTAAAGAAAATAGTACAATATAACTAAATACCCAAGTACCTTCTTCATCCCTTGGATGGTGTGTGAACAGGTAACCTATTCATTAATTAAGTAATTACCATTTAATGTTAATAGGTCACGTGTGGCATAGCCATCACTGACATCACCTCTTGATAATATAAGTAGTGAAGGTCCCAAGATGTAACAAGGCAACCTAAAAATGATATCCAGTGAGAGAGTTCCATAGTAATAACCATGGTAACATAGATCTCAGGGAATGCTAACTCAATTGTATCTGAGTCCAACTAAGGGGTAAGAGTGTACTATAAGGAGCGTAATCCAAGGAATTTCACAATAAGGCGCCTACCAAGTCTAAGGTGATTGATCAAGGTAAAATAGGTCTAAGAAAAGATAGAGCCTTATAGGATTTCACCATGGAACCTACTAGTCAATACTGGATCCAATGAGTGTATCCGAGGTATCCTATAATAATATAAAGGACCCTATGGTAGTATATAGGGCATATGTGAAATTGGAAAGTACCAGAGTCTAAGTGGGTGTCAACCTAAGAAAACCACATCCTTGAATCCGAATGGGTTTCTCAAGACCCAAGGTACTCTTCTCTCATAATCCAAGGTGAGATCGAATTAGTCCATTCCTATTTGATTTTATAATCATGTAATCATTCATTTGGTTCAAGCCTTGTCTTACATTAGTGTGGATAGGCCAAGTATCATTGCAACCATTTAATCAAGTCTCAATTACCCATTAAGGCATATTCAATTATCGAGGTTCACTCTTCTAACTTCCATCAATATGGAAATCGGTGCTACAGACATGAAACCTTTATTCAATCTCATTTAATAAGGCCAATTTATATACTTATTCTACTTTTCATTTCACATTTCACATTTAATAATCAATTTGAAGCACTTACCTTAGGCAGGTCAAGTGGTGAGTATACATGGAACATGCCATTATGAAATTCTCATTAACAACAAGACATTTATTATAGGAAGGCACAACTTTTGGAAGGTAAATAAAAGGCACACCCGAAAGGTGTCTCAAACACACCAAAACACTAAAAACCCAAATTTGGCATAACCTTCGACATAGAGAAGATTGAGTTGTGGGTGTAACCATTAACAACTAATCACATATTTAGAAATAGCATAACCATACAATTCTAAGAAGTATAATAACGACATGTAAATTTATGAAATGTCTTCTTATGAAATCGGTGGGCCCCACACAAATATTTCAAAATCAATGAACTTTATGAAGAGTGATAGACCACCCACTTTAGGGTTGTATGACTATCCTCCTTCGGTATCAGCCCTTTATTTGATTTAGATTGGAGTAGATCTAAGAAATGGTGAAAAAAAACTCACATAAAGATATCTAGGTTCAGAGTAATAGAGAAGAAGAACGGCTAAAGAGGACTCGAGTACTTATAATTGCACATATAACATGACAAATGGGAGATTGATCGGATGCCGAATGATGGAGATCTCATGATCCATAGATTTGGCCTTTAAAAAGATCCAAATTGAGAGGAAAAGGGTTTAATCCTGTTGGTTCTCAGATTAGGGAGGAAGAGGGGGGTAAATTGATCATTATGGGTCTTTTGGACATTTTACCCAGAATTTTAGCTTGTGCATGGTTTGTCTGCATGGTTTTTCAAACCGTTTGCAAATCATGTGAGATTGTTATGCTCGAAATAACATCATCCGCATAGTTTGATCAAAATGTGCACAAGCCATGCACAAGCACCTAGGAGAAAAGGGGCATTTGTATGGTTAGGTCACATGGATGTGCACCAACTATGTGAAGTGGATCTATCTAGAAAAAAATCTACATGGTTAGTAAAATTGTGCGCTAACCATACTCAAACTGTGCGACTTAGCTTGTTCTCCCAAAAAGAGGTGTTCGAGCTCCAAACAAGCCCCGAACACCCTTAGAACATTTTCTAACTCATTAAGCATACATATTAGGTCCAAAGTAAATATTTAGACATAAAATTAAAGGATCCATACCTATGTGAAAAACCGCGTTCTTACATGTAGAGCACTTGAGGATAGTCCTAGACATTCTTTGGGAGGTCTAGCAATATGGTTTTCACTAGAAGATCCATTTCTGGATTTTTGAGGTTTACTTTCTGGGGTATGACATTTTATAGAATGGATTATCTATGGAATCAATAAAGATTGATACAGTGATTTATTGGGATCCACCCAAGAGAGTATCAAATGTGAAAAGTTTTCTTATCTTGTAAGGGTATTATAGGATATTCATGTAGAAATTATACAGGATTACAAACCCTTTCACTGCTCTAATGCATATTAAGAATATTTTTACCAAGAATGAGTAGTGTTAGAGAGCCTATGATGTGTTTACGCTAAGGATGACTAGTAATCATATTTTGAGACTACTAGAGGAGGGAATATAGTATGTAGTATATTTTAATTTCCCTCAAGATAGTCTTGAATTCGTGTTGATGAAAAGGTAGAAAGTGATCACATATTGGTTGAGGAAGTTGTGATACCATGAGTAGAAATACGTGACTCGCAACCTAAAGTTGATAGTGATAATATTCGCTCTGAGGATGTGGAGGAACTATCTTATGGGAGAGTGTTTTTTTATTTACTCACTCCATAAGAGTCTTAGGTATGTATTCACATAGAGATATTTAAACCTGATACATAGACATTGGTTGGAGTTTCTATAGGACTCTGACTTTGATATAGTATATACTACAAGAAAGGGAAATGTGGTGGCATATGTATTTAATAGAGTCCCATTATCATATGGTCGAAGAGGAATATGAGTATTTTTTTTATTTATAACTATCCTTGGTGGTGGATAGGGTTTTAGATTATCTTTAGTTAATGCTGTTTACCCCTGAAATTCTTCAGTATGTGAGGGAGGCTCAGTTAAGAGATGAGGGAGTTTCACAATTCTCATTTAAACATACATACCGATTTATGGATGATGTACAAAGACCTTCAGTGGAAATTTTGGTGAGCTGACATGAGGCAGAGTGTGGCCGATTTCATCTCTTTATGTATCATATGTCATCAGGTGAAGGATTAACACTAGGTTCTAGAAGTTTTGTTGTGTCCTATTGAGATCCCAAAGTGGAAGTGGGATGAAATATCTATGGACTTTGTGATAGGGATTCTGGAGACAATGAGAGGCTACAATGCTATCTGGGTGACACTTGATTGACTTACCATGAAAGCACACTCATAGAGCAGAGTTTAGTAGAGAGTTTGGGGAAGTTTTATGTGTGGGAGATCATATTCCACCATGAGTTTCCCTTGAAAATAGTCTCTGACCATGATTCACAGATTACTTAATTGTTGTGGATAGGCTTATAAGAGGCATTTAGGACCTAGTTGAGGATGAGTACAAATTTTCACCCCCATAAGAATTAGTAGACCGAGTGAAATATATAGGTGTTGGAGGATATGTTAAGGTATTTATTATTAGACTTCAGATAAATATGGTTGGATTACTTACCTTGGGAAAATTTTTCTTATAATAATATCTATCGATCTACTATTGATATGATACCTTTCAAGGCCCTGTATGAGAGATCTTTCAGGTCACTGTTATGCTGGACTGAGTTTAGTGAGGCATCTCTTGTTGGGCCAAAGATGGTGTGAGCGATGATAGAGAAGGTCTAGGTGACCTATTATTGTATGAGGATAGCCTAGAGATGAAAAAAATCTTATGTATATCAACGTCATCTTCCCTTGGAGTTTGAACATAGAGACCATATTTTCTTAAGAGACTCACCATGATGAGAACTATAGAGATTTGACTAAGGATTCAAGATATCCCTACGGTTTATCAAGTAGTTTGAGATCTTATAGAGGTTTGGTGAGGTTTTTTACCACCTAAAATTTTCCCCACACTTGAAGTTAGTACATGATGTCTTCCATGTATCATAGCTGAGGAGATATGTGCATGGTCCTATGCCTGTTATTAACTTGTCTGAGTAAGACATCGAAAATAGAGACACCTTTTTGGAGTACCTAGTAATGATAAAGGATTGATAGAATATTATCCTATAAGGATGGACCATTCCCTTTGTTTTTATATTGTGGAAACATGGAATCATACAGGAGAGCTCCTATGAGCATGAGATCCAAATTCAGTCCTAATATCTCCACATTTTTCTTAGTTTTTTCTTTTCAAAAATGAAACTATTTGACGAATATTTCGAGGCTTAGTGAGCCTTGAATTAATTTTATAAAAATATTAAATATATTGTATATCACGTGCAAAAAATCTCTCAAAAATAAAATAATATCTCCTTAATAGAGTTTCAAATCCAAAATATGAGGCCGCAATTGACTATGGAGAATAGAAATTCAGATGAGGCAGCCATTATAGGGTATATTTGGATGAGACATCCGTTGGTGGGTATGTTAAGTAGATTAATTAATTTAATACCAAATACATATTTCCCCATTTAAATATCCCATTGTGGGAAATTACCAGGTTTAACATCATAACCCTATGACTATTGAGAGGTGGTTTCATCATTATTCATTGGCAGATCAAGATTGAATGATGACCAATGATCAAATCATGGTGGATCAACAGACAATGAATTTGACAGATCATCTCCATCACTGGAGAACATGTTCTTCAATGATGATCAATCCAAAATTGAGGTAGGTCTTGTTAATTATAGTTACTGAACTTGAATAAAATATTGAGAATTTTCTTATCTTTTATTATTTGATATGTGATTAATTGATCCTTCACAAGATCCTATTTATCAAATTAAATTTTTTATTTTATTTTTTATTGATTATACCATGTTTCCCATCATTAATATCCATGATCTATGATCATTGTGTTAGGACCAATCTGATTATGAAGAATATTCTTTTCAGGTATTGTCTTTTGTTGTCAAGGAAGTTTTAGAAGAAAGTAAAATCACTTCACTTTGTATAAGTGGTTGATGGAAGATAGGGAAGTTACAATACTTCTAATGTAACTATGATGATGCTTTTCTGATTTTTATTTAACAAATATAATAAGTTTGGAGAACTTGTGATGCAAGCCTTATGAAGGATAGGGGGAGTAAAGAAGTGTTTTTGGAAAAGGAAATAAAGTGGCACACAAGTATATTTGGATCTCAAGTGTGGCGCGCTAGTATAATAGGCATGAATGTATATGTTGTGCACAAGTCATATTTCAAGATTAACACATTAAAATATGATAAAGGAAATAATGTGGCAAACAAGTTAAATATTGGCACGCAAGTCAAAAAGTGTCATGCAAGTATAAGCAACACACAAGTGTATGTTGCGCGCAAGTAATATTATAACATCATCACATCAAAATATGACAACAGAAAGAAAGTGGTGCGCAAGTGATGGAGCGACATACAAGTTATGGAGTAACACACAAGTGATGGAGTGACTCACAAGTGATGGAGTGGAAGAGAAGCTATGTTGCATGCCTCACATGTATGGTCACCAAAATGACTATAAATAGATGACTACCATCTTCATTTTTGGATGCCCAACACTTAAGAGAAATTTTGAGCTCTGATAAAAAAAGTGGTAGAAAGTAGTGCACAAGTTAAACTGTCATGCAAGTTGTGATTTATGAAAAAATGTGGAATGCAAGTAGAAGTGGCGCTAAAGTAGGGAGTTCCGTGATAGGAGTTTTTTTTGTATAAGACTAAAGTGATGCACAAATTGTGAGTTGTGCAGAATAGTGGTGCACAAGTAGTTTTTAGCATGCAAGTAGGAAGGTGCACAAGTAGAGAGACACACAATTAGCAAGGCACACAACCTGGGAGGCGTGTAAGAAGGGAGGTGCACAATAATGGAGGCACACAAGAAGAGTGGCGTACAATCAAGGAGACACACAAGTAGGGAGTGGCGCGCAAGCTGTTTTCACTAGGAGGTTCTTACCAGCATTTGGGTAGGAAAGTGAATATTTTTTTTTGAAATATTTGATTTGTGAAAGTTCATTAAGAAGCACAAAAACATTTCATTACCCTATTTATGCTAAGAGGGAGCACACATACTATTGGATTGTTTTGAAAGTGCTACACGAGTGTAAGGGAATATCCTACTCATTGTATTCCACATAAAAGGATTTTTTTCTAGTGGATTGTTTGGTACTCGATTATTTCTGTACTATACCAAGGATATAGCTACTCTTGTTGAGTAGTGAACATTTTAAATCTTGTGTTCCTATGGCTGTGTGTGTTCAGTAGGTAAGATACTCTTTAAATGAGGAGAAATTTATATCAAAAAGAAGGAAACATAAAAAGAAAATTGATATCACTGATTCACCCTGTCCCCATCTCAGTGATACTTGGATCCTGACTAGGAACTACAATTGGTATCAGAGTCTAGTTCCCTTCATTTGTTCTTTTTTGACGTTTTGAAGAGAAGTTGTGATGGAAAATCTGAATTGCGTGTACAGTAAAAGGATTATGATATTTTATTGAAAGAATTTTCAAATCTAGAAAGATAAAATGATGCCTTATCTTATGTATCTTGGGTATGAAGTTCTTGAAACTACAACTGATGGATTTCCTCCTATTGATGACAGAGTTCCTCTTACACATTCCGATATGATGAATCTTGAGAATGATGGAAGAGATAAAAATTTATTACTCTCATCTTTTTATGAGAGTGAGTTTTTAAGAGTGAAATGTTTCGCTATAACTAATGGCATATAGGATAAGTTGAAGAACATCTATGAAGGAAATAAAAAAGTGGAGAAGGAAAAACTACAAATCTGGAGGCTGAAGTATGAAGACTTGAAAATGGGAGAATTTGGATTAGTTGGGGACTTTTTTACTGGGGTAAATGACATTGTCAGTACAATCAGATGTCTTAGTGAAATGTGGGAGTATTCTATAGTTGTTAAAAATATCTTGAGAATTCTGCCCGATAAGTTTGATGTTAAAGTGTCTTCATTAGAAGACAGAGACCCTAAAACATTATCTCTATACGATTTGCATAACACTCTCATTACTTATTAAATGATAAGGGAGAAGAATATGAAGAGGAAAAAAAAGTTGATAGAGAAATTTATTTTAAGGCTGCAAAGACAGAGAAGTAAAAGAAGACTCTTATTGAAGATGATGATGGTGAATCCGATTCTGAAGATGAGGTATGTAAAAGTTTTGATGAAAATTTATCCTTGTTTTTTAAGAATGTGAAAATAGGTATAGGGAAATAAAAGGGTAAAATTCCATTGAAATGTTTTGAGTGTGGAGCTGTTGGTCACTTTACAACTAACATTCCTCAAAAGAATAAATAAGAAGACATTGATGATGATGACAGAAGGCCAAGAATGTCATGGAAGAAATAATCTGACCAAGATAAACATTTTTCAAAGGGGAAGGATAAAAGGTTCTTAAAATCAAACTGAAGAAGATTTTTATGTAAATATGAAGATGAAGAATATAGCTAAGCTGAATCCAAGAAATCATTTACTGAGAAAGCTAGAGAGAATACCTTTATTGCAACAATGAATAATGAAGATTATGGGAGCAACAGTTCTGAAGAAGAAGAAACTTAACTTGAAAATCATTTGAAAGAAGAGTTGAAAGAATGTTTGAGGATGATCAAAAGGCTTGAGAAGAAAAACAAGAATTTGATAAATGAAAATTTCACATTAAACAATCAAGAAGGTTTTCCTAATAAATAAATAAATATGGAAAATGTGATTGATGATCTGAATAATTATCTTGGGAATGCAAATAATGGTAATGATAATCTTAAAGTAAAGCTGAAGGCAAAAGAATAAGAGTTGGAACTTGTCCAATAGAAACTTTTTAAAGCTAAATAAATAAATATCAGTTTCAAATAATCTATCTCAGAAGTTGGTGAAATTTATAGTAAGAATTAACCAAATAAAGATCCAAAAAATTTACCTTCAATGGTTTAGAGGAAAGACAGAACTAGTTCTGATAAGAACAAAGCTGTAAAGGATATGTATGTGGGAAAAGTGAGAAATGATAAAAAATCAGAAGTACATAAAAATCCTGAGTCTAGAAAGATTTCTAATACTTCTGGTACTGATATTTCTGAACAGAAATCTGAGCTGAAGAAGAAAATTATGATTGAAAATAGGAAGGTTGATAATCAGTAGAGTTCTATTAAGAAGTTTGTTGAGAAGCATGTTCACAACTCCGGTCAGTATAGAAGTTTCAGAGGGAAAAATTCATTCTATGGTTATTGATGGTATTGTGGTGGATTCAGACACAATACAAACATGTGTTGGTTCAATCAACAACATTTCTATTATTACACAAGTTATGGAAGACACGGTTCAAGGGGGAGTCAATCCACTAAAAAAGGGAAGTATAAGTAGGAAGTTTAGAAGAAATCTGATTAGGCTAGCATGAAAGTTGAAAATAGGTTCCAACAATTGGAAACTATTTGTAAAAGATGTGAACAACCTATACATCTTACTATGGAATGCCTTTTTTTATTTCCAACACAATAAAGGTTCTTAAAAAATATCAAAAGTTGGAGGTGAAGAATGAAAAGGAAGAATAAAAAGCTATTGTTGTTTAAACCGCCTTGAAATCTACAAAAGGAGAACATCCATGGATTCTTGATAGTGGATGTTCTTACCATATGAAAGGAGACTTAAAGTTTCTGAAGAATGTGAAATACATCAAATAAGGGACAATTACATTTGGAAATGATGAATCTCTGAGGATCAAAGGTGTTGGATCAACCATCACCGGGAAAGAAAAAATGAAATCCAGGAAAACATTATATGTTGATGGGTAAAAACATAATCTGATGAGTGTTTTAGAACTCCGTGATTAGAAAACAAAGTTATCTTCAAAAAATATGGGTTTATTGTGAAAAGTGAAAATTATGGAAAGGTAGTTATAAGAGGCAAACATATAAAAGGGAACTTGTTCGAAGTTGGTAAAGTATATAACTCTTGTTACATGGGAATGGTGGATGAAAATCAGTTACATCATAAAATGCTAGGACATATGTGTTAGATATACATGTGCAAGTTATTAATGCGAGATTTGTACAAGATATGCCTAACTTATCAAGAATAATAGATTGGTGTTGCAAAATTTGCGAAAAAAGGAAGATTACAAACTCTATGCATAAGAGTGTTGAAATTTGTTTAAAAAACACTTGTAACTTATACATTATGTTATATTTGGACCAATGATAAAGAAATCAACAAATAGAGATAAGTAATTCATTACATTCATTAATGACTTTACTCTCATTACTTGTGTTAAGTACATGAGACATAAGTCAGATTATCTGAAAATGTTTAAGAATTTCAGGAGAAAATTAGAGAAAGAATGTGCGTATTCAGTGAAGAAGTTGAGAACAAATAATGGTGGAGAGTATAATAATGAATAGTTTTAAATTTACCTTGAGAATCATGGAATTCCGCATGAGTTCAGTTCACCATACACACCCCAACAAAATGGGGTTTCTAAAAGGAAGAATAGAAGTCTGGTTTAAATGAGGAGAACTATATTACTTGAACATGGTCTCTATCATTATTAGTGGAGGCAATCCTTGAGTACTTTAGTGTATTTTCAATACTGATGTTTCTATAGGACACATTTAGATATGACTCTATATGAAATGTTTTATAAAAAACTCCAAGTTTGAAACACTTAAGAGTTTTTGGGAGTCCATGCATCATAAAGAAAAAGGGTGTAAACCTTCGAAAGTTTGAACAAAGAGGAGATAATGGAATTTTTCTTATCTATTGTCTAGAAGGAAGAGGATAAAAATGTTTTAACAAAGAAACAAGAAGAATCATCGATTTTACCGACGTGAAAGTCATTGAAAATGTTGAGAAAGAAAACCAAACTTTTTCCAATATAGAAGTTGAGAAGGATAAGGAAAGCCTTATTAAGGATTCTGATAATGATAACAATAGTGGCAATCCTACTCAAGAAGAAGAATCAAACTCATAAATTTCAAGTGATGAGGATGAAATTCGAACAACTCATCCAAGGATGAGGAAGCAAGTAGAGGCTCCAAACATTATTGGTGATCAACATCAGAGGGTTTAAACAAGAAGAACAAGAAATGATGTTACAAATACTTCTTTGTATTCAAAAGTGGATCCAAATGATGTAAATGAAGATTTTGAGCATCTATAATGGATCCAGGCGATGAAATAAGAGCTTTATTAGATAAAAAAGAATGATACATGGGAACTCGTACCCAAGATGGATGACAAAAATGTTTTTGGTACAAATGGTTTTTCTAAAACAAGATGAATGAAGAAGTTGAAGTGATATAAAATAAGGAAAGATTAGTGTGCAAAGGTTACTCAAAAATTTAAGGTGTTGATTTTGATGAGACTTTTTCTCTAGTGGCTATATTGGAATCAATAAGAATATTTCTTGCTATTTCTACACAACGAGGTTACAAATTGTTTCAAATAGATGTGAAGTCCGCATTCCTTAATGGAAATCTTTATGTAGAAGTTTACATTGAAAATACTTGTGGTTTTTTTGTTGGAAAAGATGAAAGTTATGTGTGTAATCTGATTAAATCCTTGTATAGGCTAAAACAATCTCCAAGGGCACAGTATTCCAAACTGGATACTTGATTAAAGAAGATGATTTTCAAGAAAGGAAGAGTTGACAAAAATATTTACATCAAGTAATGTTAGGAGTCTTCTATCATTATAATTGTTTATGTTGATGAAATTATTTTAGCTGGAAATGATGAAAGATTATGTGAAAGATTTTCTGAAGAGATGAAGAAGTTGTTTGAGATGTCCATGCATGGAGAAATGAAATACTTTCTTAGGTAACAAATCTTATAGAAGAAGAACCACATTTTTATTTCTCAAGAGAAGTATGATAAGGAACTTCTAAAGAAGTTTGGCCTAGAAAATTTGAAACTAGTTTCCACACTAATTTCAGTGGGAACCATGTTGTCTAAAGATAGATAAGGCAAGAAAGTTGATCAGAAAGAGTTTCAAAATCCGATTGAAGGTTTATTATATTTTACTACCTAAAGAACCAACATTGTATATGATGTTACCTTATGTGAAAGGTTTCAAAGTGATCCTAAAGAATCACATTTAAATATTGGAAAGAGGATTCTTAGATATATAAATGGAAAAACAAATTTTGAAAGCAGGTACGATGACACAGAAAATATTTATTTTTTCAATTATTCATATGATGATTAGGCAGGAAATGTTGACGATAAAAGATTCACATCTAGTGGAGTTTTACTTTGGAAAAAAGATGTGTTAGTTGGCTTGAAAAGAAATAGAATTCTGTAAATCTTAGAATTAATAAAGCTGAGTATGTTGATACCACTCAAGATGCTACCCAACTGATGTGGATGAAGACTCAGTTGGAAGATCTACTTGTTGAAGTGAATCTACCCTTACTATTGGGATGTGATAATCAGAGTGCAATCAATCCTACAAGCAATCTAGTATAAAATTCTAATTAAAAAAACATTTACATAAAGTACCACTTCATCAAAGAGCAGGTGGAGAAGAATGAATTGAAGTTGGAGTACATTCCTACATTAGAACAAGTTGCTGACATATTCACAAATCCTTTACCGAAGGAACCATTTGCTAAATTGAGGTTGAACATGGGTGTCAAACCTCCTTATCATCAAGGTTGAGGTATGTGTGTCTGTCCCATCTCTCCTCTTACCATTGGATAGTGTTTTCAAGGGGAATAATTGTTTCATAAATCTATCCTTATGGTTGACTACATAAACAGGGAGTTGTGGATAAGCTATGAATTCAACATGCAAGTGTGTGAACTATTCTAACAGTTTGTTGGAGTGGTTGTAGGAAACAAATTATTTTTGCCTATTAGGAGTTGAAACTACTGAATAAGGCATAGAAGAAAAAGAAGATGAGTATGTTTTGGAGAAGGCTGGAGAATAATGCTATAGATGATTCATTGTCACTACTATTATACAAAATGGTTTTGCTATCAATAATTATTGTTTCCTATAATGAGTTAGCTCACATAGGCATATAATTTTTTATGAGTAATCCATTGCTTAAGATTAGAAAGTTCAAGGATTTATGAATCTTGGTTGATAAAAAAATCCAAAGAGGGAGATTATTAGGACTGAGCTGATTATTAAGAATATTCTTTTCAGGATTTGTCTTTTTTTGTCAAGGAAGTTTTAGAATAAAAGAAAATAACTTCACTTTGTATAAGTAGTTGATGGAATAGATTCGAGTTACAATACTTCCCATGGTAACTATGATGATGCTTTACTGATTTATATTTCACAAATATCATAAGTTTGGAGAACTTGTGATGAAATCCTTATGAAGGATAGGGGGAGTAAAGAAGTGTTTTTGGAAAATGAAGAAAGTGGTGTGCATGTATATGTAGTGCGCAAGTGTGGTGCACAAGTATAAGTGGAACGCAAGTATATGTTGCGTACAAGTCCTATTTCAAGATCAACACATCAAAATATGACAAAGGAAGGAAAGTGGAATGAAAGTGAAATATTGGTATGAAAATAAAAAAGTGGAATGCAAGTATAAGAAGCATTCATGTGTATGTTTCCCACAAGTTATATTTTAATATCATCACATCAAAATATGAAAAAGGAAAGAAAGTGGTGTGCAAGTGATAAAGTGGTGCACATGTGATGGAGCGACACACAAGCGATGGAGCGGTGTGCAAGATTAGTTTTATACATCATGCGTAGGGTCACCAAAATGTCTATAAATAGACAACTAACCTCCTAATTTTTGGATGATCATCATTTAAGAGAAAATTTGAGCTTTGATCATGAAAGTGGTAGAAAGTGGAACACAAGTTGAAGTGTCACACAAGTTCTATGTTATTCACAATCGTGGTGCGCAAGTAGAAGTGGTGTGCAAGTTATAAGTTTCACACAAGTAGGGAGTTGTGTGAAAGAAGTGTTTTGCATATAATCTTTAAGTGGTGCAAGAATTGTGAGTTGTGCACAATAGGGGCGCACAAGTAGTATTTGGCATGAAAGTAGGAAGGCGTGCAAGTAGGGCGGCGCACAAGCAGTGGGGCGGGCAAGAAGGGAACCATGCAAGCAAGGATGCGCACAAGCAGCGTGGCACATAAGTAGGGAGGTGTGAAAGTAGGGAGTGGCGCGCATGATGATTTCACCAAGAGGTTCTTACCAGCTCCTAGGTAGGAAAGTGAACATTTTTTTTGAAATATTTGATTTGTGAAAGTTCATCAAGAAGCACAAAAACATTATATTACTCTATTTGTGCTAAGAGGGAGCACACACTCTATTAGATTTTTTTCAAAGTGATACATAAGTGTAAGGTAATATCCTACTCATTGTATTCCATATAAAAGGATTGTTTTCTAGTGGATTGTGTGGTACTGGATTGTTTTCGTACCATACCAAGGACGTGGCTACTCTTATTGAGTAGTTAACCTTGTAAATATTGTGTTCCTGTGGATATGTGTGTTCATTAGGGAAGAAAATATTTAATAGGAGGTGAAGGTTGTTTCAAAAAGAAGGAAACATAAAATGAAAATTGATATCACTGATTCACCCCCTCCACCTCTCAGTGATACTTGGATTTTGATTGGGAACTACACATTTTAGGATAAATTTTGGAAAATGATTGATGAAATTTTTTCTTGTGCCTTTTCCCCACTTGTTCTTCATGTTCTTCACTTTTGGGATATGGGGCCACAGTTCAACATTGATGGGTGGGTCTGAACATGATCAGACCCCTGAATTCATGGTGGATGTGCACACAATGACTTGATCACTAATTTGTGGATATACTGGGTTGGAATGTGGGTGATAATCCATGGATATTGGATATAGAGTGAAACTGGGATACTATATGTGGAGAGGAATGCGATGTGGATATTCACGTGTTTAGCTGATTTCTAATTTAAGGCCATCGAAGGGCTGCAATCGACTAATGAAGGTTATTTACACTGATTTCGGATTTTCAACAAGCATGAATTGTAGAGAAGGTTGTATATCTAGAATCTAAATGATATATCTAAATTTATACAAAATTTTTTACTACACAACATGTACTAGGGTGAATACACATTGTGTAGTCACCCATATTGTGATGAATAGGGTTTTGGGAAAATGATAGGTATCACATGCCATGTGGATGAACCACATTCTATATGATGCTCACTAGGTAGAAAATCCATGTGCCATATGTACATCCCCAATACCTAATGTGGGGGGACACACCATGTACTCTTGGAGTACATGGGCATGTGCCCTTATCTAGGCATGACTAGGTACATGACATGGTCTGAAAGACATGAGTACAACCAAAATCACATAGGTAGGTCCTGGGTGGATAAGACACACCATTTGTCCCACATACTTATTGTGTATAGTGACATGGACACCAAGCAATTTTTGGAGGATACATGGCCAAGCGATGAGGTTGGGTCATACACCATGTGAACTTCCATATATTCCATGTACTTCCCTCTACATATTCTTTCTCTCATACCTCCTTTGTTTAGACTCATATTTTGCCCTGTGAGTAGCATATATGATGTTTTTTTCACAAATAATGTAATGGTATGTCACGACCTGACCCGTATCGGAGCTCAAGCTGCAACTACCCCAAGCCTGCCACCATAAGACAGGGGATAGTGACTAGAACCAAAGGAACAACAAACTAGGGGGGGCCTTGCCTAAGAAACTATGCACACACACGCAGCTAACTCAATGAAAAAGTGCAGTGAAAAGAAAGCAAGATACAACACTACTACAAAAGGGAAAACAATATACATGCATTGACCTCTAACCAGTACAAGTAAAGTTATGAAGAGTAAACTGACAAGTAAATTGAATATTAAAAGGGAAAACATGCACCCAACTAGAAAGGTGCCCCAACCCGACAATAGGTAAATGAACGTAAACAGCTGCTGAGTCTCACACCCGGAAAGTCCTTCTATTACCACTGAATTCAGCCCAAGATCCTGTGTCCTCTACACTTCTCCACAGTCTTGACCAACATGTCTGTCGTCTACAAGGGCACACCAAGTGCGGGCAAAGCCCAAGAAAGGGTGAGTATAAAGATACTTAGTAGGATGCCCCGAAGGCATGAGGGAGCAACAAAGGGGGTAATAAAACGGTGAGTAGTAGATAGATCAAGAACAGTGCAAGAGTAAAACAAAGAGAGAGTGCATCTCAACCCAACAAAAGGAAGGAAGTAGACTTATCCAATCCAAGAGGAGCTAGACATGAAAAGAACGTGGCATACCCCGCACGTCTTTTCCCCTCCTAGAAGAAGAGTAACCGAACCCAAGGAGTGTGAAAAAAGTAGGGTGTATACATATATATGCTCCAAAAGAAACCTGAACTAGTGTGTAAGGGGTTATTTATCTCCAAGCTCAGCCCAAGAAGAGTTGCCAACAATTCTAAGAATATCCATCACTGATGCCCAAACAATCCCGCATGCCAAAGCTGCCTCATCGCTAAAACGAACAACCAAGGGTCCCGCTCCAGTAATCATGGAGAAGAGTCACTGACTAGCTTCATAGAAGGTCTGAGTCTAAAAGAAGTCGTCAGGTAACCCATTGCCCAGCCCCACCGGATGGTAAACCACAAGAGGTCGTCAGGTAACCCACTGCCCAGCCCTGCTGGAGGGTAAACCACAAGAGGTTGTCCGGTAACCCACTGACCAGCCCCCGCTGGAAGGTAAACCACAAGAGGTCATCAGGTAACCCACTACCCAACCCCGATAGAGGGTAAACCACAAGAGGTCGTCAGGTTACCCACTACCCAGCCCCACTGGAGGGTAAACCACAAGAGGTTATCAGGTAACCCACTGCCCAACCCACATTAGAGGGTAAACCACAAGAGGTCATCAAGTAACCCACTTCCCAGCCCCACTGGAGGGTAAACCACAAGAGGTCATCAGGTAAACCACTCCCCAGCCCCCCTGGAGGGTAAACCACAAGAGGTCATCAGGTAACCCACTACCCAGCCCCCACTGGATGGTAAACCATAAGAGGTCTTTAGGTAACCCAATGCCCAGCCCTACTGGAGGGTAAACCCTAAAGTCAACGGGTAACCCACTGCCCAGCTCTGCTAGAGGGTCAACCCTAAGGTCAACTGTTAAACCACTACCCAGCCCCGTTGGAGGGAAAACCCAGAACTGGTCCGATATCTCCACACTACCCGTGCCATCACTAGGTGTCACTAGCACTACTACCGTGCGTAGGTTCAGAGTGCGTCAAAGGAACCTCTACCCAACTCCCTTTTCATGTTTCCACATTTAAGGAGATCTCGAAAGAGGCTCCACTCTCCCAAACAGATAACATCGTTGTAATAATCATGAAAAAACAATCAAGATAGACTACTTACTCGCTGGAAACGGGCTCTCAATGGAAAAGTTATTCAACACCGCTTTATGACCATACAACGTCTTGTGGGACCCACACCTCAGTCCCAAAAGAGGTCGGGCGAACTATTCCATCTCGATTCTATCGGAACAACATGCCAAAACGACTATTTATATGCCCCAAATGGATGCCTGATGCAAAAGTCGCAGTACGCTACACACAGCTTAAAAGATGGCCTGTGGGGCCCACGCCTCAACTTCGACATCACCACCTAAAACCACCTTGGTCAACTTCGCCTTGACGCCAGGGTCATAACGCCACTGACAATGCCTAAAACAGACTCCAGATACAGAAGCTGCAACTCCCCGCATTATATGCAAACGGGCCCCTATGGGGCCCACTCCTCAACCCCAAAACACATCACACAAATCGTACCATTGTGTTCCTTGAAGATAACCACATGGTGTAGGCTACTCATTTTCCATGAACGTCCTTATGAAGAATAAGTTGTAAAAATGCAGAATACGTCTGAGATCTGCCTTGTGGGTCCCACACCTCGGGCCCAAATTTAGGCGGTTGGATTTCTTCATTGCAATATCCTCAGAAAAACACTCAGAAACGATTACTCAAACACCCTAAATGGATGTCGTGTGAAAAAGTGGCATTTCACCGTAAAATGTGCGAACTATGCCCTATAGGGCCCGCACCTTGTCTCTAGTCTGAATGATTCAAAAAGCATCTCAAAATGTCCGGACGAGGACTTGGGTCACGCTGTCACTGACAGTGCGTCAATCGGACATCCCAACCAGGAGTTAGGTCCAACACAAGATCAATTAATTAATTAAATAATTAATTAAATATTCGCATTAAGCGTTTCGTGCCTTCGAGCAACGAAACCAAACCGCAAGGGTTTCAAACCAACTTTGGAAGGACCGTCTCAACTCCAGGGCCACAATGCCTCTGACGGCGCATCTAACGGACATCTGAATCGTGAGTACGTCCATTGTAAACTTTAATAATAATTTAATATGATTAAATTAAAGCGTTCCGGGTCAACCATCTTCGGGTGCAGAACCCAAAATCTCCAAAACCCACTTCAAAAAGTCAGCCTCGCTAACATGGACCTGCAGATGCAGACGGTGCGTGAAACAGACACACCATTTAGAAATCACCCCTTGAATGCAAGGGGGCCCAACCGGGCCGGTTCACCCTGGACGACCCGGACCGAACCGCCGGCCCGCGAACCAACCACGGTTCCGGCCTGACTCGTCATTGCCTGTCAGCCGTGGATTACTCCAGAAACACCAAACCCCCTTTCTCAGGTCCGGTTCTCCAAGCAGACCAGGAAAATAGCCGGTCTTCTTCTGCATCGCCAGCAGGACTCGCGTACCGCAGGTCCTTGTCCGCAGTTTCCTTCCCCGAGGTCAGCACCTCGGGGGCCTACTCTGACCGCAATAGCCCACAGGACACCTCCGCCTCCATCTTCCACAACACCTCCATGCTACCCCAGCATCCTGTGGCACCCTAGCCTCAGTCGCAGCCGCCTGCTGCTTCGCCACCCGCACCGGCGACACCCGACGCCGGCACATCTGAAGCCCCGGCTCCTCCTAGAGTTACCCCGGCTGCACCGACGACACCGAATGCCTTCCGCACCTTCACGCTACACCCCCAGTTACACCGTCACCTCCGTACTTCCACCGCGACGCCACCGATCTACTCCGGTGGTCCCTTCCGAGGACCACCGAGACCTCATCTGAGGTCCAATTTTGATTATGAAGCTGGATTTATGGTCCTTGAGACGAGGACTTCATAGCTCTTCCCCTCTCCCATAGATTCGTCAAGGTTTTGCACATCTGAAAAATTGGGACCAAGAACGCCCAAGAATGAGATGTAGAATGGGGCTCGGATGATCACCGTGTTCGTTCAGCCATCATCCCAATTCAAAAATTATCAAATTTTAAACGACAAATTTGATGAATTTTTTTTAAGAAATAAACAAAGGTGAAAAATTTAACAAGAATCCTATCTCAATCCAACCGTTCGACGTTGGCGACGTGCCCGCTGCGATCCCTCTTTGACCCACGTGAGTTCGCTCCTTAATATGGTGAATAATGAAGAACAACGACAAAGAACATTGAAGAACGATTGAGAGAGAGAGAGAGAGAGAGAGAAGGGAAATTATGGATTTCCCCTAATTCCACAAATGAATTTATAAACTCTATGTGGATCTCTACTGACGGGCGAGGATTTCAAAACCTCTGCGCTTGACTATTTTATGTCACACCTAGGAAAAATGACCCGTTTTGAACTCAATGGAAGTCTCAGATTTCCATTCCGATACTTCTTTTGAAAGTTATTTGAAAAGAACTCCAGTGATAAAAATCACTAAGTCATTAATTTAAAAATGATGATTTTCCCCTGGGTGACATCTCTCATAGTAGGCCCGCGCCCGTAACTTTTACACCCCGCCTTGGGTAAACGACACGTTCCAGACGCAACTGTGGCCTCCGATTTCTGATCCAAGCTACTGTTTAGGAGAAAACACAACCCCGTCATGTGCATAGTATAAAAACACTTAATATTTTTATAAAATTTATTCTGGGCACACCGGCCTTGGAATTGCACGCCGTATTCACTCCATGCTCTAGAATTATATGTAGAAATATTCCAAAGTCTTACAGGGTAAAAACAGGGTCTCTATATCATTCCCTCCTTCAATCTTTTCATCCCAAAAAAGAAAAACTAGGAAAAAAAACTCGGGATATAGAGATCACAACTAGCTCTCCCACTCCCATGAAAACATGAACAACACCATGCTGGTACAACACGCAAACCAAAGGGATGGTTTGTACTCACAAGGTCTGCTACTCTCAAGGGAATTCATAAGAATACACACATACCTCATCAGCTATGACACGTGGAAGACGCCATGCGCCCACCCCTTATATTGGGAGGGTAGGGAAAGATGGTAGGCAACCTTTTAATCAATTGCACGACCCAAAGAAACTCAGGGGACTTCCCCAGCCGAACCTCTACTTTCCATGTCGCGACCAAAATCACAGTTTGTTCTTGGAACAAGATCTTGTGATTCCCTCCTTCAAAATAACCATCAGTTGCATCGCCCATGGATATATGATCACGCGGTACCTCGCTGTCGACATCCCCCAGATACGAATCTCTCACACGCATTAGGAGGGAAGGAGTCAACACCATCGACTGCAGGAAAGCTATACCCTCCTGCTCCACCAAGGTCAGCCATAGGGAAGCTAACTACTATGAAACTTCCTGCACCTGACGAGTCTGGGACTTTCTGCTAAGGGAACCTACTACAAAAATGCCTTTTTCCGTAACATATACTACCTTGAAGTCATAGTCCTACAAAAATTTCAACCAGCACTGTCATCTTAGGTTCAAGTCCCTCTGGGTGAGGGTGCACCTGAGACACTGGTGGTTTGAGTAACCCACAAAACGTTCTCCCAAAAGATAGTGTCTCCATATTCTCTGGGCAAGGACCACCACCAAAAACACCACATAGTGAAATGTGTAGTTCTCTTTATAGGGTGTCCATCACCTTGACCTGTACTTGATAACGATATCAAGATTAACGTTGAGCACGCAAGGTACCAATGAATAGGGTAGGCGAGAAAACTCATCCAACCGCCAGAGGATAGATACAAAAAGCATGTGGCATACCACACGTATCTTTTCCCCTATCATAAGGAGAGTAATCCCCCAAATAGGAACTCTACCAAACCCACTAGTGGCACCTCAAGAAAAGGGAGGTCAAGAAGAAAAGCCCCACTGGAAAATCTAGAACCTGCTCTGACACTCCACCGCACAACCCCACCATTAATGCACATGGCAGAGGGACTCGTCCACCGCACCTCAATACTATCCACCTTGGGTGGTACTGAATCTCCCTCACTATTTTGATTGCATCACAAAAACACGTCTTAGTGGGGGAAGAACCTCTCTCTCATTTTCATTCAAAGCTACGTTGGAAAACACCAACACAGGGTTACACTGACACCCTGCGTCACCCTTGGTAACCCCTCGAACAAAGAGTTAGATGAAATGAGTACCTCACGTAGTGTCTAACATGTTCTACTGAGAAAAGTAGAAAAGGCATAGAGCGTACCTCTTATCATCTCTTGCATTTCAGTATTGTAGACATCCATAAAACACAGCCTCCTGAGGTCCCGTCCGCCAGCTCCCTGAGCTTGAAATGGGCTGCCTAGTGGTGGTTGAAGGACCTCAAAATGTCATCCACCAAAAATAGTTCTTCCTGCCAACATCGCCTCCCTGAGGACCACCCTGTCCTCACCTAGGAGTTCTCTAATCACGACACTACCTCTGTTGCGGTGGTGCATCTACCAAACATCTGGAAAACTCAACACATTTGGTCAAGTAGTCTCACACCACGTGACCTCGCACATCACAAACATAGCACTCGTCCTCCCTGGGCTATCTCGGTTCTCTAAGTTGTCCCCGAACATGTGCCTGAGTCTCATTAAGGGGAGACATCTGGCACTGAGGCCCTGTCAATTATTGTCCCTCTGACAGAAATTTCTCTATCACGAGTGCCTGCTCCAACACTCTGAGATGGGTGAGGATGCACAAGGGAACTACACTGGCACAAATCTCCTCTATAGAGACTTCAATCAAATTTCTGTGCTCGGAAGTTTCCATCATGGCCTACTTCCAAAGAGTACCGAGTAAGGTCTACGAACCCATTCACATACCCGGCCACTGCCATCACTCCCCACTGAAGCTCCACCAGCTCCCGAAACCACAAAATGCATAAGTATGAGGGGTAGTACTCCTCACGAAACAGCTGCTAGAAGTCATCCCATGAGAGTAATGACTCATCGTGTATTTGAGTAAAACTGGCTCTACTAACGCCAAACTGCTTGGTTGAAATATTGGCTGTCAAAGCCACCATCAACCTGTATGTGTCCAAACAAGCCTGAAGAGGTGAACCATCGACTTTGGCCAATCATTAACTATCTAAGGGTATGAATCATTGTGGACCCTCAGCGGTCTCTGACGCTAGAATTCACATAGCGCGCCCAGCCTGCGCTTGTAATCATCACTCGCTACCAGTACTATCTTCAACTCCACAGGTGGAGGTGCTACTTCATGTACTCTTGGGGAAAGGGTAATCGTATGATGGATTTTGAACTGAGGCCTCGTTGCTCACAGAGTCGTAATGAAGAACCAGAGCTCGTATCCAAGATAGCTATCATCGCAGAGACATCCTAAATCCGATCAAAGAGTACCACAGTCAAATGAGCATATATATATCAACAACGATGGGGAGATGACTCAATAAGGACAATCAAAGACTCAATCCTATATGATGCATGAACCAAATTCCCTGCAACAAGTGTCTTAGTGTGCCGAGTTGACAAGTGGGTTATCAGGGTCCTGGTGAATGGATACGTCGGCCGCTGCACCATCACTGGACTCCCTGGCCTGAGAGCCATTCTCAAGACATGTTGAAACTATTGGCCCAAAACTCAACCAATTCCTTTTTTGGGACATCCGAACAACACCCCAAGGAATGAACCACCTTTGATACCACTTTGTCACGACCTGGCCCGTACCAGGGCTCATGCCGAAACTACCCCAAGCCCACCTCCATAGGCCAGGGTATGGCGACTAGTGCTGAAGGCACAAAAAACTAGGGGAGGCCTTTTCCTATGAAACTATACACACACACACACAACTAACTCAATGCAAAAATTCATGGAAAGAAAGTAAGATACAACACTGCTATGAAAGGAAAACCAACATACATGCATAGAACTCTAACCAGTACTAGTAAAGTTCTAGAAAGTAAAATAACAAGTAAACTGAACAGTAAAATGGAAAAAACACGACCAACTAGAAAGGTTCCACAACCTAGAAATAGGTAAACAAAAGCAAAAAGTTAGTGAGTCTCACACCCATAAAGTCCTGCACGACCATTGAATGCATCCCAAGCTCTTGTGTCCTCTACGCTCCTTCGTAGTCTCGACCAACCTGTCCGTCGTCTGCAAGGGCACACCTTGTGCGGGCAAAGCCCAAGGAGGGGTGAGTATAAAGATAATCAGTAGGATACCTTGAAGGCTCGAGGCAGCAAAAAAGGGGGTACTAAAATGATGAGTAGTAGACAGATCAAGAATAGTGAAACAGTACAACAAAGAGAGAGTGTAGCTCAACCCAACAAAAGGAAGGAAGTAGACTCGTCAAATCTAAGAGGAGCTAGACATGGAAAGCACGTGGCATACCCCGCGCGTCTTCGCCCCTCCTAGAAGGAGAGTAACCAAACCCAATGAGTGGGAACAAAGTAGGGTGTATATATATATATGCTCCATAATAAACCCAAACAAGTGTGTAAGGGTGTCTCTATCTCCAAGATCAGCCCAAGAAGAGTCGCCAACAGTTCTAAGAATATCCATCACTGATGCCCAACATCCCATACGCCAAAGAAGCCTCATCGCTAAATCGAACAACCAAGTGTCCCGCTCGGGTAATCATGGAGAAAAGTCACTGAATAGACTCATAGAAGGGCTGAGTCTGAAAGAAGTCATCGGGTAACCCACTGCCCAACCCCGCTGGAGGGTAAACCACAAGAGGTTTTCAGGTAACCCACTGCCCAGCCCCCACTGGAGGGTAAACCACAAGAGGTCGTCTGGTAACCCACTGCCCAGCCTTGCTGGAGGGTAAACCTCAAGAGGTCGTTAGGTAACCCACTACCGGCCCCCCTGGAGGGTAAACTACAAGAGGTTGTTAGGTAACCCACTGCCTGGCCCCACTGCAGGGCAAACCACTAGAGGTCGTCAGGTAACCCACTGCCCAACCCCCGCTGGAGGGTAAACCACAAGATGTTGTTAGGTAACCCACTACCTAGACCCAATAAAGGGTAAACTACAAGAGGTCGTCAGGTAACCCACTGCCCAACCCCGCTGGAGGATAAACCACAAGAGGTCGTCAGGTAACCCACTGCCCAGCCCCCGCTGGAGGGTAAAGCACAAGAGGTCATCAGGTAACCCACTGCCCAGCCCCCACTGGAGGGTAAACCCTAAAGACAATGGGTAACCCACAACCCAGCCCCACTAGAGTGTAAAACCTAAGGTCAACGAATAACCCACTACCCTGCCCCACTGGAGGGAAAACCAGGAACTAGTCTGATATCCCCGCACTACTCGTGCCATCATTGGGTGTCACTAACACCGCTACTATTTATAGGTTCAGAGTTCATCAAAGGAACCTACGACCAATGCTGTTTTCATGTTTCCACATTTAATGAGATCTCAAAAGAGGCTCTAGTATCCCAAATATATTACACTGTTTTAATCCTCATGGAAAAACATGTGAGATAGACTACTTACTCGTTGGAAACAGGCTCACGATGGAAAAGTTATTCAACACCGCTTTATGCCCATACAACGTCTCATGTGGCCCACACCTTGGTCCTGAAAGAGGTCTCGAGAACTGCGCCATCACGATTCTCTCAGAAAAACATGCCAAAAAAACTATTCATACGCCCCAAACGGACGCCTGATGCAAAAGTTACAGTAAACTGTACACAGCTTAAAAGACGGCTCGTGGGGCCCATGCCTCAACTCTGGCTTCACTGCATGAAACCACCTTGGTCAACTTTTCCTTGACGCCAGGGTCACAACGCTGCTGACAGCGCCTAAAACGGATTCCTTATGTAGAAGCTGCAACTCCCCGCGTTATATGCAAATGGGGCCATGTGGGGCCCAAATCTCGACCCCAAAACATATCACACAAATCGTATCATTATGTTCCTTTTAGATAACCACACGACGTAGGCTATTCCTTTGCCCTGAACGGACTTATGAAGCATAAGTCATAAAAAAACAACATACGTCCGAGAGCCACCTTGTGGGGCCCATGCCTCGGGCCCGAATTTAGGCGGGCAAACTGCGATGTTGAAATCCCCATGGAAATACACTCATAAACGAGTACTGAAACACCCTAACCGAATGTCAGGTGAAAAAGTGGCGTTTCACCACAAAAAGTGCGAACTAGGCCCTGTGGGGTCCACACCTTGTCTCTATCCTGAACGCTTCAGAAAACATCTCAAAAAGTCCGCATGAGGACTGGGGTCACGTTGCCGCTGATGACGCCTCAATTGGACATCCCGAGAAGGAGTTAGGTCCGACACAAATTCAATTAATTAATTAAATAATTAATTAATTATTCGCATTAATCATTTTGTGCCTCCGAGCAACGAAACAAAACGCAAGGGTTCTGAACTAACTTTGGAAGGACTGTCTCAACTCCAAGGCCACAACGCCTCTTACGGCGCGTCAAACAGACATCCGGCTCGCGAGTATGTCCGCTGTAAACTTTAATAATAATTTAATATTATTAAATTAAAGCGTTCCGGGTCACCCGTCTTCAGGTGCAGAACCCAAAATTCCCAAAACCCTCTTAAAAAAGTCCGTCTTGCTAACACAAACCTGCATCCATAGATGACGCATCAAACGGACATGCCGTTTAGAAATTACGGCCCCACCGAACGCAAGGGGGCCCCATCGGTCCGGTTCACCCCGGCCGGCCCGGACCGAACCACCGGCCAGCAGCCTAGCCACGGGTCCCGCCTGACTCACCATGGCCCGCTGGCCATGGCCAGCTCCAGTAACTCCAGAACCCCCTCTCTCAGGTCCAGTTCTTTAATCAGATCGACCAAATGGACGGTCTTTGTCCACGTCTTCAGTAGGACCCGCGTACCGCAGTTCCTTGTCCACGGTTTCCTCTCCCAAGGTCAACGCCTCGGGGGCCTCCTCTGACAATGACGGCCCACTGGATGCCAGTGCCTCTGCCTTCCATAGCACCAACGCGTTGCCCCGGCCTATTGGCGCACTGCAGCCGCAACCACAACCGCCTGCTGCTCCGTCACCTTCACCGACGATACCCGACGCCGGCACCTTCGAAGCGCCGGTCGTGCTGCCTCGGCTCCTCCCAGAGCTACCCCGGCCGCAACGGCGTCACCCAATTCCATCCACACCTTTGTGCTACACCCCCAGCTACACCGGCACCTCTGCGCTTCCGCCGCGACGCCGTCGGCCTACTCGAGTGGTCTCTTCCAAGGACCGCTGAGACCTCATCGGAGGTCCGATTTTGATTCCAAAGCCAGATTCAGGGTCCTTGAGATGAGGCCTTCATAGCGCCACCCCTCGCCCGTCGATCCGTCAAGGTTTTGCGCATCTGAAAAATTGGGATGAAGAACGCCCAAGAACGAGATGTAGAACAGGGCTCAGACGATGGCCATGTTCGTTCGGCCATCATACCAATTCTAAAATTATCAAATTTTAAACGAAAAATTTGATGAATTTTTTTTAAGAAATCAAAGAAGGTGTGAAATTTAACAAGAATCCTACCTCAATCCGGCCGTTCGACTTTGGTGACGTGCCCGCTGTGATCCCGCTTTGACCCACCAGAGTTTGCTCCTCAATCCGGCGAAGAACGATGAAGAACGTCAAAGAATGCTTGACATATATATATATATATATATATATAGAGAGAGAGAGAGAGAGAGAGAGAGAGAAGTGAAATTAGGGCTTTCACCTAATTCCACAAATGAATTTATAAACTCTCTCTGAAACTATACCGACGAGTGAGGATTTCAAAACCTCTGCGCCCCTTTATTTTATGTCGCGCCGAGGAAAAACGCCCCGTTTCGAACTCAATGGAAGTCTCAGATTTCCATTTCGAGAATTCGTTCAAAAGTTATTTGAAAAGAACTCTAGTGATAAAAATCACTAAGTCATTAATTTAGAAATGAAGATTTTCCCCCTGAGTGACATCTCTCACAGCAGGCCTGCGCCTACAACTTTTACACCCCGCCTAGGGTAAACAACAAGCTCTAGATGCAACTGTTCCCCTAGATTTCTGATCCGAGCTATCATTTAGGAGAAAACACAACCCCATCACGTGCATAGTATAAAAACACTTAATATTTTTATAAAATTTATTATGGGAACAGCAGGCCTCAGAATCGCACGCCATCTTCGCGCCTAGCTCTGGAATTATATGTATAAATATTCAAAAGTCTTATAGGGTAAAAATGGGGTCTCTACATGGTAGCCTTAATTGTGGATTTTGAGATATGATGTTAGATGTTCAGTTAAGGATGGTTCCTTAGGTAATGCTTGATGATGGAAGTAATTGAGAAGGATCATTAGAGAGTTCATATGGAGATGGTACTCCCCTATCGCACTATGGTTGAGTCTTCCACACTCTTTGTTCAGATGATGAATGTACTCCCCTATCACACGAGGGTGTGGGTCCTCCATACTTTCTATTCACATAGAGACGGTACTCCCTTGTCACATCAAGATACAATTCCTCTATCCAGAGAGATGGTACTCCACTATTGTACCAGGAAAAAGGTCCTCCATAATCCTTATTCTAGGAATATGTAATACTCCCTTGTCCTACCGGGTTGTGGGTCCTCTATACATGGGTATGGTTCTCCCCTATTTCACATGGGAATGGTCCCCGACACTCTTTGTATAGGTAGCGGTGGTACTAACCTACCACACCAAAGTGTGGGTCCTCTATCCATGGAGACTTTTCTCCCCTACATAGGCATGGGTACTCCATACATGTTATTCCATATATATTGATGGTACTACCCTAAATGGGTAAAGGTCCTCTATCTAGGGGGTGGAACTCCCATATTGTATTAGGGAATAAGTCCCCCTATTTCATACACAGATATAAATACAATACCCCCTACATGTGTGCGAGTCCTTTATCTACTAACTGGTATCACTATGTTATTATAGGGTGTGAGACCTATATCTTTTGAAAATTACACCCCTCAGGTTTTGGATCTGTAGTGAGGTGTGGGACCTCCCATTTACTTTTTTGGAGAGCCATGGGAGATACTGTGCATCAATGATGGACCTTTGGAGATATAAGAAGACTCATCATACTCAACTAGGTTGTGAGATGGAGATCCCATTTCTCTCTCATCTATGTTTATTTTATGAGAATATACATATCTATGTCATTGGGTTTCCTTTCCCTCTTAATCTGGGTTGATATTACTACTTCTATAATGTCTTCTATTTCTCCCTCTTTGATTTTTAGGGCCTCCTATTGGGTATTTATATACTCACCCCTGCATAGGCTTTTCCCACACATGTCGTGTCTTATGAAGACGACATACATGTTAAATGTGGTATTAGAATAGGTTAGAGATACTTGGTTGAATTTGACTGCATACAGTGGTCGAGGCTTGATATTAGAAGATGATATATCTCAGCTTACTTTATTCCCATTTTTTTCAGGTTGGTAAATATTTTCTTGGTGGGTATGTATTTTTGCATTTACTTTTCGAATTTCACTACCCCACTCTTTTATATTCCCTAATGGTTATTAAATTCATGGGTTTTTATATATATTACTGTATTTTATTTTTTTCCTCCACACTGTTTCATGAATATGGTCAGGTGTGTATTTATAGGTTCTTTAGTCAAAGGCCTCCTGTTTTAGTAATGCCTTCTCGGTGCTTTTTACTAGCCCCTAGCCTATAGAGGCGGGCCTGGGGCTGTGGAGGACCATTATTCCTCTATCCAGGTAGGCCCTAGTGGGTCGGTTCATCCCAACCATGATCCCAAGTTTAGTTCTAATTTATGGAAAGGTATTCCATAGTCATTGGGTATTGAATTAAATTTCAACACAACTTTTCTTCCTCAATCTGACAGAAAATATGAGTGAATGATTCATTCTAAGAAGAAATTATTTATGTTTATTTAGTTATTTAATAGAGAAGTATTGATTAACATCCTACATTATTTGAGTATTCTTATAATAATTATTTTCATTATAGTATAGAGATGACACCTTTTGTTTCATTATATAGAAAGTAGTGTCAGACTCTAGATTTTTGGGATTGAGTATGAAAAAGGAAGTTCTTGGGACTATAATTGGTAGAATAAATGGTTAATATAGTAAAGATAATTTAGTACCACATGAGGATAGCTTAGAGTAGGAAAATATTTATATGTATAACTAAAGTAAAGATCTTTCTTTCTAAGTCGGTGATTATGTTTTCCTTAAACTATCTCCATAGAAAAGTATTATGTGTTTTTATAAAAAACGAATTTTAAGTATTTAGTTAACTAGAACATATGAAAAAATGGGGAATTTTGGACTAATTTCTTATAAAGTTCCACTTCCTCTGAGTTTATGAAAGGTACATGATGTATTTCATGTTTCATTTTTAAGAAAATATATGGTGAATGCATCTCATGTTTTTGTCCCATAAGTTGTTCAGTTGGAATGAATCCTTTCTTATAAAAAACATACAATATAGATTATTTAATATAGAGATACAGTGTTATGGAATAAGGTAATTCATCAAGTTATGTTTTTGTGGAAAAACCATATGGTTGAATAAACAACATGAGAATTAGAATATGTTATGAAAGAAAAATGTCCCCACTTGTTTATGTAATGAATATAATTTCAAGGATGTAATTTCCAAAAGGGGGAAGAATGGAAAAAACTAGTTAATGTTAAGATAAATAATTTTCACTTCTTGTTAATATTCATTAATTATATTTTATAGAGTTATATTCATAATAATAATATTAGGTAATTTCTCAATCAAAAGGAAAAATATTTATTTCTAACCAAATTGGGTTGTTATGCATTATATTGTTTAATTTAAAATACTTATTTTCAAATTATATAATTTTAATTTGAAAAAATAAAATTCATTTTTTAATTCAGCATGTCAAAGATATCTTTGGATATTTTTTTAATTTTTTTTGAATGTTTTTAATTTTTAATGAATATTAAATAATGATCATTTTTATTGAAAAATGTAATTTTATTTAAAAAATATACAAAGATAAATTTTGTTTTAAAATATTATCATTGTTAAATTTGTTCAATTATATTATTAATAAACCAATTATTGAATTTTTAATTATTTTTATATTTAAATTTGGTATAAAAACATTATTATACTTGAAAGACAATTTTCTAAAAATCTGTTTTTCAACGCATTTTTCAAGTTTAATTTTAAATAAAATTCTATAAATAATGTGAATTGAATTTCATAAAATGTATTCCATATTTTAATCATCATAATTAATATTATTTAAAAAATTCAACTTAATGTTTTGTATTAATTAATAGTGAAAATAGTAACAATCTCTTAATATGGATAATGTTAACACAAGTTTACCAGGGGGTCAAAATTAAGTGATATGGGTTAAAACAAACTATAAACTAGTATAAATTATATTTTTTTCCTTATTTAAACCCTATATAATCT
This sequence comes from Viscum album, assembly GCA_963277665.1. NCBI lineage: Eukaryota > Viridiplantae > Streptophyta > Magnoliopsida > Santalales > Viscaceae > Viscum > Viscum album. The sequence goes on along the minus strand of OY728135.1, from coordinate 209,043,342 downwards.
AATATTTTTAAATTCTCCATTTTAGATCCATTATTTTGGAGTAATACATTAGTATTTTTTTTAAATGTCAAGCGTGTCCCCTCTCTCACTTATAATAGGGAACCCTCTCTCATATTTTATAAACACATCAAGAGACTTTCTTATTTGTAAAATTCCTATTGAAATATCTTACTTAAATACATCCCCATATCCTAGATTCCCTATTTTTATTATAAAAATATCCTAGTAATACTTTAGGTATAAACATAAAGGGGTCATCCGAAGAAGAGGTATTGTTCTTAACCAATATGTTTTTATTTATTATTATAAATCCTTAAATTATTATTAAAACATTATTAAATAATAAAATAATTATCTTACATATACTTATATGTTATTATGTTAATAAAATAACCTATAAATATCTCATATTCAATCAAATGGGGAACAAAACCATCATTTGTGTGTACGGTAGACTACAACCTTGAGAACCGATGTAATTTAATTTCCATCACCACATATCACGGATGGTTATAATGATGAATTTAGTGTGTATATATATAATAATAATGATGTATTTATAATTATTTAAATATAATTCATCATCTTCTTTGGTACCTTTACATCCATTGAAATATTATAACATTGTTCATGCGTACTTGTGGATTACTACCTCCATAAAGCGATTTGATTCGATTTTTATGACAAAATCACATGGATAATATATATAAGTTTATATAAATAAATTATATTATATTTATGATATAATAATAATTATATAAATATATAATTATATTTACCTTATTTCTATCATGATCTTTGAAAATTGAAAATGTTACTCATTCGTACGTACGACATACCATCTCTATGATTATAACGTAATTAATTTTTCATAACAATGTTACATGGTTGGTTTTAAAATTATAATTAATTTATACAAATTATAATTATTTCCTGATTATTATTCTATATATTATGGGATAATTATCTCTTTGACCACAGTCATCCTAACAATGTCATTTTGGATATATGAGCCGAATATCGTCAAAAAGCCTGACACGGACTTAAATGATTAAGTAATTGAATATAACCTAAAATAAAAAAAATAAAAGAGTAATGAAATTGAAAAAGGTTATTAATAAATTAAATAATTAACTTAATTTTATTATTTAGGAATCTTAAGTACGTACGTGATGAGTCCAACTCTAGGTAAGAGTCACTTTAACTTAAAACCTTGTTTTAAATGTTTTTAATGATTTATTTTCAAACTATTTTTATTCCATGTACATATTCTAAATACTATTATATGGATGTATTTATATGTAATTAAATGAATTATGAATAATATTTTATTTCTTTTTTTAATTCCATTCAAAGGTTTTAACAAGGAATCTTTTTATGTATTTTATAAGAAACATTTTTTACTTTCTATACAAAATGAATAATGAATGTTCTATTTTAATGTATATGCCATCAAAAATATTTTCCCACTTCCACAAACATTAAATTTTTTTGGTTTACTTAAAAATTTTCCATGTTTTCTTTAATTATAAACCCTTCTTCCCTTTTTCTTGGAATTTTAGTTTTGAAAATGGGGGTTTAAAAGGAAAGGTAATTTCAACATCTGAAATGTTTTTCATATGAGTTGAAATTTTTTTCTGGGGTTTTATGATGAAAAGGTGAAATAATAAAATGTTTTAATTGTGATATGGTACTTGAGAATTATATATGATAATGGGTGAGGTTTATATAGCTTATACTATGGGTTATCCCAATACAGCTTATATGATGGGTGAGCCTTAAACGACTTATACAATGGCTGAGCTCAATATTACTCTCCAATTAATTGGGTAATATTCTTTGTATTAAAAGGAAAGTAGGAGGGAGTTAACTTGGGTGATTTTTCCTTTGTATTTATTTAGTATCTTGTTATTCATAACATGGGTCATAAATAAAATGCTTTAGGTTTCCTAAAAGGGTTTTAATTTTATTATTATGGGATTTGAAGGTGTTCTTTGATAAAAAAACATGTTTCTTTCATGTGGTTATGATATATTTCATATGATCAAAGAAAATTGTGATAAAGGTAAAAAATTTAAGGCTTTTCATTTTCTTCACCAAACTAACAAATTTCTTAATTTTATGTCCCTTATTGATTTTTTTTATCATACCACATTCTTAACGTTTTTAAAGGGTTTTAAGGATGAGTAAGAACAATGATGATGTAAAGATGAAAATTGTAAATATATGTCATGAAAAATCCTTGTTTTCTTTGAAAAGTTTTATATTGTGTAAAAAATGGATATCAAGTATAGTTGTAAAATATATAATATATGGATTTTTGATGTAATAGTAAGGGCCAAATTCTCTAAACTCTAATCCTAAAAGATATTTGGGAGTGAAATAAAGTGAATTATATTATAAAACAACAAGATTATATAATGTTTAAGGACTCGTCTTTATGATTACTATAGACTAATTAATAATATATTTTAAAACCTTATTCATATTTATTACCTTTTGGAATAAACTTTTTATGTTAATTTATTACATATTTTTTAATTATTTTTAGTTAATAATAATTTTTGGTAATTAATGGTTTTAAATATTATATGTTTTTTAGGTATAACTATGATGTCTAGAACTCTCACTCTTAGATTTGGTGGTCATAAATACATACTTTACATACTTTTTTTTGATACTAGCTGTAAAAATATTATAAATAACCATTCATAATTACAAAATCAATAATGGACATTGAATCCCTTACATCCAAAGGGTCTTTTTAAGTTTAGATATTTAGATAATTATGACACGACATAAACTAACAAATCCCATGTTCTCTGTTTCAATGGAAAATTTTCCCATTATATACAACACTACTAATCTATGACAAGTATTTTATATCTCCCACAAATTATTTGACATAGTTTATCTTTATAAACATGTCGCATATACTAATTGTCTACATAACCTGGGGAAGTGGAAACATATAAAGGGGCGATTTAAAATTCTGTGTAAGGAAAACATATAACTAAAAAAATAATGGCATAAACATGGAATAAATATTATGGAAGTATTAGGTAAATAACATGAATCCATAATCAATTTAAAAATAAGATCATGCTATAACCATGAAAATAAATGAAAATATGGATTCTAATAATACTAATATCATACTGATGGAATGCATAATTATTGACATAAAAACATACTATCAAGGATATGTTATAGGTCAATTAACATATCATCAATACTGCAATCAATATATCTTACTTCCAAGGCGTTATGCTAAAACAATCCTCTCATAAGAATAGGTATACACCCAAACCCAACATGTTTTGTCTCACGAGTCATGTCGATGCATTGAGGGGATATATAATACTGATCCCCACCCACCACTTGCTTAAGTGTAATTCATTCACCATAAGTGAAAATGAATAATGAAAACCCAATAAATTTTTAAATAATCATCCATATTTAAATAAAAATAATTTTTTTAATACTTTTATACATGTCAATAAAAGGGACAACCTAATCATAACCCATTGGGCGAAAGAAACTGGATGGAAAAACAATACATATTCCACTTTTAAATAATCATATATATTGGAATAGAAATATATATAATGGAAATACTTTTATACATTTAAATAAAATATCATAATTTATTTGTGAACATCATCCAACATGAGTTGTATAAAATGTGTTGTTTTACAATGTATAGAACAACAAGTATGCAATCAAGTCAATACTGGAATAATACGATCACAATCCATATAAATAAATAAAGTGGATTGTTTCAAAAGAACATATCCCAATAAGTTAAAAATATATGTCAAATTGTAGATTGTAATAAAATGGTAGAATGTATCCAAATTATATGAAATAAGTTCAAAGAAAGATCATAACTCAATGAATGAAAATTGAGTTATAAAAAATCATCACAAATGGGAAAAAAACTGAATCCCTAGACACTTGAATAAGGGAACATGATTTTTCAATTAAATCCCATGAATTAAAAGAAAATAACATTCATGGAAAATTAAATCAATAGAACACTATACAAATAGAACATACTGTATAAAATGTATTGTGTCTCAAAGAATGATAAATAAGACCATGAAAAACCTTATGACTAAGAAACAATCAAATCAAAAACCCCTTGAAATATTAATATTTAAATTAAACGTAAAATATCATGATTATAATATAATTTTTTATATGATATCTCAAATACACAATATATACACCATAAAAATGAAATTAGGTGCATAAATACAATACATGTCTCAATGAAGAGAAATTGAGATGAAAACCCTTACCTCTTGTCTTAGATTCTATTAACATAATTTAAAATCCTATATCATAAACACACACACACACACACACATATATTAATCACATATCTCAGAAACTTACTCATATCTTTTTACTTCATACTCTTAAAAAATGTCCTTATCTACAAGAATTCTTTCTCTTTTTCACATTGGATGTTCATAGTTTTGATCATTTGTACTTGTTTCATAATAGTGGTGTCCATATTAAGTATTTTTCAATTTTTAATAATTAATATGTTTTTAAGGTTACTAATAGGTATGATTTATATTAATTAATTTTGTTACAAATTATTTTTATGAGTGTTTTGTCTTTATTTGTGAAGACGAAAATAATAAAAAACATGTTTTGGTGATTCCTGATGAATGAAGGGTGTTTTCTTAATTGAAAAATTAGATGTTGATTTGAAATATTGATAGCTGATGGAAATCATAATATACCAATTTATATCATATTATAGTAGTGAATAATTTCTCATAGTCATATATGGCATATATGTATAGTACTATTCAAGTTGGTTGTTAAACTAACCCAAACTTGATTATGTTGTGATTAATGGATGATTATGAGAAGTTTTAGTTATAATATAATTAAACTAGATGAATAATTATAATTTTATAATATATTATTGTGATATTAAATAATTTTAAAGTAATATAAAAATAAGATAATTTATATAAAGTCTTTATATAGAAAGAAGATATCATTTTCCACTTAGTTTTCTCGTTTGAAATGATTGAGTTAATGATAATCGTTCATTGATCATATCATTAATAACTTATTAAATTTAAAAACCGAAACATTATTGATATCCAAAAAATAATATTTATCTTTTAATATAATCTTGTTATAAAACCATGTAAGTTGGTGAAGGAAAGAGAATCACATTACGTCGTGGAGAAGGTAGTCTGCACAACGCATGAACAACAATTTTTTTTCTTAATGAATTGGGTATATGAATAAATATTGACAAAAAAATTATATAGTAAAATAGAATTAAATAAATTATAATAATATCATTATATTAGAGTGTCTATATTAAAATTTAAAAATTATAATTAAGAAGAAAACTAAGTAGGTGATAATACTCGTGCCAGGGCCTTGAATTTTCATTAGAAGTATACTTGAATGAGAATGGATTAAGAAGAATATGAATGATCAGGGATTATGTTCATGGGAGTGGGTTAAATCTAAAACAAAATTGAATATTTTTACAAATAAATTTTAATGTTAAATGATTCTTGAAGTTGTGAATATGTTACATTTTTATAAGTGAAGGTAGGGGTTGTTTTGGGAGTAACCCTTACATTTTCAATAATTTAAGGTGACTATTAAAATATAAACAGAAATAAAATAGGAAAAAGAGGAGAGGAAAATTATCATGGTTGTAAATTCATCTCATCCACTCATTTTGGAGACAAATTTGAGTGTTTTAAGGATTTTTTTTAAACTTTTTATATTTTAACCTAATTTACTTTTACCTTGGTAGTTAATTTATAAAGTTTTAAATTAATTTTAATGAAAAATATTATGATTGGCCATTTTAACTAATTAGATACTTATAATTTAAAATTTTATTTTATTTTATCAAATATAATTTTTAGTGGTATGAAAAGTTAATTTTAAAATAAACACACCTAAGCACGCAAAACAATATTTAGAAAAACAAAGTGTTTAATATTTAATTAATTATGCATGTGAATCTATGTATTTTTATTTTGTTTTATGGCATGTTATTTTACATTTTTAAATATCTAAAAACCCTTTTATTATTTTATGTGTTTTTTTAAAAACATATCTATATTTTTATTATAACTTATGTTGTAGTGATCAGGATTTTATAATTCTTGTTTAATATAAATGATAAAAAGTTTATTTAACTTCCATTAAACTACAATGTTTTTTAATTATTTCTATAGAATGTTATCATTTATTCCCGAACATGATTTATTTTTTTGTATTCAAATAATATTTTCAGTATAAAATGCTTTAATTTTTTCTTTAGTATTTTATTTATAACATACACTATACTT